>JACATO010001065.1:0-462500 GCA_018389105.1 Nautilus pompilius
AGAGAGAGAGATGGAGAGAGAGAGAGAGAGAGAGAGAGAGAGAGGAGAGAGAGAGAGAGAGAGAGAGAGGAGAGAGAGAGAGGAGAGAGAGAGAGAGGGGGAGAGAGAAAGAGATTTATGTAGATTTTAATACATTTAACTTCAGTCTCTCCTCTCGGGATAAAAGCGCTAATTAGGAAATTTTGTGGCAGCCCGTGAGGATGGCTTCCCCGATCCGAGGCCCCGCACGGTTCGACCCCAGGGAAATGCAAAACTGCTGGTGAACAGAGCGAGTCGTTGCCCTGACGAACCGTTAGATTGTGCCGGTTGTGTAAAGTTTCCGCTCGGACAAAGATAGTTTCTCCATTCTGCGTAAGGGGATCGGTTCTCGCAAGAATTTTTTTTTTTTTTAAAAAAGAAAAAAACGAAAAAAGGAGAGCATACTAAGGTACGTACGGGGGGGGGGGCGTTAATTAACAAGTGAAAATTTATTTCTGTTAAGAGATCAACGTGGTTTATTACAAGTAAATGGATGTGGATCCCGCGACATTGGAGCCCTTATAATTCAATCAAACTGTGTGGCGCTGTCAATAAATTAAACTGTCTTAAAATTTAGGAAAGAAAAACAGGCAGAATCGGGATGAGGACAAGCACCTGTTGTATTATCTCGGTAATAATAATAATAATAATAATAATAATAATAATAATAATAAAAATGGATTGCATTTTTAAAGATATGTTTATTATTAAACGTAAAAAATTAATGAGAAAATATTGTTTATCATATTTTTTTTTAGCAAGGAACGTTGCGCATTTTTAAAAGAGTTAAGTTACCTTATTTCTCTCTGCAAACTGAATTCATGGAGACCTGACAAGTGTAGTCGGGGTGACGTCATCAATCGGCGCTCGTGAGGGTTACAAGCAAAATCTGATCTGACTAAAAGCATGAGAGAGAGAGAGAGGCGGATGGCATTCCATCGAAGTGCCTGAGCAGCCTAATGTTAACCAACCACGTTTGTTGCCCGACTTAACGAACGAAAGACGACTGGAGAGACACGATAATTTTGACATGTTTTCCTCCAGCAATACCAGAGCCAACCCCGCGAAGTTCGTTCTGCTAATCAATCGTTTAAAACTCGGATTAGGAGCAAAAACGAAACGGACGTTTGCAGGAAAATAGTTAAATGGAACTGACAATTTCGGTTGAATGAAAATAAATGTGTCCACAGATTTTACATTAATGCATAAATTAAATCTGTGACCCATCTAAAGTAACAAAATTAAATTTCTTTCAAATGAATACGGGTTTTTTTAAAAAAAAAAAAAAGAAATGTGAACAGAATTCTGATTAATATTTAAGACGTTTAATTCGCTTCGAAGTTGCACTTTAAATATTTTAAACTTCATTAAAAGCTGTTTTCAGTGGGAAAAGAACAGCCGCAAAAACAAGAATTAGAAAACGTGGCATTTTGAAAAACGAGAGATACAAAGAGACAGAAGGCGCGTGCACGACATCGTCAGAGTTCCGGGTGATGTCTGTCTTACACACTCTTTTCACTGGGCCCGAGAGACGGCCGGCAATTATTCGTCCAGAACCGAAACGATTGTCCGAATTTCTTCATCGTTTCTTGATAATGTTTTCGCTGTTTGAAGTCTCTAGTTAGGCTGACCCAGATGGTCTGGGGTGGAGGGGTCCCGGCTAGGACGTCTTCACGTTAGCACCGGCTCGTGTTTACGGTGTTACCCGGCACCTGTTCTGTCTAGAATGCACTAGAAACCCTAAATTACAAGGCAGCACGATTATAAGCGACAACAAAACGATTTCATTACTTCTATCTACCCGCTGGAGTTGCAGTCATATGAATAAATAGTATTTAGAAGCAATCTCCAGCTGCTACAAGAATCGGAAGCTCTATAGACTACACGGTGTCGTTATCCTGTTAGTGATCTCGAGTGGCTCAGTAACAACCAGCCGAGCTGCTGTCAAGTGCTCCGCAGCATCCAGCATCCTACAACACCACAAACGGGTGAGAAGGCTCTGTGTGACTTAAAGTTGAATGGTCGTAATTTAAAGTAACTTCTATTAATTCTATTGCAATCTTTTGTTTTCACACACACACACACGTACACATGCAAACACACGAACACACACACGTACACACATACATGGACATTTGCATTTTCTTTCATGGTTGACTTCTATATATTTTCTTAAACACCTACGATACATGATTTTAAAAAATCAAGACAGTTTCTGAAAGAAAAAAATCATTGAATTTATTGTTGGTGGTTTTACGCCCAGATATTTTTAAAAAAAAATTTTTCTGTTTCCAACAGAGGGTTTCTTATTTATTTCACACCAGTCTGACTTTACTGCCAACCTGGGACGACCTTCGCTATTATTTCTCTCTCTCAGTTAGCGCCAGATGTTTTTTTTTTTTTAATTCAAATTTCTGGGTATTCGGCTAACATTGGTGTCTGTGGGAATGACGCTGAATAACTCGCCTTTCCCCCTCTAATGACAAAGATAAGGATGATCTTTTGATGCCAATCATCAGAAATAAAGAAAATGATCACCTTTCGAAGCAACAGGAAGATGATTGATTCTTGGCAAACCCATAAAACAATAGATACAAACAACAACAGAAAATACCCTTCGACGGTTCTGATAGTAATGAGGGATACTTCGACACGGTGATGGTGTTAGATAGGATTCCAGTATCAATGGGGACGTGGAGGTTGCTGTCTGTGTACAATGCATCTTTTAAACTGCTGGAGAAAGAGAGGGTAATAACGAACTTCGTGGCTGCTGGAAAGAGGAGCTTCACTTGTTCCTGACCCTCTGACTCCAGTAACTCCAGTCTGATGGCTGGATCTTTTGTAGCTTTTATTTCCTTTTAAAGTTTCCTACCATTCACTCTCTGGATTCGATTCGCCCCTTAGTTTTCTGTTGGGGTTGTCACCAAAAGGCTTCTTGTACACGGGTGCGGTCTGCGCGCCCTGTGTAGGGCGCTAGCGAACGAAGCAAAGCTTACAAAACACACGTGGTTGCCAAACTCGGACAAATTAAAATATGGCGGGTAAAAATAATCGAAATGCAAACGAGCAAAGCACCACGTGATATCACTATTAGGTGAGAAATACTACTGGCTGGGTCCACTACACTTGTGAGCTTGACTCGCTGCGCAGGTCAGCATGTTTAGGGGGCCCCAGCAGAGCCGTAGAAAACTATATTAGATGCTCTCAGCCTTGACTTGCGAATTATTGAGCTTCACCCGAAATGAAAACGTTTTGTGCTTATCAGAAGGATCATTTGCTCACAGAAGTCGATTGGCTGTGAGTGGAGAAGCGTCAGCGCGACGCCAGATAACAATAGATCAGGTTGTTAGCGGAGAGAATGTTTGCACTTGCAATTTGAAACGTTCGGTTTGTGCTTCCCAATCTTTTCTTACTGCGCTGAGCTTCTCTTTAAAACGCTTTCATTAGATCCCAGTACGGCACCTCGAGTCCAATGTCCGTGGGTTTTACACCGGTAACTCAGCTGAAAAAGAACCTCCTGCAAGACTCGTTATGGAAGGAAGCGATGTGAACAGCCTGATTACATTGTAAAGCGACGCCTCTCGGTAAATCTTCGACAACAGCAGCCCCGAACACTCCTTTAAGTAGAGAAATAAAACGTAATTATTTTTAGGCGAAGTAAATTCAAAAGCTCTTCAGTTCTTGTTAGGGAATATTTTACGAAGGAAGGAAAACATCAACAAGGTATTTTTAAAAGTATGATTAACCACTAATCCAGTTATGGATCTTATCAAACTATATATAATTTTTTGGCTCTCATAAGACATCGTTATTTTCTGGACAGATTTTTTTAATTCCAAATATGAGAACAACAAACAGTAACCGCGCAACTCATGGAAGCTGGAAATCTTTTAGGAATAAAGTGGCAGAAACGACGCAAAATTAGTTGTTTTTTTTTGTCAGCAGAAGTTTTCTCCGACATCAGTCTCGGGTAATCTCATTCAAACAAATAGCGCCTTCCCAATAATTTAGGTACTTCTGTCTACGAACGGGTTTGTAGACCGCACAAGAAAGGGGACACGGTTCTTATACAAGGATCCGCGACTTTTGAAGCTTGTCCATACTGAATACACCGCGCTATCCAGATGCTTTATTCTCAAAACCAGTACACACCTGTAAAGCTATTTAGACCTACGCGAGACATTGTTAGATTCCGAAAAAAAAAAATAAATGCACCGAACAGTAAAGGGTGAGAAATCGTCAGCGGACTTTAGCAATTTTACCTGTCCATATTCTGGCAGACTTTCAGCTACCGCCAACAGAAAGCCCATTGTGCTTATTTACTGAGCCCTACGGGTCGCGAAGAGTTTGCATTTATTACGCAATACCTGTTTAGTTAATTCTGCTGCCGACTTAAAAAACAACACAAACTGCAAAAACCCGCAGGGAAGTGTGTCTCTTCCGCCTGTCGGGACCGCGGTAATGGAGATCTATGGTCGGCGCCCATGTTTTTGCGCGTGCGTACGTACGTACGTACAAGAAAGTCACCAATTCTCACCACGATATATCCGATTTAAAAGTATTTATTCGAAAATTCTACGCTGGTTCTGGCTCTGAAGGCGCATGGCGAACATTTATAGAAAAGGTATTAAAAGAGATTGACTGACGGAGATTGTGTCTCGAAGATTGCATCTGCTCTTAATAAACAATTTCCTGACGTTCTACTTGGGCCCTGGACCACTAAAGCAGCAGCTCGGCTCTGCCGACGCAGTACAAAGTTATTACGTTAATAAAAGTCTGATGGAAGAACAGAATGCTATTATTGGCGACAAACTTGGGCGTAGCCTGATATATATATATTTTTACTTAGTCGTTCTAGACAAATTTCATTCCATCACAGTAACCAAATAAACTCTTTCTCGGCCCTCAGTGACCTCCCCTGATTTCTCTCCATCGCCGAAGACTAATTTAGTTCGTTGTCTGTAGGGTCGCTCTCCTATCCTCAACCAAAACACGCAATTCTACCCGTTGTCTTTCAAGTGAAACTCAGCAATGCTTCCTTCAAACGCTGAAACTGTGATTAGATATAAAGTCAAACACAACGGCATGTAATTCTATAACTGCCACTGCTTTTTGTTCTCCCCCCCCCCGTTTTTCAGTTTATAGATATACCCAGGAATTCTTCTAAATTTAGGCGTTGATTTTCAAAGAACGGGAGGTAATTTGTCGCGCTAAAAGTTCGGTAAGTGGATCAGAGCAGAAGACGAGTTTTCCTCGTGGTTTTTCTAAATGACGATTAGTGATCGTTTCCGGGTAACAAAGAGGTAGGTGGATTTATGAAAACGAACAAACATTGTAACATTACAAGAGAACCGATAACTTGTCAAACAAGCAGCTTAGACAAATGTCATTTTCTATACTTTTCCCATGTCGCAAACTCCACCACACTCTGCTACATTTTAATTGCTGTACTTTAATATACGATAACACGCGCGTTATTATAGTATACAATGTTATGCAATACAATATCGCGCAATATTTTAGTTTCCCATCATACGATGCCGCAGTTCGCTATAGTAACATTATACTATATTATACTATTCTATATCGTTGCTTTCATTATCTGGGAATGCTTATGAGGTCACGTGAGATTTCCTTCGGGTTCCCTGGCCCTTTTAGCGCCCTTAGGAGGAAGAGTTCTCGTGGGTGGGCTTCGGGGGGGGTGGGTGGCGTTGCTGGTGACTAGTTCCGTTGTCGTCTGCAATCCCTTTCCTCGACTGGAAATCGTTTGGGGACCTGAGCTCGTCGGGTAATCAGGGGAACACGACGACGAACCCCCAGAGACTTTACCGCGCAGCTCTCCGGAAATACTTGGAGCAGGAAAGAGCATCTCTGTCCAGCAAACATGCGAGGACTGACTAACATTCTGAGAGGGTGATTCTAGCGATCGCCGCGCGCGGGGGTTTGCTCTGCGAATTATCCTATTGTAGCATCTCGGCCTTTCTTTGTTCATCGGTGTCTATAAGGGAGACTACCCCGGCGAAAGAGCGCAGTGCCGCGATTATCCACCAGATAGCGTTATCCTGCTCTGCTTTGCGGACTTCGACAAGGAAACCTACTTGCTCGCATTACTGCGTACGTACATAAGTTGCAGCGACAATTTATATGTAGCAGAAGATATCAGAGCAAATGAGATGAAGTGTAGATCTGTAAATTCATTATTAAACAGTTAATCACGTAAACGGTTGTCCACCGTAAATTCTCCGCACTTTTTGCATGTACTGTACACAGGCAGCCAGTCTTAGTATCTACAGAACATTTATTACATAAGGAATACTACAAGTAATCGTTTATAAGTGCGAGAAATGAGCGAATTGATAAATGAACCAGAATCGTCGACAACACAGCTATGTTTATCCTTGTCGGTGCATGTCTGAATTAGTGTTTATCAGGGCGAACTCGATCTTAGTGCCAATTTCTCCTGCAGCCGAGTGATTAACTCTTCGCATGAATGATGCATGCTCAGTCAACAGTGACGCGTCTGGAAGCTTTTTGTTATCCGCACATGAATGTGCGGGTAAGAAATATATCTTCTGAGTGAACAGTGGCAGAGAGAATGCCAGGGTTAAGTTGATACGATATGCAGTTCTTGCGTAAAGCGTAACCACCATCACTACTAATCAGCTTCTCTTCAAATAAATATTCTTTAGTCAGTTCCAAGAAAAGTTACACCTGGACTTGGGGATTATGTTCTACTGTCCCATCCAGCAAATGTCGCATTCGTATGCAGCACTGCGTCTTGCGGCTGAATTAATTTTTAGCAGTTGGATATATTTATCAAGAATAATCTGGAGCGACTGAAGCAGAATGTATGCGCAGTTCCACACATTTGCTATTTTTAAAATCTTATTCCTCGATAGTCAGTCTGATTGAGGTTGTATATCAGTTAGCTGCCCCTTTGTTCGTTCGTTTGTTTGTTTGTTTGTGTGAGTGTGTGTGTGTGAGTGTGTGCGTGTGTGTGTTTGAGTGTGTGTGTTTGAGTGTGTGTGTGTGTGTGTGTGCGTGTGAGTGTGAGTGTGTGTGTGAGTGTGAGTGTGTGAGTGTGTGCGTGTGTGTGCGTGAGTGTGTGTGTGTGAGTGTGTGTGCGTGAGTGCGAGTGAGTGTGTGTGTATGTGAGTGTGCGTGTTTTGTTTTTTCGTTGCTTGCCAATCTAAACTTTGCTCTTGCATTTTACCAACATTTAATTTGTGAAACTCTTTTCATTGTTATCTTATGCCTATAATAATAATAATAATAATAATAATAATAATAATAATAATAATAATAATAATATATTTTTAATGTATCTAGTGACAGTCCTTTAACACTACTGTTTTTACTTCTCGCTGTCTTGCTGATAAATACTGAAGCGGTGTCCGGTGAAGAACGCATGTGCCGCCGGAGATGACGTCAGCTTAGTTCCTTGTGAAGAGATTTAACTCCAGGAAATGTTGATCGAGCGAGTTCCTAAGTATGCGGCATGTTCTGTTGGTAATTGTTTTGTGTAGTATTTATTCAGGTTTAGGAAGCTAATCATTTATAACGGATCTTATAACTGTATTGTAAAGAAAACGTAGCAGCCACTATATTTAAATACTTAATACCACTTGTGGAGAGTAACAACTAGGACTGGGGGGGATCAAAACAACGAAAATGCGTCTTATCTTCGCTCAATGAGAAAAAAAAACCCATCAAACCTGGACTATTGAAGACTTAAATAAGATATGAACTCACCAAGCAGAGTTTGACCTCTTCGTGTCGAAACGTCACGTGTTGCTGCTATAGCGAGGCATTCGGAAGGCAATGTAAAGTTTTAGCAATGACTTGTACAGTATTTAATGGAGCAATACGTGAGGTGAAGAGATTACTTTCTAACAGGAGAATACCATGTGTGGAACGCGAAGAACAAGCCGATGTCGGAACAATCCGAAAACATTTCATCTTTTGAACTTCCTTGGGATGAAATTAACATAAAAGAGAAAAAATGATGTCACATAACGAAACACAATTATGGAAATACCTTAATACATCTTGAAACTCGGCTAAACTAGTCGATTTTAAAAAACTCAATTGCTGAATTGTCTGTACTTCTCAAAAAAGATGGTTATTTTGATGAACGTACTATCTGAGTGCAAATATATTAAATATGCTTCTATTTTTTCTGCTTTATAACATGCATAGATTAGCCCCATCTCTCCATCTCTCTCTCTCTCTCTCTCTAAAATCTGTATTTGTTCTCAATCTTCTGGCTACATGTAATATGACGTAGAAACCACTGGATAATTTCTGTTAATTCAGACAGTATTACCGATAGAATGAGAGTGACAAGGCTACCCACATTGTCTGTGCAGCAATGCAGGGTTAGTCTGATGGTTTGTGATGGCCTAAGTGAAGCTGAAAAGTAAGGTAGAAACCAGCGATCATGATGATCTGCAGGCGACCACGTGATTTCCTCTGATATGTTCCATCTAGTAAGAAGGCCGGTAGACAGTCCGTTTGTCATCATCGTTGCTGTCTTCCAGGATACGAGCAGAACCGGTTTGAGTTTGAGTTTGGCAAAAAAGCTGAAAACCAAATAAACAGATTGAAAATTTAAACACTCCAATGTCTGCGATTCACTTATAGTTAAATAAGGTGTCTGGGAGATTGCGGTATGAATTCGTGTAAATTGATGCATTGCAATTTTTTCCGACTGAACGAATAGTCACTAATCAAACTAGGAGCGAGTCAGGCAGTTTTGCTGTACCACACCCAGTGAATGAAGCCATTAGATAACAGACTCTGGCTGAATGGATTATCTACCTGGAAAAACACTCGCTGAGCTCTTTGCTCAATGGCTTCATATTTCTTCTTCTTCGGTGTTCGGTCGGATAAACGAATAGACGAGCGCTACCATGGGAGGGGGGGCAAAGGTCGATAATCGTGGTCTTTAAATTTATATGGGCATTTAATAACCGGCGGTAAGTTGTAGAGAAGCGTGACCCGTGACCCGTAGCCGTGGGCGTGCTGTCGTGGAACTAATCTCGCGTGAAATAACGCGATTGACACTTCCAGCTCGCGCGCGAGGCACCCCGCAGGCGCCCCCTTCCTCGGCGGCGAGAAGCGAGCGGGAAAAAACAGCGTCAGCGGCAACAATAAAAAAAAGGAATCATTAAATTCGGTCTCCCAAGTGGCACCGTGTCCGGCTGGCGGCCATGGAGCGCTAATAAACACTAGAGAAGTTGCCAACCAACCAACCAACGCCCACGTGACCCGCTCGCGGCTGCCGACAAACGACCAGTTTGCCCCGCGCACGTGCGGCTGGCACATCCGTCAAAGCACAGGGAGTTGGCTGCCGGCCAGAACAGTCAGAAACCCGCCAATCCACGCCTCTGTATCAACGCCGAGTTAAACCGTCAGTCACCAGGTGGCGTAATGGTGGCCCAGCACGGGTGAAGCATGAGAATGAAGCATTGGAAAGCAAAAGATTTAATTAAACGTTAATAGAGTAAAATCAGACACCTGGTTTGGCCGACATGATTATTACTGAACTAATCAAAGTCAAGTTCAACCGAGTCCAAGCCGAAGATCGCATCGCTAGAAGCGCCGGGAGCAAATTTGGATGGCGAGGGCAGGTGCTACAGCAGAAAGGGTCCCTTGGAGTCCAATGGTTGTTGGGAGGGTTAAAGAGTTTTAGGGTCAGGGTATAAGGAAATACTTTAGGAGCTGATTAAAGCCCGGTTCTATACCAAACAAGAGATATTCTGGAAAACATAAATGGCAAATACCGGCAAAACAAGAATTATAGCAACATACACGTGATGTTACCTAATCATCTCGGCGAACACTGCATTAGAAAGTTCTCTTTGAGATTTGAAAAAAAACCAAAACAGTTCTCAATTATTTACGAGCTAAAATTTGTCTAAAGTACTTTTAATTATGATTACTTATTTGACTACACTCTCTGGAAATTTTTTTCTGATTGCACAGGTGATCCACATGATCTTTACTGACATTCTGCTGTTCAAATCCATTTGGATCGCAGCTATGATTCGATACGCCACACAACACTGAAACTTCTTTCAGCATTTGTTGACCCTAATGCCACAGAATTATACAGCTTTAATAGTGTGTATTTCGGATAAGCATTCACTACTGCCTCGCTTTCTACTTAGAACTTTGCATATTGTTGACACTTTCGTTATCTTCTGGGGGAGTTAGAGCCTTCTTTGTGGTAAAGCTATATATGAACCGGCATCTCTCGAAGCTCCTCTGCTAGTATATCTAACCTAACAACCCGCGATCGGTGCTCCAGATCATTTTAATATATCCACTATTTGCATCATTAAAGAGGTATTTGTTGATTGCTTTAAGAATTCCCAAATCAGCTTGATCAAATCGACTTTCTGTGGCTGCTGTCAGTGGCTTTTTCTGCGGCGAGAGATGAACTCTGCGGGTGCTCTTAGTTGTTTTCAAGCGTTAAGCTACTGCAATCAGTTCGAACGTTTCCGAAGAGGTCTGGGCTATTTCCAAAGACCGCGAGACTTTGATCGGCACTCTGAAGTAACAGTGACATCTTGTGACAAGTTCTTGAGAGTCTCCTGCAGTTAGAGGTGTTTCTCTGTGACCAGTTCTGCTGCGGATCTTCCGTTGTCTACCTCGTCTCGCAATGATTTGTTAGCCTTAAGATAACTTCATTTCCATTCTCCTGGATAATTTTGGAAAGCAACATCCTTCGACCTTACACCGGCAGGAGCGTACGTACAGGCCTTGACGACAGGGATCCTGTGCGTTGGCAACTAGCGGACATAGAGACATCGCATCCTTGGAGACCAGCTCGTTACACTGAGCGAAGCAGCTAATATATAATGCATGCTTACATGTTTTTTTTAGCACTCTTCATAGAAGATGCTCCATCAAATGCCATTCCTAATCATCTTTAGCCGTAATGCATCGCAACAATATCAGTATGTTCTGCACGTACTCAAAAAATGCTTCCGATGTCAATCACCCATCGCGAGGCAAAACACACCAAAAACAATCTTCACAAACGTCGTACGTATCGCTGCAGAAAAGGGGAGATAACTGTTCGATTCATCGCAAATGATTGAGCAAAAATCAGAAACATTTCGCTCGTAAATCCCCCTCCTTCCCTCTGACACTGCATACTTCTCGTTTTCAACCAGAATCTCGTGTGAGAAGTGATTTTCATGAACGAGTAGCTTGCGAACCTGCATCGTAAATAGCTTTATCCTTATCGGACTGGACGGTATTCGGATCTCGCCAGCGCGCCTCGCGATGCGAGTCACTGACGAAGAAGAGCTTTGATTGCGTTCAGATGAGCAACAAGATTTTGTCGCCTCAGGCGTCTGCTGCTCGTTAATGCGGTTACTTAATTGGCCGTCGATCCCTGGTCGTTCTCTCCTTGCATTCCTTCCTGAATGTTTACGGTTATCGCTTTTCTCGCGATCGTTGATGCGTTCTCTCTCTCTCTTCATCTCTCCATCTCTCTCTCTCTCTGTTCTTTTAATACATTTGCGAAGACCAAAAAAAAAAAAAAACCAACAAACGCTGGCATATCACATGTGGGGGGGGTGCTTGAACTGAGTAGACATTTTGATTAGAAAGCGTTTTTTTTTCTTTCTCCAGATTTCTTGATAAAGATCTCGTGGCTGTCCCCACCCCATCCCCGTTGCTCCCGTGGTTTCGGACCCCATTCGCTTTGCTAAGTCCGTGGCTACGCCCTCGAGAGGCGCCACACACAACACACAGAGAGAGGGCCCCCGAAACGCACTTTCCCAAACACGCACCGCCACCTACCGTCCAAAAACGTGTCCACCCCTTCACCCTTCTACAAATATGTCTGATGGCGGATCCCCGCAGCCATTTGCGAGGTCCTCTAGGAGTCCGGTATATCGGATTTTCGCTGTGCGGATCTCTGAATTCTCTTGTTCGTAACTGAGATACTCACACACCTGTACACGTGGTGTGCGTATTTATTGTTACCCTATAAAGGAAGGTACAATAAGGATTTTATTTTATTTAAAAAAGACCAGGGCGGAAACTTAGACAAATTATTACTCATTAAAATTCCGCTCTGTAGGTCTGACCGATGTCTGATGGAGGAGTTACCGGTGAGAGTGGAGTTGTCGCTCCTGTTCTGAGAGGATAACTCGAGTAGGAAAAACAAATATTCGGTAAACATAATCGAGTACAACTTTTGAAACCTTTAAAAACATTCAAGATGTCCTACTTTTAATGAGTTACATTAGTCTGAGGACAATACGCATATATCTGTAGCTATACCTTTTTGTTTTCAAAATGGCGACAGTCTCGCGCGGCGTCCATTCCAAGACAAGAATTGTATTTACTATTTATTGAAGCAGAATATGGTAATGAATAATGTCTGATAAATTAAAATCCTTAATCGTCTATGAAGCATCTGTACCCGCGCACAGAGACGGTCCATTTTAATTTCTATACAGCGAACGCCGAGATGTCTGACGTTCACCCGGAGGTCACATGACTCGACGGAGAACGGAGTGGTTTCTATGTAAGATGGATATTCCAGAAGAAAAGCTTCCACCGGCAGAGGTGGAGTTCTACTCTTATTTCTTCATTTGCTCGGACCCACATCACTCTTCTAAGTCGGCCCTGGCTGGAGGGTTCGGAAAAACCTCTCTACACCGATTTCCATTCGAGGAATTTTGCCAGTCTGGCGAAAGACTTTTCCCCGAGTTCAGATTCCAAGCCAGAACGTCGGGGGGGGCTGACCCAATATCTTCGCAGACATTAAAGGAATCTCTTGGCATTTTTAAGAACCGAGGAAGGACGTTGGGGGGGGGGGGAAATTATGCCAAATGATAGCTTTTAGTATCTTTAGTCAAATATATCCAGCCTTTCCAAAAAAAGTAAATATTATAAATACTCGGCTGAGTGCGTTCGGGTGGCTGCCATTAGGACAACATGTCCATAAATGGGGTTTGACGTGTGTGTCTAATCTCACCTGGAGCGTACAGTAAAATTTAATTAACCCAGATTTTTATCACAGACGAGGGAAGGGCTCCGTGATTTGGTTTCGATGTTCCACACAACAGCTCCAGTAGGAGTAAAGAGATGAACGCGCGTATGTTGGCTGCTGGAATTACGAGATGATGAAGATATGTAAAAACAAACACAAACAACAAAAACAAGCCGCGGTGAGTAGGAATATCGCAGATGTGAAGTAATGGGGTCTGATCACGTGGAGCACGAGAAGTGAGAGAATATTTAGGCTGAGCTAATTAAGTGAAAAGGACGCATTAAAGGTAACAGTCAGACTTGTACACTGCACAGGTGATTACAGAGAGGGGGTCCTCGTGGCACCGTGAGGAAACAGACTTTTAGCGTTGTTCCGGTAATTTAGATGATCCATCCCGTCTGGACGCAGATGTCATCCAGCGGCTTTGACAATGAATCAGTTTTTATTGTCTTGTAGAAGATGAAATGCTGAACAATGAGCAGGTTTTGAATTTAAATTCTTTAGTAAGTTTTTTTTTTATTTTGTGTGTGTGGTGTGTGAGAGAGAGAGAGAGAGAGATGACGTTGGTACAGAGAGAGGGGGAGAGAGAGAGAGAAGAGAGAGAGAGAGATGACGTTGGTACAGAGAGAGGAAGAGAGAGAGAAGAGAGAGAAATGACGTTGGTACAGAAGAGAGGAAGAGAGAGAGAGAGAGAGAGAGATGACGTTGGTACAGAGAGAGAGAGAGAGATGACGTTGGTACAGAAGAGAGAGAAGATTGACGTTGGTACAGAGAGAGGGGGAGAGAGAAGAGAGAGAGAGAGAGAGATGACGTTGGTACAGAGAGAGGAAGAGAGAGAGAGAGAGAGAGAGAGAGCCGAGAGAGATGACGTTGTTCCAGAGAGAGGAAGAGAGAGAGAGAGAGAGCGCTTGACCAGTTTGGTACAGAGAGAGAGGGGGAGAGCGAGCGAGAAGAGAGAGAGAGAGAGATGACGTTGGTACAGACTAAGCTTTCCGAACGCCGTACGGCCATAATCCTTATCGAACACGTGCTCGATCCTACTTTTCTTCGAGCCTCCAACATCATGCAGCAATTGTTCCAGCTCTGTAAGAAGGTCTTTATCTCGAGCGGGCTTCACAGTTCGGCCACAACGGCCCCTTTTCTTGAACCTTTACATAAGCAAACTTTTCAACAACAAAAAAAGGAAGCTAAACTCGCTCGCAACAGTTTGAAAGCTTCTTGTTTTATAGACTTGATCCCATTTCCGCCCGTCCCGCTCCCTGTTTCCCTCGGTTACGACGGCCTTTTCTTGCGTCTTGCTGCAAGTGGAACCAAGAGAAGAATTCTAAGTCAGGAGATAATTACCGACGGTTACTGCGAGCCGAGCACTGTCGCCGCCGGATAGGTTTCCCTTCGAAGACTGAAGATCAAAGGAACAGCTATGAACAGAAAATTGGTGAATGTGAAGCAATGATTATATAATTTTACCTGAGAGTCGTGCAGATTTATTGATGGAAGAAAAAAAAAAAAGGTAACCATTTTCTTTTTAAAAATATCAAATTGTACAAGAATTGAATATTATTTTTAGTTTAAATTTTTTAAAGAAAAAAAACAGCTGTTTAATAGATTGTAATTTACATTCCAACATCATGTTTTATACAAATTGTTATATTATGAGGCGTTATTTAATTTGTAATAAACGAAAATATATTTTAAACTCATTATACACCCACGTTAAATATTCCAGTAAGTAAAGGAATGTCAGTAATTCAGCAGAGTAAGTTAATAAATCAATTAAATATATTGCCTGTGATGGAACATTGATTACCCAGGTCTTAGCGAAAGGTTATAGTAATACCTCTAATGGCGGAGCGACTTCCAGCGTCTTATTTTCGCCTTTAATTAGTTAATTTATTGCTTAAAATTAGCCACATCTTTCAACCATTGACACGAACAGACAAAAGAAAGATACGCAATAATGCCAAATATCAGAACACGAGATATATCGGGAACCGATCCCACGGTCGGTGATATGGGAAGACATTCTCTCCACTGGTTTAACCCGGGTGTCTGGGTAGTTTTTCTGATCGTTAACTATCAGTCTCCGGTCCCCATCCACTCTCCCCCCCCCTTCTCCAGTTTGTGAAAGGAGGGGTTTTGAGCTTTCCTTAGGGGTTCATTCGCCGATAGACCGGGGGAGATTTTTTTGCGTTTATTTATTCACTGTCTAGCGGCATCTTGAAGTTCCATGTCCACTTCTGCATCTCCCCCGCCGGTTTATCCGCAGAGCTGGTATCTAGTGGCGTGCTGCCTCTCAGACTTTCGCGAAACCTCTGAAAAGCTCGCCACACTCAGAGCTGGGGCTCTGTTGTTCCTGATAATAAAAAAGTATCAGGTACAATATTAGAAAGGAAAAACGGCTGATGTTCACGACTGATAGATTTTTTTAAAATTTTTTTTAAGGCGTCGGATCTTGGAATTTTCTTTGATCAGCTGAGTTATTAATTGACTAAACTATCGATTTTCATAATCCCTCGTGCGCGATGAGAGAGATGGATAATTTAAAGTCAATTTCAGATAACAGAATAACTGCCAGCTAAGCAGAGCGGCTGGTTGGTCTAATAACACTACAGATCTTCCTAAACAGGAAGAAAGAGGTTTCAGAAGCCAAAGATGGTTATTTACGCCCACTGTATTACAATGATCGCCTCGCCGAACCCAGAAGGGGGCAAACAGCGTCGACGCGGCTGTTTGTGCGGTTTGAAGAGCGTTTTGATTAGAAATAAGAAAATTTTCGCCTTGAATCTAGCAACGCGGTTAACCGCAGTTTGGGCGACATCAAGAACTCCGAAATAACAGATTCGCCTCCTTCGCTTCTCCTGTTCTTGGACCACTGTTAGGGGAGCCGCTAAAATCTACGGGGGCTTTCGGTAACCGAAGCGGCAGGGGACTTCTTCAAGCCTTCAGCTCTCATCTCCAGAAATCCTCATAGCAACCGGCTGAAGGTCAGGTGACGGAACTATAATTCTATGAAAATTGTTCCGCGGTTGCCTTCCCCGACTTATCCCCAGTTCTGACTGAAAAGGAGACGACAGCTGGCTCACGGCTGGAGTGGAGTAAGTCCGACAGCAGGGTGGACCTGAAAGAGTCTGTCGAACTTCCCGACATTCTCTCACAAAAGTTTGCTTAGCGCCCACCTTTTTTAAAACCCTCTCTTTAGCATTGACGTAGCCATCTTCGTTCCTACCCACCTAGTGGCTGGTTACATCTTTAATGTATAAATTAAGGGAGATAATTCGAGCACCTTCCCCGCTTACTTTACAATCTTTGTAAAGATGGGAGTTTAAAAGCAAAAATGCAGTTGCAGTATAGCACTTTTTATTTCAAAAATGCTCTCTATTCTTTGTTTGTTTGTTCGCTTATCCCGATGAAATCGCAGTGTCACTGATATCAGGGCAGTATCTTGGGTAAGTCGGTCAGAAGCGAGTTTGTCGTATCTTTGGCATCTTTTCTTAAAAGTCTCATCTTGAAAAATGGTTTCGATAAAAGGTTCACGGTGATGTGATATAAGCGATCGGGCTTTCTAGTCGACTTAATGCTAACCAAGAAAGTCAGCAAAAGGTCCACGGTGCGCAGCCAGGACGTGGATATCTCGGAAACAACACCGTGTTTGACACCGATCGAGGAGGTTCGAACCGCTGTCTTCGGCTGAAGAAAACCGCCCTTGACTGGATCCCAGAGCAAAGTGGCTTGTAAAGGGTGAACTCTGCTTTGCCTTTGATTCATGTGTACCGAACAATTCACATACGTTTGCTTCTGGTATTTAAAAAAAAACAAAAAACTAGTACATTTTTAAAAAAAAAAATGCTCTGTTCTTGGAATGAGCCTATCGTCGGAAGATGGAGGATACGGCTTATATCTGGTTTGTTCGGAGAGTTCCGGCGGCCTCGTAAAGTATAGAGTTCGGGTTAGCCGTCATCTAAAGGAAGGGAGAGCACTGGTCAACAAGCAAAATGGAGTCTCCGTCAGTTTGTGCGTTTGAAGCGGTTTACATCCTAAAGGGGGTTGTTTTGCTCTTTTCGGAAAATGAAAAAACAAACCTGAAAATTTTCAGAAAGTGTCAGGGGGGGGAGGAGAGAGAACTTTCATTGAGTCTGTTGTTTTTAGTCACTCAGAAGAAGTTTACAGTTTTATTTCTACTGCACCTTCTCTTTCTTTCGTCGTCGGGTTCGGTTTGTGGAAACCGATCCGGATTTTACCACGACCGTTCAGGGTTAATATCTAAAAATCTGGTTAATTATCCAAATTTTTAAAATAATCGCGTTGTGGTTGTTACGGTGTGATCTATATTTGACCAAATTTAAATAAAACTATTATAGTTTTTGAATATAAATCAACATAATTCATAGCTTCGTAAACGTCATTACACTGACATCACTCCCATCGTTATTTAAAGGTTTACTGCTCTCATCCTTGAGAATTTAATCGTTTAAATTCGCCGCTAGCTTTATTTTAAGTAGATAATCAACTCTCTTTCGATCATATACTCAAATTACTAGTTAAATTATTTCCTTTACCGAGTATACTTCCTATCGTCGGCTTTCGCCATTTTCGAGAAGTCCATCTTGGTTTTCTGACTGTTTTCCCGCCTACTCGGAGGTCGTTTAGCTTATCGCGCATGCGCAACAGTCACACGTCGTTTTAGTAACGTGACTGACTCACTTCAGATTTGGTAATACTTCACGGATAAGTTCTATTTAAGAGCTGGAAGAGTGGAGTTTACACCTTCATTGGGATATTTTTATTATATAGTCACGTATTTAGCTCTGTTTCCGTTGCCGACCGGGGGGGGAGGGGAATTGTGGGAAACCTTATGAACAGGCCGGCAGCTAGTAGCGCCACTGGCGAGGGAGACAGCTCACTGGTACCCACTCCACTCCGACCATGTCAAAGCACGGCGCCCGATGCACCCTCACTGTTCTTAAGGTTAACCCTTCGTTCAGATGTGGAAGACCCGGTGATGTTATCACACGGTCCTTACCAACGAGAACCCATCCCGTTCACACTGTAATTTACTGAATATAGTAATGCCGTATCGGAAATCTGAAGCGAAATTGTATCCGACCACAGACCGGACACTGATTGCTTCTCATTTGTCTTTGTTGCAGTGGGAAAACGAGAGCTGCTCATTTCGCTTATTCTAACTGAAGTTTAAATGCAAATAAAATAATCCGATATTATGAGACTTTATTTTTAAAAGTACAGTATATTCGAATCTGTACTATTAGCGCTCGATCCAAAACCCCGCAAACCAATAACATTTTTAGACCTACAGCTAGGTTTTCCCAATTTTTGAATTTGACAAAATAAAACTGCTTTTGCAACGATATTAACTAATGAATTAATTTTTCTGTAAATCTGACTAATTTGTTTAGAAATAATAACTTTTAAAAAATAAACATTTAATATCGTACAAAATTATTTTGATATTAATTTTCTAGGAAAAAGAAAAAAAAATCTTCAAATTCTTATAGTAAGGCGGTTACCAGAAATTTGTTATTAGTGCTTTAATTTATCAGACAAACAGAAGTATAGCGATTGTCACGTCGACAGCTGCTGGAGGAAAGTATGTATGGTCAGGTATAGATATATATTTCTTACCTGAGCCACTTACTGACGCCAAGCATCACATCTGAAGTTTGTCTGATTCTGGAGATAACGCTTCTGACTTCATGAGGCTGGCAGCTCCGTGAATTCTACAGCGCCATTACCTCCTGTATTCAACAGCAGCTTCTAAGTCATACAGTGACAGATTTTCGTGTTGAGTGGGTGATAGATGCATCGTAGAATATGTTTCCTGATCATTTTAATCCGATTATCATTAATGTAGCATCGAAAAGATTAGTCAAACCAGATTGTGTTACTACAAGACTGACTGTGGTGGAGATCGGTTTGACGATGGGCTGCTAGACGGATCTTGGCCTAAAGTCGTAAATACTGATTATTGAGTGTCAGTTGTTACGGCCTTGGAAGCCGCAATCAGAAGTTGGAGATTTGGTGGATAAAACTTTAACCATTTTATAAATATTTTTGCTTGTTTGTTGCCTAACTTTTAGAAACCAGTGTGGCTTAATTTCAAAACCTTTCCTGCAGCGACGTCCACAATGTTACTTCAGTGCAGACCGCCATATCTGTTTCAAATTTTGGTGTCCACTTGGTTTCCGTGGGATTTACGTCAAAGTTAATGGCGAGCCAATCCATTCATCATCACGACAAATGCTATCTTTATTGATCAAATAGACTATGAATAAATTTGAAGATCTTTTAACGTCTCTATCCTCTAGGTATGCATAACTTCTTCCAATCATTCTAAGTCCATTGGGGACAACATGGCGGACAAGAATACCACGACAGACTCTCCCAGCTTCTTGATGCCAGACATCCAAATATGCGCTCGCTGGTGAAAACGGCAGTCTTTCACTGCATCTTAAAGGTTCCCGGCAGCGACTTTGCTTCTCTGAATCTTCTGGCTACTGCCGATCAGGAAATCTCGGTAAAATCTCATTTGGACTCGCGCGGCTGATACGGGAAATCTCGAGATATCTATCAACGATCGAGCAGGACGGAAACGCTGATAGAGTGGCTTTCATGAGAAGTGGAAATACTCTACTTCTCGTTAATTTCCCAGTTTTTTTTTTATAATTTATTGATGATGTACTACTCCTGGTTCACTATAATGTCGTCCTTCCTACACTTTCTCTCGATTTCGTTTCTCTTAATGTCATCCTCTTGCGGCCTGTTTACTACGGGAATATCCATCTTCTTCACTCTTGGTCGAGGAGCCTCTACTGCCGTTCATAGGGTAGCACCTTATGTATAATCTGAATAAACAAGCAAAATTGGGGTTTCTTAATTTGCATACCCTCTTACAATCAAGGAAAAGAACCACCCCTCATTTCGTTGTAATTCCAATTGTAAATTAATTGGGGTTATTTCAATGTTATGGTTTCAGAACATCACTTTAAACACAATTTAATCTGTTTTTCAAGAAGAATATGCTAAACATTATGGTTATCAATATATATATATATATATTTTTTTTCCAAAGCTGTCAAATAATTTTGACAGGCGCTGTAAATTCGCCACTGGTCGAATAAACGTAAAGCTAAAGTTTACAGAAAAAACGAAATTACATTTATCAGCTTTAATAACAACAGAGAAGCTAACGAAATGGAATTATGTAAAAAGACAAAAAAGACAAAAAAGAAGAAATATCTATTCGGACAACGAAGTAGCGTTTTGCTTCCAGTGAGATGGTTATGTCTTGTACCGTCGGAAGCCCCATCCGTCATCGGAAATCGTTTGTTAATTTTCGGCCGATGTTATGCTGATTTAGAACTCGCAAGTTTTGCTTGACCTTTGGGTTTAATGCGATTAAAGCTGGCCGACGACAAGTGAGCCGACGGTTCGACAGACAGAGAATGAAACTCGCTGGATAGATTCTTGTGGTTAGGTCCCCAGACAGTTGGACCATCGTCCGTCGATGGCCCACAATTTACTTAGCGATGTGTTTCGATCAGCAATAATTGAAATTTGCTTTGAAATCGGCAGAAGTCAAACGTCAGCGAGCCCACGTCTCGTGGATAGTCCATTACCATTTTAAACGTCATGTATAATTAATTAGCCCCCGTATTTCCAAGTGACCTTATCAGCTCGCAAGCACATGACATACAGTTTACACAACTAATTCTTAGCAAGCAGCAAAATCGAGTTACCGGCCACCCGTGTGGATTTCATCTGTCTCGACCCCTCCCCCCCCAGTACCGTCAGTTCTCTACTGATCGGTAAAACTGAAAGCGGTTCGTTTATCTCGCCACCTAATCAGCTAAAATGATGTGAATGAAACAGAACAGATTGATCAAAATTACTGCTGATCTCGCCTACAGTTAGAATAGAAGTAATGGAATCGTGGAATTTAAGAAAACCTTTTTGTTGTTGTTGTTGTTGTTGTCTTTTTAACAGAGACAAACATTAACCCCCCCAAGTCTAGTGAACACCTCGGTCATCACATTCCTTATCGCTAGGTCTCGGAAAGTTTATCCCTCTGGCTACTACAAGCGTATTTCCAGTATCTATTGAAGATACTACCCGCACGTGTCACCAAACCGACTCAGCTAATTCAATCACCGATATTATTGACGGCATTTTATCTTTATTTAATCCGATCGATTGGTTTCCTCCAGGACCTTAATTTGTTAGCACGTATGAGGGGATAACCACCGATCTGCTGGTACATTGGCTGACGAGCCGTGCGTAGCGGGGCTCACTGGCCAGGGAGTTTGTTTCTGCCATCTTTGCTTGGTGGTCTTTTCCTGGCTAGACCCGCACTGCAACTTCTGAGCTTTCGGTCTCCTTTGATACCGGCACTGGTCTACCCGTTGTTGTACCCTCTATGTTCCCGGACGCAACTACACTTCTTTAAAGACTGCCCGGGTGTTGCATGCGCTGTGCGGTCTTCTCGGTTTCTCCGAGGTGCCTCCATTGTGGCCGTAGGCGTATCTTCTGTGTTACTAAAGTCTGTCGAAATGTCTCGCTTCTGCACTGTAGGTGGCGCTGTTTAGCGCATATGGAAACTGACCAACCCCCCTCTCTCTCTCATACCATCATTGCCAGAAACGCTCTAGTCTTAACTCCTGGACAGAAAGTACTGACCGCTCTCGTGCTGGCTCGCCATCCGTTGTCCCGTGGTAGTTCGGCAGGGACGAGCTCTGCCAAGGAAACAGAAAACGCTCGTTCTTTTGTCAGCTGCAGCAACAGCAGAAAAGAGCAAGATAATAAAGTACTATAGATATTCTAATTAGGAGAGGACGTAGATAGAAGATATTAATGTAATTCTAGAGAACGAGGTTACCGTAGCAACTAGTTCGCGTCCGCGCAAGATGGGGACGAAAGTTCAGTGGAAGGAAGCCAACAGGAGGAGTAAAAGAGAGTTGAAGGCATCATAAAGTCTATTAATAATCTCTGTCTAAAATTTAGCAAGAAAAGATGGCATTAGAAACTCTAATACATACCCAGATCGTTCAAAGTTCGGATATGCGAGATTTTACTGTATTTCAGTCTCATAAGTTTACTCATAATTTTAATTTTGTCAACACTAAAAGGTTTGACTGCCGTGATGGGATTATAATAATGTCGCCTGTAGTTTTGAGATGATGTGGAAGGCTGGCATCCAGAGATAGGCGACACCAAAAAGGCATCTGGCAGTCAAAAAGAAGCAAAAGACCGTCTTGACATGGTATTTCATCCATAATGAATATGACAGACAAGTAAAGACTATGCTTTTCCTGCAAGTATTAAAGATGGAGTCAAATCTCAACGGCACTCAGCTCTCTTTGTCTCAGATCTCGCTTTAAAAGAAACAAACAAACATATTAACATAAGACGTAAAAAAAGAGAAGTAAAAAAATAAATAAAGATTTTAAATTGAATTTGTTGGCAAATAGTAAACCTTTTAAGGGAACAAAGTTATGTTGAAGTTTCTTGTATCTTTCTGGTTTGATCGCTCTCTTCTGTCCGCTGCCGTGCTATTTGGTCACATCGTATCCAGCTGATTTCTTAAACTTACTGTCGCCATTAACACTCTATACAAATCTGTTCGAATATCTATCTAGAGCATAAACTCCGGCGCCATGAAACTTTCCAGACTAACACTTTAAATTAGCTTCAGAGGTTCTCCATGAAGTACTATGACAATTAGAGTAAATCTCTCTCTCTCTCTGTATTGACGTCATCTCTCTCTGTCTGTACTAACGTCATCTCTCTCTCTCTGTACTGACGTCATCTCTCTCTGTCTGTACTGACGTTCTCTTCTAATCTATTTGTACTGACGTCATTATATATATCTATCTCTCTCTCTATGTTTGTGTTGTTATAAAAAATGTTCTCTTCTGTAAGCAATATATGGTTTATATAAAAATCACCTCACCAACGTAAAGATGTGTGTGTGTGAGAGAGAGAGAGAGATGGAGATATATATATATATATATACACACACATAAAGAGAAGAGGGAGAGAGAGAGAGAGAGAGAGAGAGAGAGAGAGGAGACGCGCGCGCGCGCATAATAAATAAATAAATAGGCACAAACACATGACACGCTGCTGCTGCTGTTGACAAAGTCTTGCTTTTTGCTAGAATTGTTAGAGATCAGTTCGTCTCCGTATCTCTTTAATTCGGTCGTGAAAACATCAGTGATGTTGATCCGAAAACCATCCTCCGCTAATTGTTGCACCCTAACCCTGCGGCCCGCCCAGTTTACACCGCACTAGATGCTCATCCGATCTAAGGAAACCCGATTGTCTCTTCCTGGGCCGTGGCGAGTGGCTTTTGCCGCCCAGTCTGTGACAAGAAATCGATCTCACCCGCCGGATCAAAGAAAGCGGAGCGAGAACTGTGTTTGTGTCCGAAGTCAGAAGGACTTCGCTGCTGCCGTAGAATGACGTTTGCTAATGTTTCGTTCATTTTGCTGTCGCCGTCATCAGGATGACCAATCTTTATAAAGTCCCTCCCCCCACTTCTCTTGTCAGAACAGCCGCTGGACCGTATGAAAACATGCAATAAAAGGAAGGATTTTTTGTTGTTGTTATAATTATTCAACGAATCCCGGCCATTTTATAGTGGATGAAATATCTCAAGCATGCGAAGCTGGATAACGACTGGGCTCTCTTGCTAAACAGATCCCAGGCAATCATGGCTCCGATGTGAATATATTAATATGTATAATTGTTTTACAGAAATTTCTGCTTCTCTCGTCCACAGCTTTCTTATATTTCGACAAAAAATTAAAAAAGAAATATAGGCAGATAATCTAGAAAGACAAGAACAAACTGTGTTTTCTACACAGAACAGCTAAGAATGTTGTAGTAAATAGAATAGCAATAACAAGCATCCACCAAATCGATCAGCTCCAAAGATTAAAGTAGATTATCTGTTATTACTTTAATGATACAATGGGAAATATTATGCTTGCTATTTCTTACTATTTCCTTAATCTGTTTATAATTATTCCTCGCCTGCACAATTCTAGAAAGATGTCCCCGCGATGGACCAGTGGCCTGTTCTGCACTCATGATTGACTGAATGAAAACCAGTTAAATTAAGAAGCGGTTTCGTAACATTCGTTTAAACTCGCATTTCAATTTATTCAACTCCAAGTTCCAATTCCTACTTTTGCATTTCCCGTTTTGTTTTTTTTTTTTAAATGATGCATTCAGTCTCCGAATGGGAACAGGAAGCTGAGACATCCACACGCCTGCATTTCCCGCATATCAAACGACTCCATATGCAACCATTCATAAAGGGAAAACGAAATGTCATTTCTTAATAATCATAAAAAGCTCCACATTTAAAATCAGAATTTACTTCTTAAAAAGAAGAGAGAGATTGCCGAGGCTGGATGCTGGGAGGGAGTAGTTGGCTCTCTGGCTGAAGCAGCAGCGGAGATCTGTGCGGATGTCATATGGACGAATGGCTCGATTCTAATTAGCCGCACTGCGCGCCTGTGTGTATCGGCTGCAGTGGCCCGGAGGGGGGGGGGTCTGGATCCGTATCGTCTTAAGTTCGACATTTTGTCTGGATGATGGATAGCCCGATCAAATCAGGCGGTTTATTGAAAACCCGGAACAATAACCGAAATAGACAATTTGATTTGCATCCAACGGTTTTGAGGAAATCCGAAGAAAATTCCGAAATTGACCGGAGCTGGCCGACCTACACGGACCGGTTTCGGAAAGGAACGAAAGTTCGGACTGGGTTTCGGTATCGGGGGCTGAGTTCTCAGCCAGAGTCGGGTGCGAACTCGTGGTCCAGTCTGCTGACGACTTGCCACCTCCGTCGACACCATCCGAGACGTGCTCCGATTTCTCTGCGAATTACATCTCGGTCCGTGTCCCTGCATTCGCCATTTCCACCCACCCACCCACCCACCTTCTCTCCGCTCACGGATGCGTCCTTCTGACGAACACCTGACAGAAGCACTACGCTCCGCCAAATATGAATCTTTTGTCTTCTGGGTTGGAATCGGGAATCAGTGGGGGAAAACGGATATAGAGGGCGGGAAAGAAGAGGCGGCTACTGCCTGACAGCCAGTCAATACGGAGTGGCTCCTCCCCGCCCCACCAGAACCTGTCAATATTGTTTATTAATCAGCTGTTCATTACCGATCGCCTCCTACATATAAACATGGGCAGCGCGAACTCGGGACGGCCTCGCACCTAGTTCTTACGTCGTCTTAAATGTGTTGGTTGTCGGCCTCTAGTAGCTATTCCTGAACCCTGTTCCACGCGTACTCAGCTAACGAGGAACGAGTCTAAGGTAAGACCTTCATTCCACGTCTATTCTTTCAGCGCCTCCCGAATTCGGGCGCTGAGCGCCACCGAAGCGCCAACGGACCTGGCAGCGAAACTTTGTACATTTTCCCCTGTAAGCGTTGGCGTCAAGCAAATTCCCCGTCGTTCTCTCGGCCGGCGTGAAAACCGTTTAACTTTCTAATCTGCATCTTCATAAGCTACCTCTCGTTATTTATCCCAGCTGCCTCGTCGTCTTCTCTCTGTTTTCAGCGAGTTACCGATGTTCGCGCACGTTCTCGACGCGCCTAACGTGTCCAAGCTTGGGGATTTAAATTCTACACGCTATCTACGTGTGGGTGATAGATAGAGAAAGTTGTCCGAATTAAAGCTAATCTCTACCCTGGGAGAACAAACCAAGGTTCGACACAGGCATCGATTTGATCGGTTCTCTTCCTTTCGCTAACTAGTAGATAAAGTGCTTCGCCGAGGATCGTTTGTTGCGGAAAAATTAAAACGGAATCTACGATGGCATCAAACAAGTTTGTAGAATGTGTGATTCCTAAAAAAAATAAACAGTACATTTGATTCTCTCTTTTAACCGCATCTCGCATGGGGAATATGCATTAGTTGCATATAGCATTACCATTTTCACCAGTTCACCTGTATACTTTTACTGACGCTTGCTACCTGTCCACCGAGTACGATTCTTTCATTGAGTTTTCAAAGCTCTATTGTATCAGCTTCTCCCTGCTTCCTCACTGGCCTACCTTACCTTTCAGTTTCGTCAACCGTTTTCGTATCATTGAGTGGTTTCTTTTTCTTTTTTTTTAAAAATTTGCATCAGATCTTTAAGAATAGGGAGTTGTGTAGACATTTTTGGTTTCTGATAAAAAAATATATATATATTTCCCGTTTACTTTGCGGTGTAAGTCAGGTAGAATCCGAAACTACGAGAGCTCAGAACGGTGTTTGGAAGAGAGTGGGGCGGGAGATTGGCCTGTTTTCGGAGAAGAGGCGTAAAGAGAGATGAATTAAGCTAGAAGAGAATATGCCGTCTTAGAATTTCGAGAGTACGGTTTTTCCTCTTTAATGAACATAGCTTCGAGAATGGTCTGATAACAAGTCCGCTCGTCTTCGTCAAGGGCTTTCCGCGATGGACCATTGTTTCAAACAAAAACGCGAAAAGAACCAGGTTATCAAGTGTTTCCTTGTTCTTTTAGCATGGCGGCGATAAGCTCTGAAGATGCGCGAGCTCTGACTCAGCAAATGCCTGTGTCCGGCATAAAACCCTAAGTTACAGTTTAGAAACCTTTTTTTAACTTGAATTTGTGCATATTCCTTATTTTTGCAGTTGTTTTCATAAATTCTTTAGCGATTTGGAACAAGATCAGTGAGCGAATCGAGCAACTATTGGAGTGATGGTGAAAATACTGTCGGGTCTGTAAACAGCAGATCAGCTTCATTATCTTGAGAAAGCCAGCTGTCCACTTGTGTGTCTGGATTTCAGGTAAATGTCATAGAGATAGGACTGTGGTTAGGAGATGTTAAAAGAGAATTAGGAAGATCTCGATCTGAAGAGGTCTGAGAAGAGGCAGAAAAGCAAGTTTTCAAGGGAAAGGTAATGACGGCAACTGAACGGAAACATCGTTCCGTTCGAGTTCTATCCACTATAATGACCAGTGAATGTAAGTGGTGGCGCTAAGTCAGAAATCCCAAGATCGATTCACGAAAATCACCCAGTTATAACATCAGAATTTCTGCTTCTTGTTTTTTTTTTTTTTAATTTATCTTTCGTGTAGATTAGTCAGTCAGGTAGTTTCTCTGCATGAATGTCTAACAGGATGTGTAATTCTTACTCGAAAAATATTCACGTTTTTGCCAAAGAATTTGCGATTTTTCCACCATATATATATATATATAACGTTTATTAGCTGTATAGAGGGAATCTATTGTTTTATATTTGCTCAAAACGTTCGAAAAGTTAGTTTTATTTTTATTAAAATCGTTAATCTGACAATTTTGGTATATCTGAAGCTATCCGTTAACCTGTTAAAAAAAGAAAATCACACTAATATATTGAAAACTTCTGTTATAAAACAATCAAAAGGATATGCGTGAATTGGAGCGATGCTTTGTTACAAGACTCACTGCAATATCTGTAACTAAGTTAGTAGACTTTAGTCACAGTAGAATGATGTGTGCGTGCGTGTCTCTGGTTTGATACTGTAGACCGCTAGCATGGGAGGTTTTGGAAGCACACATGGGTTGATTCAAATCCCCGTGTTGGCGGTCTACAGTATCAAATCAAAGACACTGAAGAAAAAAAAAGAAACATAGAATTCTTGGAACCTTTATGAGTTTTTTTTTTTTTTATAAGCAACAAAGAATATTATCAAGTCAATACTAAGATTTTACTAGGGGTGATATTGCTAAAGTGTACAAAAAATGTTGCGAGAAATAACCATTAACTTTAATAAGAAACCCGACAAAGTAGTTTACTACTCAGATAACCCGCTAAAGTAGTTTACTATTTAGATAACCCGCTAAAGTAGTTTACTATTTAGATAACCCGCTAAAGTAGTTTACTATTTAGATAACCCGCTAAAGTAGTTTACTACTTAGATAATCCGACAAAGACAAATTTGCTTACTACTCAGATAACCCGACAAAGTAGTTTACTACTTAGATAACCCGCTAAAGTAGTTTACTACTTAGATAGCCCGCCAAAGTTGTTTACTATTCTGATAACCAGACAGTTGTTTAGCACTCAGATAATCCGACAAAGTAGTTTACTACTCAGATAACCCGGCAAAGACAAATTTGTTTACTACTCAGATAACCCGGCAAAGTTGTTTACTACTCAGATAACCTGCTAAAGTAGTTTACTACTTAGATAACCCGCTAAAGTACTTTACTACTTAGATAACCCACCAAAGTTGTTTACTATTCTGATAACCCGACAGTTGTTTAGCACAAAGATAATCCGACAAAGACAACTTTGTTTACTACTCAGATAATCCGACAAAGACAAATTTGCTTACTACTCAGATAACCCGGCAAAGTTGTTTACTACTCAGATAATCCGACAAAGTTGTTTAGCACTCAGATAATCCGACAAAGTAGTTTACTACTCAGATAATCCGACAAAGACAAATTTGCTTACTACTCAGATAATCCGACAAAGTTGTTTAGCACTCAGATAATCCGACAAAGTAGTTTACTACTCAGATAATCCGACAAAGACAAATTTGCTTACTACTCAGATAATCCGACAAAGTTGTTTACTACTCAGATAACCCGACGCCTGAGATGATGGTTATAGTATTACTTCTCTCAACGAGTCAATATGTTTTAAAATTAAGAGAAAATTCAAACAGTTTGAAATAAAAATTAAATAAATTTGTAATTTTATCAAATTCAGTGGGGAATATTTAGCGAATAAGCCGGATGTCAAGTCAGACGTAATCAGAAAAACAGCAACCTGGCTGAGGAAGATCTCGTTAAAAAAAAGGAAAAAAAAACCATTAACAGGTAAATAATGTAGTTTTATTTTTAATTTGACAAATATAATTTCAAAGATTACATCGATCTAGAAAGTCTTCTTTACTAGCTCGTGTAATTCTCGACGGACTGCTATGTTAACACAAAGCAAATAGAGATTCGGGAAGGCAAGAAACCAAATTTCGAAAACAACAACAACAAAAAAAATCCCATTGAGCCACCTGCCGACAAATTTTGCTTATGAAAGAGAACCACGTGCGACGGCGAGAGCCACCCATATTTGCTGGAATATGGAGGCTTTGTGTTTTCTTATCTCTTGCTTTTATTGTGGCTCGCAGATCGAGCTTTTCGCGCGACCGTAAAGTTGGCGCCGATCACGAGTTCTTTCAGGAACACAGTTACTTTAGCTTAAAGACTGTAACGGAAAAAGAACTTAAAAATATATATATATATATGTATTAATTCCATATGTTTGATTTGCAAAAATATTTCACCAGAAAAGTCACAAACTCAGCAGAAAAGGAAAGTTTAAGATGTCTCTTCGTAATTTTATTACCTGTAGAAGCAAACAACTCTGTCAAATTATTTGGTTCGAACAAGAAACTGGTTTGGAGGATTCGCTATGGGCGCATTAGTTAGCGGCAACGAGGAAGTAGTTTTCGCTGTGTAGGTCTCAGAGTGAGCAGTATAACAATCCTCCATGAGAGCTCTCACACATTACACGACATGTGATCTCAAGTTACCACAATCCCCCATGAGAGTTCTCACACATTACACATGTATCTCAAGTTACCACAATCCCCCATGAGAGTTCTCACACATTACACGACATGTGATCTCAAGTTACCACAATCCTCCATGAGAGTTCTCACACATTACACGACATGTGATCTCAAGTTACCACAATCCCCCATGAGAGCTCTCACACATTACACGACATGTGATCTCAAATTACCACAATCCCCCATGAGAGTTCTCACACATTACACGACATGTATCTCAAGTTACCACAATCCTCCATGAGAGTTCTCACACATTACATGACATGTGATCTGAAGTAAGTGTCTGTAGCTGTTCCTTTGCGTTACCTTTTTTAGAGAAAATTGTAATTCTATTTTTATATATTGATTTTAATAGGTAAAAAATGTAATTTAATGATGAAAGAGAGGGAAATATTGCGATTAAACTGTTTACAGATTCTTTTCTAAAATGTAATATACAATGAATCAGTAACAAAACGCGCCAGAAACATATGATTTTTGTAAAACATTAAATTAATCTACAGTTATTCTTGTGATAAATAGAATTTTATATACATTTGAAAATTATGTTGAAAACTTTAAAAGTCGTTTGCACTACAATGGTTTAAGTAAATTTACTCCGCTGTTTAGAGCCAAGTGTTTATTTTATAACAAAATTAATTAGGTTTACTGAATGTTAGTTCCTTTTATTTTGACTTGTTGTGTACAAGAAAAGAAAAATTTTAAAGTAAATTTATAAAGTAGTAATTAATTCATATTTTGAGCAGTTCATTAATTTTACTTACCTTTGTCACTCGGTAATTTATTTGCTTGTATAGCATACTAAAAATACTAAAAGTTTATTCATCTTTAAAAAAAATCTATGTAGAAAAAGAGCAAAAGGACAGTCAATTATAGACTGAATACTTCTGGGATTAGTGAATGGCCAAATACTAAGTGAGCCATGTCGGACCGTGACCGATTACCGAGTGAACCACGTCGGATCGCTTACCGATTACCGAATGAGCCACGACGGATCGATTATCGATTACCGAATGTGCCATGTCGGATCGCTTACCGATTATCGAATGAGCCTTGTCGGACCGTGACCGATTACCGAGTGAACCACGTCGGATCGCTGACCGATTACCGACTGAACCACGTCGGATCGCTTACCGATTACCGAATAGCCACGCAGGATCGATTACCGATTACCGAATGAGCCGTGTCGGATCGCTTATCGATTACCGAATGAGCCGTGTCGGATCGCTTATCGATTACCGAATGAGCCGCGTCGGATCGCTTATCGATTACCGAATGAACCACGTTGGATCGCTGACCGACGACCAAGTAAAATCTGACTTCACCAACTGAACGTCAGACAGAATGGATCTGTTTAGACTATCGTACGGTTGTGTAGATGAGAAAACTAAACGTGGATGCATCCAAGCAGGAGGATGATATTTAGTTGTTTAAAAAAGGGGTCTGTAAATCCTGGAAACAATCTCGGCTGGCACTATTGCGTTAAAGATGTTCAGGTAGAACGCTGGTTAATTATAACCACCAGTTAAATACATGTTAATAGCCGTAAATTTCGAGCTGTCAGCCAGGCAGTCAAGCACAATTCTTTGTGGAGGCGTGGAACTCTTGAGTCGCAGAAAAACACATTAAGCTGGTTATTCGTCGCCGTCGGCACCGATTATCTTGAGATATTGGCGCATATTTACGTTTTGGGTCTATCGTTTAGTGGAAAAGATCTGACAGAAAATTTTTAATTATTAACGGTAAAATAACATACCCCAACCCCCATTTTTTTTTTTTAAAGAAAAATTTTTTTAAAAATAGGAAAAAGACTGACTTCAGTAGGAAAGTAGTTAATCCTCAGCAGGGTTTAATATCGAAAGGAGATAAATATTGAAAAGATAAAAAAAAAAAACAAATTGGATTTTTTAAAAAGTTATCTCTTTATCGATCTGTGAAAGAATTTTTTTTTTTAAAAAGAAGAAGTTATATTCTGGTTCAGGGCTTTTTACTGTTAGTCTTTGAGCTAGGGGCGGCTAGAGATGCCGGCTCATTTGTTGCCAGAAGTTTCGGGGCCCCATGGAACCGTTTGTTTTGTGTCAATCAAAGATCGACAGAATAATTAAACGGACGTTAGGGGGCGCCCTCGCTCCAACCTAAATAATGGCAGCCATCTGTTAAACTCGCCTGGCATTCTTCTTCTTCTTCTTCTTTTTTTTTTTTTTAAAAAAAAATTATTTCAGCTTGTAACTAATTAGCATCTCGTGAATTACGGTACTTTAGTTCAGTGGATAATTACCGGCCGCTAATAAGGGGACTAATGCGGTAAGGTCAGCTGTTCCCGCTAACTAGTCTTGGTGTAATTTCCAGTGGGCTGTTTCGAGTGATTAGGCATCTCATCCCCCCATCACGCCCGCACAGATGGCTCTTCTAAGTGCCGGCTTCTCCGCTCCAGCGCCTTGCCCATCTCGCGCAGCCCCTGTCTCCTTGACGCCGGCGGTGGCCGTAGCAGTTAGAATTTTTTTTTTTTTTTTAAAATCTCAGAAATCGAAATTCCCATTATTTAAAATTCTCACAGAGTTCCTCGGCTTTTCGGCGAACGTCTGAACCCCACTTCCTCCATGACAGCTCTTGGAGCGCCCTCTTTCTGCCGTTGTTTCATTCTAACGTCCTCTTGAAGCGCCATGTTGGATTCGGAGTCCGGCTGTCGGTCCGGGAAAGAGCGACCGAGAGTTGGTTAACTCTCCCCCCCCAAAAAACACCTGATTCTCTACTTCGCTAAACGTCTGCATTCCGTCTCCAAAATACTGGCTTTTGTTTCGTTCGGAAACAGAAATCCTATTATTAAGAGAAAAAAAAATACATTTTCCCCACCGTTCTCTCCACACTTAACCAATAAGCTCCCTCACCGATCCACACACGTGAGTTGGTCTCTTTGCCGTGGGTTCTACTCTTCTTCCAAAGCATTTTCTTATCGTCTATCTTCCAATGTGATCGATACCCCGATTCATTTATTTCCCTTCCAACCACCTATTTATGTCTGTTTGTTCAGATAGAGGAAGTGTCCATTCTAAGACGACCGAGTCGCACGTCACGCGGATGCTTCACAGACACGCGCATCTCGAGAAGGCTTTCTCTGATAAGAAAGTTTAAATTCCTGTTTATTGCTTGAGCTCTCACCCATATCCAGCCACACTTTCTTCGTTATTACTATTATTATTTCCATTCAAACTTTCTCTATTTTTCGGCAAATTTTATTTCCATTGCAATTAGTTTTCGGGGCTGACACTGCTGAGGAAGATGTGACAGAATGTAATTTCTTTGTCGTGGAGATCGCCAAAACGTAGCTGAAGGTCAGGGAGTCGTGATTTTTCCGTGAAGCTGTGAAATGAAAATCGATCGTTTATTTTTGTGTGATAATAACCATGAAAATGTAATTTTTCTATGATGATGAGACGACGTGTATTTTGTCTTGAGCGGTGATGTGGGCGCGGACAGCTCTGTCGTTCGCAGCATCTTCTGAGTCTTTCAACAAACGTCACGTCCAGTGACACGAAGTGGGGACTTGGCAGTAACGGCCGTGACAGGAACAGCGGGGGAGTTTAAGGGAAGATGGGTAATCGTCTTCAAACTTACTAAATCACCCACATACGCTTTTTTAAATTTTTTTAGAACTATTGATGTTAAGAGTTCGTTGCAACCAACGGCATAGTTCTAATCTTAGTTTGAGTAAACAGAGGTGAGATGGCCTCCCCTCCAACAGCCCGGGTCTGAGTCACCGACAACGTTGGTACGGCAGATAAATAGAGAAGGAGCCGCCATAACGGAGAGCGAGTGACTCACACGCACCGAGAGAAGGCTAAGGAGAAGATCCCGGCGACGCAAGAAGAGCAAAAATGAAGGGAAAACCTAAACCTTAATCGCCAACAAAGATCCACCGGCGATTCTGTGGATAGCCCAAAGCGAAAAGAAATTTGTATCAACATTTGTTTGTCTCACATTGACTTCTGCGTACTAACTCATAAATGACCAAGACTTGATTGATTATTCAACGTAAAACGCCGTCTTGGAACAGACTGATGCGGTGTGGGCAATGAAAACGATGGCTTTAACATGACTGAAGAGTTGGCAATAAAAACACGATTTTAATGGATACTCTCCCTTTAATCAATTTATTCAAAACACGGGCACAAAGCAGGAGCATTGGAAGAGTAGCAGGAATATTAGTATCTGGAGAATCGTTAAAAGGTTTTATCACCGCTGTGTTAATGAACAGTAGTGTAAAGTTTTCAATAGGGAAAAATTAAGTTTCAAACATAAGATTAAAAATTGCTTTGGAAATCTGCTCGCTGCATAGTCGGCGGAGGAAAAAAAACATAAAAATGAAAGTAATAAATGAAAACTATTTTATCATTAATTGGAATAATAAATTAAGAAAGAAAAAAAAACATATAAAAGACAATGTATTAAAAACCAAGATGTTTTTACGGTCTTATGAGGATGAAACAGGCGGGTGTAGTTCTTGCCGGTACCGACGCCAAGTTATTTACCTCATACAAAAACCGCAGCAGTTGACAGGGCGATGATTCATTGTGCATAACCTACTCTTCAAATTCTCCACGATTTAATTATTCAGTCTTTTAGGATTATATACAATTTTGGTCATTTTTTTTTTTTTTTTTTTAGCGTGCGTTTATAAACAAACATTAATTTATTCAACGGAATTCGCTTCAGTCGAGTGTCTGGAGGCGGCGGAGCACTTCCGGAGTGAAGCCGAGGTCACGGGTCGCGTGAACTCGTTCGAGTGAAATATTTGCTCCTCCGCCCGCCGGTTTTGTCAGGGTTACCGACCACTCGCCGCCGGTGGAGGCTGCACGAAGTCTGCCCGGTCTTCGGTAACCAAGGTACTCTATGCGGTGGTGCTGCGAACTTGAGGATGATGCGTTGTCGCGAGCGGCCATTCCACTTCCGGTCCGCGGAGTTCGCGACCAATGGAGGATAAAAACCAGTAGCTCTGAAGTTTTCGTCTTCGGCGACCGGCAGGGAAACAGCTGTCCAAACCTCTCCCGAGTTTCCGCCAAAAAAAAAGGACGACCATGGAAAAGTACGTCGCGAGAATGGAAGGATTTTTTTATCTCGCAGTAGGGTGGAAGGTTTCGGCGGCTTCTCGACAGTGCTTCGGTCCGATAGCTCCGCGTGACCTGCAGGGAGTTAGTGCAAACCGCCACCGCCGCCGCCCTGCAGTCTCTCTGCTCTCGCCAGGCCAGAAAGACCAGTATTACCGACGCAAACCGTTGTTTAAAGATTTAACAGAAATAAATCCCCCTTCATCTTTTCCAGAAGTAGAATTAGCTATACATTACAAGAAGGAAAGGTATACTTCTCGTAAACGTGACGCGCATCCCCAGACACCGTGACTTCGGGAGAGATCTCCTATAATGCAAATTCGCTGCGGAGTTGGTCTCCTTTTCGTCAGAACATCGTGGTAAATTAACCGGACAGCTCGCCAAACCACTCGGCATTTATCTCGGGCTTTAAAACAATCACAGTTATTGATAGGGACAACAACAACAACAACAAAAAAGAAAATGCAGACCAAAAAAAAGGGACAATAATTGGAGTCGAACATGGCGTTCATCGGGAGACAACTAAGGCGTCAGTGCCACGACAGTTGGCTGAATCTCTGTATCACTTTCTTTAGCAGTCATCGAAATTAATTTTGGGAAAAGGTCTGCTAAAAAAAAAACAAACTACTGAACAAATTAATTTACTATATTAAGATTTGAAATGTATAAACGCCGTGCGAAACTATCAAAATTCGATTTTTCTTCTAAAATTCCTGGTTCGAAACTCTGGATTACGTCATGGGAATTATTGTTTTACCTGGGTAATAGCATGCATTCTTTGGTGTGGCACGGCTGTCTCTGCGTTGCCTTGTCTTTGATATCTTTGTCTTTAACCCACGTGTTTCCAGGGTACGGAAACAGATATCACAGTGGATTCTTTCTGTGTTGTCTGCTATTCCGCTTACCAATCTGGACGATAAAGGGGGCGGTCGAGTAGCAATTAAAGACTTTAGAGAAGGAAAGATGTCTTACGTAGGCAAAAGTGTCGCTTTTCTTAATACCTGACAATCTATACTTTTTTTTTTTTTTTAAAGTTGATACCGCTTTGAAATACCTTAAATAGCGACATCTTTCTTGAGAGGAATTATCTATGCGCGGGTGCAGCAGACTTGACGAGAATGTACGCGCTATGATGTAGGAGGAGACGTTTGACCCGAAATTCTACCCGATCGCACAGAAAAGATGAGATCGCGTCTGTAGATTCTCAGTAAGAAAGAAAATGCAGACCGAAATATTTTCCCGTCACTTTCACCCGCTCTACTTACATCTAATAAACGGCTTTTAATTCAGACGAAAGCAGCTTTACTGCGACACAAAAAAACAAACGGATTCTATGTAACTATTAAAAAAAGAAAACTCAAAGCCGTGTTTGACATTATGTTATTGTCGCTTATCTCCCCCTTTCTGCTGCCTGTTCGCTTTGCTTCGACGCGTTCTAATATCCATCCGCCAGTCGAGCTTGCCTTCTTGTCACTATTCCTTCCCAGGAAATCGCACAAGGTCAACTCCTAACTTTGGATTTCAGCACCACGTGATCGATTTTCACGTTTCGCACGCTAAAGTCAAATCACCCATTCGCAGTTGACTGGGACGCGCCGATCTATTGGTTCGAACGCCGTTCGGGGCACCACGAGCAGCTGCTGGAAAGGGCCGCGCTACCGAGTATCACGAGGTTCCGACAGAAGACCCCGACCGCTCTCAGCCCCCCCCCACCACCGCTGTCCTGCTGCTCCAGGAAACCACATCTTCCCGGTGTGGTCCGTTAACTCGGTCGGCTTGCTGCACTGCCCCGATCACCTCGGGACATCCAAGGTACCATCCATTAGAAACAAACAAGAAAAAACAACAAAGGTACCGTCTCACAGCTCTGAGAGAATGGGCGAGGGACATCTTCCTGAACAACGTTCGCATGAGCGACCACCCTTTCCTTCCTCGCCCAAACAGGTCTAGAAACGGTTAACGGGATCGTGTTCAGTCAGCGCAAAAGGATCCGCCCAAGACTTGACTTGTCTACCAGCCTCGACCAGCGGAGAGGGGCGAAGCCGAATGTCAAGGCCGAGCCCACTGACCGCCACTCAGTCCATTCCGCAAAACCAGGAAGTCACAAGAGAAAAGTAAATGATAATCTTTTTTTCTTTCATATTTTTACTGTAAACAAAAGCAACCGATTTGCTTAATTTGAGATTATTAGAAAAGGAAACAAAGATAATAGAAATGTAACGACATTACCGTGTCTTCGGGATTTATACAATGCCGGTGATTCTAAGACCGGTGTAATGTAAAATGTAGATGGCGCCACCATCTCTACGATGTAGAGGGCAGCAGGTGTTCGATCCAGGAGCTCGTGCAGTGCAGACGCATTATTCATCGCGCAAAACGTGAGCTGACCGTCAGTCTCGAGACTGGCTCACGCGGTCACCCCCGTCAACGTCCACACTGAAGGAGTTTCCGTCACCGGCGCGAGGCACGTAAACGTTGTCGGTAGCAAATGCGCCGGTCAGTCCGCGAGAAGCGACCGGAAGTCCGGCGGAACTCGCGCCATCTTAATCACTGACAATACCCACCCGGCCAGGCACAGCCGCTGTTTGTTTGCCGGAGGCGATCCACAATATTAGAGCAGAGATCTCCCCGCCCCACCCCGCCCCACCCCGCCCCACCCCGCCCCACCCCGCCCCCCTCTCTCTCTCTCTCTCTCTCTCTCTCTTCCAATCCTGCTTCAGGCGACTTTTGGCTGCAGGGAGAACCGGACACCGATACATCCTTAAAATGATCGATGCTGTAATTATTAACGACATTTTCCAGTTTAGTATCACTCTGATAATAGTAATTATACTTCTCTCTGCTGCCTATTTGGATAATTTTTAATTATCTACCTCCAGATTCCGTTTTCCACTTCAAACTGAACAACCTAATAAGTTATTCAAATTTATCTGAAAGTATTTCTTTTCTTTATAGTGATCTGGCGAGTGGGGGAGAGACCTTCTATTTTTCAGGGCCTCTGTTAGGAGTTCCTTTATTTGCATAATAGTCCTTATTGGGGAATCCATGTATTCGTGTCATAGCTCTTTATTGGTATGAAGCAGTACGTGTGTTATAGACGTGGATGATGCCCGATCTGTGATTACTAACCAACCAAACAGGTATATTATAGGCTGCTTTAAAAAATCAACAGGTTAACCGACAGAAATGTTACACCTATCCCTGACTGTCACCGGGAAATTGTAAATCCTTAATTAAACGATAAAAACAAAATTTAAAACGTCACTTCGTTTTTCTAACATAGATAACCAGAAGTTTCGCAAACGTACCTAACATATACTAAATTGTAAACGGGCTACGCAAACCTATAAATGGTGATAACTTTTCACTTAAGTACAGTCGGAAATTTGGAGTCTACTAATTCGTTCTATGTCTTTATTACATCACCGAAAATGATTTACAACTTAATTTTAGATTTTTATCAGTATAAAATTTAAAAACCGTTTTTTCTATGTTTATCTATTTATTATTATTATTATTATTATTATTATTATTATTATATTATTATTATTATTATTATTTTTGTATGTGTGAAACTATCCTAACTTATCTTACCAAAGGTTCAGCAGTCTGTGGCGCATCCGTTTAAAGTATAAAGCTAAATGGTGAACTAAAAATGATTTGAAAAACCTGTTATATTCTGTATATTTAACGTTAGATGTTCTGGAATCGTGATCAGTATCTCACCTGCAGAAAAGAGATGACAACGGATATTTCTTTTTGCATCGCCATATAGCCATAATCGCGGTAAGTCTACTTCATACGTCACGAAGTCTGCAGTCTCGGCTCGGAATCATTTCGACAAAAGTTGGACGAAAATCACCGGTCGGGTGTAAGCTACACGTGGTACGATGAGCATCATGGTCAGCTGCATATTGCCTGATGGAAATATCAAGTAATCAGGGGCATACAACGAAACGGGGGTTAATTCCGTGAGCCCCCTTTCACATTTTCACGTGCTGCCGGAGAAGCGGTCGGACGATGGGACTGGCACCGGAGGCTTGTGGACCACCGGAACGGCGATTGGGGCTTCCCGAACTCGGGGCCCCGCCGTTACTCCCTCCCCCTTTAACAATAATAACTCGGGAATTTCGAGAGCTCGTCGGGGCAGTTTGTTCGTGGGTTACCGCTGTCTGTCTGCAACGACGGGGTCCGCTTCCCAGCTCTTTAAGGCCATTAACAATGACGCTTTTTGAAAGGAACCCTAACCCTTCACACACTACCGGGTTCCCCCTTACAGCCAACAGAGCGCGCCCATAGCGACCACGTGACTGCGGCGGCGCTATTGTTTGAGCGTGAAGCCGAACACAGAGCTCCGTTACCCACCCGGCCGGAGTTCGGCGATATGGCCTCTCCTCGTTACGACTAATATCTCCGCGACAGCGGCCAGTATTCGCGTTAAAATCTACCTGCGTCGCTGCGAACTACGACGAGCACTAATACACGTCCAGCTATCTAATCTGTGACTCTAAATACTTGCTGTCGAGTTCGCGACTATCGCTGTTTAATGGCAGTGCGCGAATCTGAACCGCGACCAACCCGACACACAGAGCTCGGATGTGTTTACAAAATGCCGGATGCACACACACACACACTCGGCGTCACGTGTGTATCTGTTTCTCGCGTGTCCGTTAACTCACTCGAGGTCCGGTTGACGACCGGACGCCTCACCTACCAGACTTGAAACTGTTGCCATTAGCAGGTCGAAGGAGATCACTCTCCATCGGGCAATCGCTGCTAGAACTATATACTCGGTAATGGAGATAATTATGCAAAACAAAGGAAAAACTGGATATTAAATTCAAATAACATATGACAGAATCGCATATTTCGCGTTCAAAAATGGGATGCTCTGCAGCAGTCATGTGATGATTTAGTGCACTGTGATTGGTTGCCATGCAAATGATCGGGAAGTGTCACACTTGCAGAAGACTATAAAAGTATAGGCAGTGATATCATCGGAGTGTGGTGATACTATGGCTTCTGAGAAGGAAACATCAAATGAAAAGCGTATAAAAATAAGTCTTAGCTGGTGGAGGCTACTTCATGTGGCGGATTGCAGCTCAGCTTCATGTTTCGAGAGCTGTATGAAAGTATTTGAGACGGATACGCAAAAAATTGGTACTGTAGCCAGTACACGTATTCAAGAATGAAAGCCCAAACTCTCCAAAAATGGCACCAGGTACCCGAGTTACGCTCTCTTGGCGATAAACAGCGAGCCAGTAGGGATCTTGCAAATGGTCTATCTGCAGGTACGGGTGTTTGTGTTTCCTCAAAAACAATTAGGTGCACGTTACCGAAGTCTTTTCAGTGGATGCGTAGCTTCTTGAAAGTCTTTGCTGGGAGAAGGAAATCAAACGGTCAGGTTGAAACGAGCAGCCTAGAAGAAGCTGCTCCTTACAGATGAGTCCAAGATGGAACTATTTGGAAATAATTGACGACATTTTGTTCAAAGGTAGATCGGGAAGCGGTATTAGCAGTCAACTGCTTAAAATCTAAGGCACTGACTGCCGAGAGGTAGGAGCCAGGTTCTTATCTGTCACCCATTTCCTGTGGAGACAAGTCGTTGGGCGAGGACTCGCTTTCTAGTATGGCCATGACGCCAGGCACACAGCCGCCGGTGTGATGAAGAACTATCTGGATCGTGGAGGGGCTGAGGGAACCCTCACGAAGGTGCCTTGGCCTGCACGAATTTCCGATATGAACCTCACTAAGGCTAAATTAAGTTATAAAACTACTGAGAAAGTCAAGCAGCAACCAAACTCCTCCGATGAATAGCGGAAAGTGCTACAGGGTATTGGGAACAACATTCCACAGCCATCCATTGGTAACTTGTAGGGAGCATGAAAACAGAATGTCAAACCTTAAGATGCATTTTAAGGAAAGTCTGTGTACAAAAGAAATTTCATGCCAGTAGATATTTTTTGGTCGTTGCAAAACCGTAATACGCAGTGTCAAGGTGTAATGGTTACCATGGTAAATTATGACGTCATGCTAGTTATCATGACGAATCAGTTTGGTATGTGATATTTGCCATAACTACTATGAATTTACAAATGTGTGTATTGATAAAGGAAGTAGCTAGAAACAGTTACAAAAACCCGAGATATTCCATGGCTCCCTTACAGAGACATGTTGGTTCTGGTTTTAGTTTAAGTAAAGCTTTAAGCAGATTACTAGGTTAGTTTTCTTATTATTACCGTAAATATTTCGAGGTCTAACCGGCCCTTCGCTGATAACAGACAAATCACCAGTGATTATTAACAAGCCACCACCCCTTCGTGAACCAGATCGGATAATTGGGTTTTATTGACGTTTGAAATTTCTTGAGAGCCAAATTTCAGAAACCATCACAGAGATCTCATCTCGCAGGTTACCTCTCAGTTCGCTGCCCTCCTCAATTATTTTTTTCTCTAATTTTTTTTTTTTTTTTAAAAATCTTTCTATTTTACCCTTTTAAACTGCGCACAGATTCTGGTTACGCATGGTTTACGTAATGCCAGTCTGCAGAAACTAGAAGACAGCACACGGGCTTCGGTAGTGGTTATTATTATTATTATTATTAGATTGGGTTCTTTGGTTCGTGGTCCCGAGAACGTCAGCGGAATATAAGTCAATCGAACTGCGCTTTGATTTAATTAAAACGCTAACACAATTTAATCTCAAGGATAATTAGGAAATGCTGCAAAATAATTAAGATTTAAAACGTTTCTAAAAAAATTAAAACGTTATCGCAGAAATATCAGATAATTTGTTAGTTGAAAGTTTGAAAGCTTCAGCGAAATGAATCGGTCAGGGGACGATGTGTAGAGAGGTTACTACACGGATGGGTTTTTTAATGCAATAAAACTGTAGCATATTCTTTTAAAATAATTTTGAACATGTTTATTTTTTCCGAGTATTGGTTTATATTATTGTTGTTGTTCTTTTAACCCACGCAAAGCCGTTTTTGGAGATGTCTAAAAGACAGCAGACTGACCGATTCCCTACCGGTAGCTATGGAGAGTTTGGAAAGCGACGGATTCACCCCTTACACCTTCCGCGGTCGAGTTAACTAACTTATAAAATCACAGAATCGTCTTCTCATCTGCCTTTCACGTTTACCCCGAGACTTCGTCTCCGGGTTCCAGTCCCGCGGTTAATTCACATAACCAAAAGCCAGCGTTCTGTGGTTCGTGTTAAAGCCTTTTCTTCTCAGAGAGGAGGTTGGCTATAAGTAATACCGAGTCCAGTCGAGCGTAGCCTTCGTCGTCAACAATTCCTTGCCAACTTAGCGAGAAAAGGAGACACGAAAACACGTCTCCCCCCCGTCAGATTTATAAGGGTGGTGGGAATGGAAATTTAGAACGTTTCAGAATCTGGTCTGGAAAATTCTGTAAGCCATTGTTCGGTTTGTGAAAAAGTGGAAAAGATCAAAGCATCTTATATGTTGTGGATTTGGATTATCTCCCTAGTCCGTCGCTCAAGGTTTAAGATCAGACGAGACACAACACCCTCGGTCAAATTTTCTCACGTTTGCTGTACCGAACGAGCTAAAGATGCGAGCCAGAGGTTCGCATTGGCATTCTTACATGCGCTCCCTTGAAATGATACCCGACAGACAGCTAAAGGTTAGTTTCCGGTTCTCGTTTAGCGCCCAAAGTCGTGTCTTCTGCACACGGCCGGAAGGAACCGTCTCCACGACGTCTGTCCGGGGGTCCGCCCCCGTCGGTCCCCGCCTCAGCCATCTGTCAACCTGAGAGAGAGAGAGAGAGGACCTAGACAATCCGAGGCGTGTCACGAATGATCGCTTTAAATTGTTGAGGCTGGCAAAACGTTCGATTTTAAATGCATCGATATCGAAAACACACACGCCTGTCCTCCGCACTGTTTGCTTTTTTTGGCAGTCTGGAGAAAAACGACGGCGGCGGCAGAGGAAGGTTTCAGAAATGGCTGACGTAACCGAAGCCAAGACTGCAGTCGCCCCCTGCCGATCGAAAGCGCGCACTGAGTAGGCTGCTGGTGAGCCGGCAGCGCTGTCGCTAAATGCTGCTTGGCAAGAGACAAGCGGGCTTCATTTCCACGGCCGATAATGGGATTAGTCTTGACAGAGAAGACCAACAGAGATGGCCAGACGCCAGCGAACGCTGACCATTCAACACGAATTATATCCACTGCACTGTACATAAATGATTTCTGCCGACAAACGATAGGTTAAATCCACGGCAGATGTGGGTGGAATATTCAGAAGACTTGAGCCACTCGGGAAGAAGTTAGAAGTAGCATTTTCTGTCCAACAGGCGGTTTAGGGCCCCCCAAAACGACGTGTTTGTGAGGGGACCGGATGGTTTGGAGGGAAGCTGTCGTTGCGTCACGAAAGAGCGGAACTAGTCATCATGAGAACGTAGCGGAGTTGGTAATAGACCAGACTCCGGGAGGGAAAGTGAAAGTGAGTTCGTGATCCGCTCATCAATCTACTCCTTTAGCTCCAGCAAGTTCTCTCCCACCCTTTCCGCAAAAGTTAGCTTGTTAGGGACACCAAACGGTCGCTCGTCTTAACCTTCAGACCACCAACACACGCGCCTGATTCCCCAGTATCCTCTTCCTTACATTCTCAACCGCGATAAGCCAAAGCGAAATTAGTCTCTTTGCCGCCGACGCCGATTCCACGGAATCTATTTTTTTTAAACATGTTTAATAATTCATCCCTTTCCCTTAATGGGAAACGTTCAGAGCAAATCTCTGGCCTCTGTGAGATCGGGTTTATTGTTTGTTATGGCAAATTTATTCATGAAGAAGCCGTAAACTGAACACTGGCGGTCTTCCTCTTTGTCCTATTTTATGGCTGCTTTATACAGTTGATTATAAACAAGTGTCCAGAATTTCCTCTTATATACCGACATAACTCGACTTTTGGTAGTTATACGACATTAAAAGAAAAACGACAACTAAAGACCGATTTTATATTTTTAATTAGAAAACGAGAAAATTTATTAGTGTTTTTTTTAAAAATTATATATATGCTTTCTAAATAAAAAGCTCGCTGGTCCAAATCTGTACCTATCGCATCTTTATAGCCAATACCCTGAGTCTTTCTGTCCGTTAATATTTCACTTCAGACCCAAGTGTATCGTCTTTTCCCAACAACCGGTTAGCCCCGCGTGAAAGAGGGAAGTTCTAATGAATAAAACCATCGAACGGATGCTTTCAGTACCGGAAAGACTGACAAGAATGTCGGGATGTCATTTTAAAATGGCGGCGGGAGTTCCATTCCGGCCGGCCCGAGTCACGAGACGGTTGGTGGCGCTGCTGGTCTTATGATGGCGGCCGACCCGAAGTCGAGCGAACCTCAGTTCTATCACGGCTACCACCCCTAACGGGCGGCCTAAATCTCATCGGGGGCCTCTTGTTCCCGCCGTCCGTCCTCTTCCTCCTCTCAGCCAACTGCGGGAATGGATGCTTCTGGCGATCGTTCACCATAACGACCTGGAGCGCTGATGGGGTCGCATTAATGAACCCCAATAAGCCCCTTCGCTCGGTTCCCAATTTAAACGAACTGACAGGGAAATGACCGGGTATTTTCTCGATAGAACTGACAATTACGCGGCTGCAGCCATTGTGCTTTTTTTCCCCGCTTACGATAACCACGTTTCTTATCACCCCACTACCGCTTGCTCTAGGATCTCAGCCCCACCCCACCTCCCCCCTTCCTCCCTCCCCGACCGTCTTAAGACGGCAAAGATAGAAAAGATGAAAACAAACGGAAAGTTGCATCTTTATTCCCTTTCTCAGATGCGCGGCGATAGAGGACCAACTGTTGGTATTTACCCACCGTGAACAAAAACCGGGTCCTCGGGGGAGAAAAACAACAACAACAACAACAACACCCGCAAACATCAAATCTGACATTTAAATAAGGCAAAGGTTTCAGCTCAGTCGGGGGAAATCAAAGCAGCTTCTCAATTTATACTTTTCTCTTTAGATCGCGAAATATTTTATACGGGGCGGGGAGACGTTTCAAAGTGCATCTGGCCGAGCCATTCGCATCAGAACCCTGACCAATCAAAGGCGGAGGCTGTCTGCCGGTAATACCCTTCCCGGAGAAAGCGATAAGGGGTCCTATTTGGAAACACTTTGAGGAGATTCAGGGAGCTTCTAGGGATAACGTGGGCTGCTGGCTGGCCCGGGTATCTCAGTGATCTGTGTCCAGTTTTTTTAGAATTACTTCTTAAAAATGCTTATTGTCTATTTCGGTTCCAAGTTCTTCAGACAAGAGCCGCCGCATCTCGGCACATTTCCATCAATTGCTCATTTTCCTCTACCCTTACCAAGCTCCGGTCGCCGTCCGTCTTCTTCTAAACGAGAGGGCCCCATCATGGCGACGATAATCGGACCCCTAACAGGTGGCGCCCTCAGGGTTTATTAGCCGGCCACGGAGTAAAAGCTGCTTCGTCCAAACGGGGTTGTCACCAAAAAGAGTTTCAAAAAAGGGGGCGATTAAAATGTCACAATACTTACAGCCCCACGTGAGCGATTTTTCTTTAAAATTTAAAATGGAAATAGAAAAACAAAACCCCTGACTAAAATCGAGGATTACGAGTGGAGAGAAGGAAAGTTAAATCGAAATATTAATTATTATTAATTTATTGAATTTTTGCTTAGCTTCACTCACTTTATAAATAACCCGCAACACTTCAGTCTTTAATATCCCCTTTTCTTCTCTCTCTTTTTAAAAAAATCGACTCCTTTTTTCTTTTGTTTGTTCATAAAATGGATTAAAGACAGAAGCAATAGAACCTCTGTGATTACAGGGACCAGTTTCGGAATGGAAACTTATACGCAGAACGGAGATGAGCAAACACGCGGAAAGCCGGTTGTTTTGTTTTCTTTTTTCCGTTGTCGTAGGTTTTCCCCTCTGGTCGCCTTTTACCGTCACATTCCGGATTGTCAGGAAGTCGCTGGCTTAAGCTGTTTGCGAATGGTCGTGAGAAAAATGCCCAGCCTCGGTACTGGCGATAAGAAACTAAAACGGAAGTGGAAACTTGTCAAAAATAGAAAAGAATTGCGGGCTTTATTTCGCAGGAAGTGCGGGAAAGTTCGGCAAAGATTTCTGGGCTTTTCCTTTGCAATCAAATTAGTCGGATTTGGTGTTATTTCAGCCGTGACGTGAAAGCCAGATGGCAAATCGATCTCTGCTAAGTGATGGAGTTTCTTTATGGAAAGTCGCGAAGTTTGTTTGTTTTTTTGCCCCGTCCTGCCAACGGGAAAGAAAAAAAAAAAAATAATCAGTCATGCATGAAGATGGAACTTGCGGTAATAGCGAGTACTTTCGGTTTTCCGCTCGCTAACTCCAATTTCTGAGCGTGCGACGATCTCGGGAGGAGGCAGGGGTCCCGTAGGAACAAGTCGACCGTGGAAACAAAGAGGAGTCACCTACGTAACCGTTTAATTCGAAACCGGAGAAACCATCGTCCGTGTCGCTCGCTTTCTCTGCGCTGCGGCAGAACGAGGCATCACGTGACCGCAGAAGCGGCGGCGGCGGCAGGCAGACAGATAAATGAGACGATATCGAAAAAATGGCGCCGCTCACGGGCGATCAGCAGCTGGAATACTTCGCATCGAAGAGGGGGCTAAAACGAGCGCCATCGGGCGTCGTTTTCTGTTCTTTTTAAAGCGCCGTTCACTGTAATCAAGCAAAAACGCAACTTTAGTGAAATTCTAATTTAGTTTTCACGTTTTAATTCTGAATTCTAAAGTTGTGAGCAAGAATTTGACGTATAAGACGAAAGTTTTCCACCCTGAGGAAATGTTCTTTGCAGATGCTGTTTTGCTGAACCTAAGAACCACGCGAGACTGTAGAGCCTTAATTACAATTAAGGTAGAGTACATACCCCTAGCCAAGCTATTAGAACGGCCTTCATAGGGTTAAGAATCGTGTCCTGTTCGCACCAATGATAGAGTGGAGACATGGCCATGGCTTACTTGCAATGCAACGAACTAAAGTCAGGTAAAACAGTTTACTTTTAATTGTCCAAAATTACTAATTTATAAATTCCACCGACTCACACAGGTGACAAAGTTCGGTTTCCAAAGTTGTTATTTATTTACTTTCTTCTCGGGGGCTCATAAATAGTCACGTGCGACGCGCGCATTCGTCTCTTGGAAACACCTGCCATATCTCCTGACGTCAAAGAGCGGCCAGGCCTTCGGCTATGCGACGATCTCTCTATCCGGTCGTCGCTCACATCACGTGTCACGTGGCCTCTTACCTTTAACCGGCATCACCGGACACAGGCAGAGTTATTAATTAGTTTATCGCTGTCGTTAACTCCCTTACTTTACTTACGCAAAAGTGGCGATCAGGTGTAAATAAACAGTGCTAGGAATACAATCTGCTTTGTTGTATGTATATGTAACTACTCGATTTGTTATATATTTATCGATCGCACTTACTGCTATTAAGAACGGCAAAGAGCGGAACACGATTTAGGTATTTGTTGTAAAACGGTCGGAGTTCTCATATATATATATATATCCTTTTCTTATCTTTTTTTGCCTGCCATAATTAATATCATCAGTGTTTGGTGACTTAACATCGGTTGCTTGGAACAAAATGAATCACGCTAATAATCGCGCAGAACTAATATTTCCGGAAGAGCAGATACAGAAAATAACGAGTTTGCCTCATCACAGCCGGTGATTAGTAATATTTATAGAATATATGCGTAAAGAATTTTTATAAATTTTTCAAATCGCCTCATCAGAGTAAAGGGGTATTACGATAGTAGTATACAAAGCTTTAAAAGGTATAAATCAAAATGTAATTCACGCCTGATAAAACGAAGTCAGACCAGCAACTTTTAATAGTGCTCACCAGAAACTTCCGAACACATCCAGGACGCAAACCTCTTTCTAAACAACAGCCGTGCATGGCGCTACTAGTCTGACCACAACGCACTTCCGGCCCGCTTCCGGGTCGTAGCTGACTGCAATAAAAAGGTGAGACGATTTTCAATTAACTGTAGCAGGGGACCGACCCCTTGACTGACACTAACGCGGCACGCGCCGATTGCGTTCTTAAGGACCCCACCGCCACAGCTTCTCCAGATATTCTAAATTGGCCTTTCTTCCTCTTGAATATTATGGTAATGTAGGAGCTGTCTACGTCTATCCTGTGGGTGCCTGTCTATATGTATGTATGCTGATTACTGCTTAAAAGATTTTTATTGCTGATTTTAATAGCCAATCCGTAAGTACTCCCGCCACCCGCAACCCTCGGCTTACCAAACTTTTCAAAAATGATTTATTGCGATATTCATAATTTTATCCAATCGATCCGCCTGTGTAAAAAAGCTGGCATCTCTCCTGTCGAAATTGATCGAGTACCCGCCGAGAACTGGCGCCAATAAGTTAGCGACTCAGCCCAGATGATTCCTGAAAATTCAATATCGGTCGTTAATACTGTTTTCGTATTTCGGGGTTTCAGCAACAAAGACTCTTTAGAGATGCTGGCCGGTTTTAGGCGAGAGAAGCGTAAGAGGTGCGCGCGCTCTCGCTGCTGATCGACCCGTTGAGCAGCAGGTGTCACGTGGAGGGGGGATGGGTAACGTTTACCGAAAGCTACCTGATGCGATTGACCCGAGGCGTCCAAGCAAGACTGAGGACCCAGGCGCCGATAGCCCGGCCAGCGTAACGTCTGAGCGATTTACGTCTCGAATTCCAAATGCCCAAGTGGATTATTAGCTCCAGATCAGCCAAGCTTCCAGGAGGGAGTAAGAGAGAGGTAGCCAACACGTTAACAAGGACTGCTGATGCCAGAGTCAACATTATTGCTCCTTCCAAAGCTACGCGGTAGAAATATAGAACGGGAGCACCACATAGCAACAGAGAGGGGTGGGGAGAGAGAGAGAGATACGACGTCGGTACAGAGAGAGATGACGTCGGTACAGAGAGAGAGAGAGAGAGATACGACGTCAGTACAGAGAGAGATGACGTCAGTACAGAGAGAGATGACGTCAATACAGAGAGAGATGACGTCGGTACAGAGAGAGATGACGTCAGTACAGAGAGAGATGACGTCAATACAGAGAGAGATGACGTCGGTACAGAGAGAGATGACGTCAGTACAGAGAGAGATGACGTCGGTACAGAGAGAGAGATGACGTCAGTACAGAGAGAGAGAGAAACTAAACAGAACCCGACTAGCAACAAGAATATCACTTGACCGTCGACCACAAGATTGGTGGCGATGGCTTTTCGCAGTGTATGAGCTGATTACCTATATATAACTCTTCCTCGAAAGGTCTGCTTAATTAAATTCCGCCTCGTCATCCTCGAACCCGACAATCGCAGGAGTCATGGGGGCGCTGTCGTGCCACCAAGGATGGGACTAAACGTTTTGAAGGTTGATGACCTTTAGCGAAATATTGCAGCCATTACAAAGCGAAGGCGTCCACAACACTGCTGCGGCTTGGCTATCTAACGACGATTCCTGGTTCTGAGGAACTGTTTGGGCGCTCAGCATTCCGTGGTGTGATCAAGGCTGCAATACCAGGCGGTCAAGCAGCGTACATTTAGCTGATTCTGGGCAACTTTGAATTGCTCTACCGAATTGAAGCCGAAGTGGACGTTGTTACTGCAAATAAATCTGCTGAACACTGTACTTAACGCGGAGGTTTTTCTCTCATTTGAGTATGTCAGGCATGTGGATACAAGCCACTTCACCTTCATTAGATTTCACATCTGTATACCCACCATCAGTCCCATGCAAGGCAGCCAAACTAAACCGTTCTGTTGCCGTTCAGGTAAGTTTAACCCACCAATCTGCCCAGGAAGCTGTTGAGGTGAGCGCACGCAAAAAGCCCCATCGGTGCCAAAAACCGGTTATGTGGGCGTCGAACCAGTGAGACGCGACCAGAAAATGACCGATAGCTTGAAGTAGAATAAACTGATTGCTGTGGTAGACTACAAGATGAAAGTTGAGCCATTGTTCTTTAGAAACAGCGCAGTTCAAGACCACAGAAGGCGTGGAATGAGCCGGCAGGCAGACAAGAGTTTTACGCTGTACCAGCAACGGAAAGCCAGAGGAAGCAGACCGTTTGCCATAAAACAGACCACGTCACTGACAAGCAAAACCTGGGGTCCGTGCTACCAGTTATGGGTCGCAAGCAGACTCCTCGTGTCAACCAGAGGTCTATCCTAGAGTGCCAATGCAACAGCGCACCAGGGTGGGATGGTTATGTTTTTTGTTTTTTTTTATCACAGAGGCTCTGGTTGGCTACAGAAACGAAGATCGAGTGCTTCATTCACTCAAAAAAAAAAAAATGGAAAGTACGCTGATGATGCAGTTCCAAGCTTATACAGAGCTGGTACGTCGTTCCAACCCTAAGTTTGTATGCGCCCTGTCTTCAGAAAAAAAGGGGAGTCGCACGCTCCAGGGCTCAAGTCTGAGAGATCGACATCTAATGCGCTAATTTTGAGAGAACCTGTTTGGAGGGCTGTTTCACGTCCAAATGATACCATCTATATACACCGCGTTCAAGTTCATACCACCCAGATTTAACTCCGGTTACTAATCACCAACAACTCCACTCGGATCCTGATTCCTCCTCTGTAACGGACCAGATCACGTTTAAAAGTCAGCGAACACTTCCGGGTTGGGCTGGTTTACTCGGGGACCGACTGCCAGCTTTCAGCTAATAAAAACCTAATATAATTGGCGTCATCTGTGCGTTAATCACTGAATCATCAGAATCTATCGATTGTTGTTCAGTTTATCATTTCCAACGTTCGCATTTTTCTCTATACAAGAATTTCGGCCGCGGGTTAGAGTCAGGCGTTAACGTGAGGATTAAGATCAAGCAGTCAGGGCTACAGGGTAGAATCCGATACTGCTGAAGCCTACAGAACGATAAATAACATCTTTATTAATCTCCATCCTTCCCTTTACTCTCACGGTGCGCGGTCTGTTTATTTCACGGCCGGTTACACTTCGTTCGAGCGCGAAACGGTTTAGCTTTGAGCAAACTCTCCCTGCGCGCGCGCGGACCTCTCCCGTTCGGGCTCGTCCTGTTATACCCCAGCCCCCCCCCCCAGATCAACGCGGTTAGGGACGGCCCCATAACAGACTTACAGGGATGTCTGGGATCACAGGCGCTGCGAGTTCAGCGTGGAAGCTGGAGATCCGATATAGACCGCGTCTAATTGCCCGCTGCTGTTGTCTTTTTTTTTTTTTTTTTTTCTGCCCACAGAAGTCGTATTTTTACTGCACCGTCCATTTTATTACGGCCGCCAGGGTGCAGCACTATACATAGTTAAAATGGCGGATGCGTTCTCCTTTCTCATTGTGTTGCGTTAACAAGTTGGAATGGTCATCTCACGAGGTGGAGAGTTTTGGAATTCTTAACTGATTTTGAGGGGCCGCCAGTACAATCCTGGATCTATCCACCGATTTAATAAATAGAACATCTAAAAAAAAAAAAACAAACAACAACTAAAAATTACACATCTCTGGATAATTCCACGCACAAAGAAATCTAAAGAGGAAACCGGGATCTCCCAGTTTATAATCAAACATTTTGTATTTTTTTCTCTTCTTTTTCCTTCAGCTACGCTAGATGCAACTATTCTATGCTAAATAGATCGACCATCTAAAGTGCTGAAGCTTCCTCTTTCCCTGATTATCGCCACTTGATGCTGGTTTCGGATAGACGGACATTTAGAAAGCCCAGCATAAAGATAACTCAGCTTTAAACGATTTTATTTTAATAAACGGGCGTTAATTTTAAAGAGGGGGCTCATTGTTTTCAGAAAGAAAAAAAAAAGACCAATCACAAGATTCCTATAGGAAGCATTAAATTGTATTAGGGTCAGTCGGAGATCGCAGCCGCCATAAGGTTTTGTCCAAGACAAAGTCGATTGCATCCCAGAACACATCGCTACCGGTAGTAATCTTTGCAGAGGGGGGGTCAGTAAGGTCCGCGCGCCCGCTTCACGGTTGTAGAAGAGACTGGCTTGCCTAATTATTAAGGAAGATCTCTTACGGGAACCGCTCTCTCCAGATATCTAGGGACTCGTAAATCGCACCAGTCAGGGGGAGAGCTGCCTGGGAATAACCTTCGAGCGGATATGACGTCACTCGAAGCCGCGCGGAGCGCGTGAGTCTCATCGTCCCGCCCCGTCCCGTCCCGTCCCCCCCGGGATGATGCACTAACTGCTTTTCTTTTTCTTTCTCTTTTTTTTTTTTTCTTTTCCAGAACCATGAACCATCTCACAGAGTCACCGATGGTCGCTTTGTTTGTCGCGAGTGTTCTGTGCGCCTGTTTGTCGGCGGCTCCAGCCACCTTCGGGAACTCCCGACTCTCGGGACTCTCTCAGTACTCCAGCCTGCTTAACGAACTGAGAAGACGCGGCGGAGACACGAGCAGATCCACCCGCCATCTACCGGACGCTCCCAGAGATAGCGTGGCGGCTTCCGACGACTTCCCCCATCCTAGTTTCGCAAAGAAAAGCCTCCCGCCCGTGGCGGCCGGCAGTGTTCTCGAGGAGAGCGAAAATCCGACCAAGCGCCAGTGGTGGTATGACGATTACGGTCTGGGCGGCGGCCGGTTCGGGAAGAGGGAGTTCGACGAATACGGTCTGGGCGGAGGCCGCTTCGGCAGAGACGTTGGTCACGTGGGTGTTTCCCGCGTATGAAGGACTCCTGCCGGACAACTTTCGGGCAAGAAAGATAACTGACTGTTCGTGTAGTTCGCCAAAAAGGACGGCGTGGTCACCACTAAGACTCCAATTAAAATATCTATCTAAAATAAAAGTTTTTAAAATACTAAATTAAACAGAGTTGTTATGAGCAGACTGTTTGTTAAATCAATACATCTCATTTTTGTGAAATACACAAAGCAGTTTTAACCAACAATAAAAGAATATTTATTCAGTTTTCTTTATCTTCATTTTTTGGTTATTTTTTTTTTTTTTAAATAAACTCTTAGCTGGCCTCAAAATAACAAGAAGTTTGCGCATCCTTTAACAGTTAGGTTGGAATACGGATGGAACTCTTCAGGGCTGGGAAGGAAAGCGGTTTGAGTAGTCTCCCCTTGGTGTTGTTTGTTCGACTAAACAGCTGTCGTCACTTATTTAACCCCTGTATCACCAGCTTATCCAGGCACACAGTAGAACAGGACGTTTTGCTCTATTCTCCTACGCAGTCTACCACTTTCTGTCTGAGGACTAAGAATGGTTTCTCCACATTCCAGGTAACGCGGTTTTTATTCTATCTTCACTTACCTTCTTACCTTTCTGCCTGTTCGTTCACTCGCCCTTCTCTGACAATTTCTAGGCTTATTAATTCCACCTGCCTCGAATTTCGACAGTGATACTTCGGACTGTTGACTTAGCTGATTGCGATGTCGCAGTCACCCTCCTCCCAGAGAATCTGTCATTCCGCAGAGTTGTTCATGTTGTGCTCCTTGATTTTTATAAGTAGAGAAACCAAACTAAAACCACTTTATTTGCAAGCTTTCAATATATCTGGGGGGTATGCATTTTTTTTCTCTCTCTCTCTATCATTTTGATTGAATATTTATTCTGCAGGAATTTCCATACTTCGATTAATGTAAATTTTACAGGTCGTTAACACTGTCTCATGAACCGGCTGTGTTCAGGAAACTACATTACCATCACTTTGAGATGGCCGAATACTTTTCCGATTCACTGTATGTAAATATAACGTAAACAGTATTTTCTCCTTGTTTAAATATTTTTATAATCTCCTTGCGTACACAGACGACCTGACGTTGGTTTCTCAACGTTCATCCGCGAAACTTTAAAAAGAAGAGAGCTAGTAGCTTCCTCCATGCAGCCTAGCAAACGAGTGGACGGGACTCACGCGACTGATGTCACCTTAGGGTTAATACATTCGTAGTGTTCGAGAGTGTTACTCAAAGGGGTCATCAAGCAAACCAATATTTGGAGTCGGGGTTGGGTTCCTGATGCAATAGATCTACAAGAAGGCAAAGTGATATATTTGATTCTTCTAAGTGCGAGGTGTAATTATTTAAAGACAATGGTAGCGCCTAAGTAAGAAGTCGCACATCACTAGGGCGGGGCGACCTCGAAGCTCTCCCAGTCGTCGCCCACGCTATATCACCGCTTCGTCATACAAAGCTTCCCGATTTTCCATAGATCAGTGAGTTTTGATCAACAACAACAAAAACAAACTTTCGGGTTATCGCCAGTTCCACTCCGATTTTGAGAAAAGAGTTTTTTTTTCACAGCCGGTAAATTTTGTTCTTTCTAAATCAAATTTCCATAATTAAAAAGAAAAAAGTTATCAACTCATGCGCAAGAAATTTGGTAAAACACATACGCATAGCTTATATATATGTATATATACACACATGCAGCAAGTAGTGCACACGAATGTAGTAATACACACCTATACAGGCGCGCACTCCCCAGACGTATAGACAATCAAAAACATGTTTCAAAACCTTATTTATCATTACGCTTCTCCTCTGCTCACAATCTTAAAATTTCATGCTTTCGCATTCTGAACTTCTGTACAACTTTGTAAAGTTAATAAACTGCAGCTGTAAACTCAATAAATCTGATTTAAATAAATTTCGGACAGTTGACAGACAACTCGCCTTCAGCAAAGATTTGAGATTAGTATTCTTGCTGTCCACAATGCGCCCGTGGAGCGTCGGAGACTGTTTTTCTACCGTTCAAGCCAACTCCGTCTCGCCCTTAACGATGGTGAACCCTAAGCCTATCTAAAACCTGACGGAAATTGTTCTTTGTACTGAGTTTCTTACCTACACTTTGTTCTTCAGTCGCCTAGCGCGTCACGTGGGTTTTTAGAATGCTCATTGTAATAATGGAATAGAGAAGAAATGTGTGCTTACAGAATTTTTCTCCTCATATCGCTAGAACCAAATACGAGTACGAAATAGTGTAAGAGATGAGTGGATTGGCACCAAACAGCACAGTCAGTGTATCCATCTCAAAAGATATCAGAGCGGCAACTTTGCTAATTCTAAAGAATTCAGCTGGCAAAGTTCTGTTGAAGCTTTGTGGACGCGATGTCAAGCCACAGTAATCATATTTGTATGGTGTCACCACAGCCAGATGAATTTCACCCGTTAACCCCCGACCCTTTTAAAATATGATTACGGGGAAGAGAACTCTGCAAGTCTCTTTTAAAACTGTATAAAATGAAGTTCTGGTGAAGCAGAAACGTACACCTGGCATCGGCTTCTTCAGTGGTGCAGCTAAGATGTCGCCGTCTGATGCATGTTCAAGACCAACTCCATGAAAGTACGCTGTGTGTTCTCGGAGTTTGACTTGAAATTAAATTAGACGTCACAGGGTTCCCTCGAAGTGCGAGCTGTTATCTCCTCATTTGTCTTAAATGGCTATTCGACGATCGACGCCTCTACGACTTGACGTAAGATTTTAAGTCACTTTAAAGATCACGTTATCTTTTAGATAAGTTAAATGCAAATTGATAATCTTACATTATTTGTTTTGTTGCCTGATGTCTGATTAGGATCGGATCGTGCAAGATTTATGGAGCCGTCCACAATAATAAAACAAAAAAACAAGTAGGAGTTCTCCACTCCAACATAAATCAAAGCACCCTGTGACTAACTTCTACGCCATTTTTTTCTCCATGACGTCAAGTGTTTTGTGACGAGTAGATTACACGCAGAGGCTGATGTTCGCCTACCTCGACGGTATATCTCATCGGGTTACTTATATATTAACAGATTACCGACGGCCACCAATAGGGGCCTTTCTGATTTCTTGAAAGGTATGGATACGATCAACAGCGTTCATCTCTCGCGCCAACGGAGCGTAAATGCTTAGCACTTGATAAGGTACGATTTGTATCTGCTCTGTGCTTTTAGAATTTAAAATTTAATGTTATCAGTCAATGGGTCTTCAGAGGGCGCAGAGCTGAGCCTTTATGGGTAAAACCTCTTAGTTTGCTCAGCTATGAACGATAAGCTTTCATTACCTAATGGAAGTAGGACCCTAACCGAACTCCTTTGGTTGCCCTGCTTTGTCCCTTGCGCATTTCCGCGGTGAAGACAATATGACTCTTTTTGCATTTTTACCCTCGAGGACAAAAACTGACAACTTAAGGGCATACATTTTTTTCAAAAACCATTTAAATATATGCTTCGAGATTTCCCGAAATTACTAATTACTCAAAACAGTTGATTGTCTAGAAAATCAAATCACGTAAATTTTCATTTCAAAATTAGAAAACATGCAGGAGATAAAAAAATTGTTTCATATTTTTGTTTAAAAAATCAATCTTTTTTAAAAAAATTTTTTTACTGAGAATAAAGTGAAGTATGAAAGATTTTACGGTTGATAAAAGTCAAAACCACGAAGTGAGGAGCAGAAGTATCGCCAGATAAACAAACTAAAAGGATCCATCGTGACCAAGTGATGTCATTTCCAAGAAAATAATAGAAAAAAACAAACAAACTATGCCACGAATAATCAAATTAAATAAGTTTTAATGAAGGAATGGTCAAGTGAATGTTTGAGCGTCTAGCAGGGTGTAATATTTATTCTGACTTCTAGTGTTATGGACTTCCGCTACGTTTTATTCATATCCTCATTCTCAGACATTTAATATTTCAGTTTGTGTGCTGCAAAAACTAATTTCAAAATGTTATGACATTATTATTTATGGGGATTTCTCATTTTAATCACATTTTGAGAAAACGTTTATCAGCGTTTTATCTTTGCCAACTTGAGTTCAATATTATTACTCTGGTGTATGTAAAACTACACGCACGCCCACAAAATTCCGGGCTAACGATTGTTATTCATACATAAATTAAAAGTGCATAGAAAGTGAAGCCATTTTCGACTTCTCCACTTGGCACCAGTTTCAGAAGCATACAACAGGCACAGGAGGGACATCGGACGGCTAATAAAAGCACTGGTTTGCTCGCTGTTGTCAGCAGACAAAACATTCAATAGGTCGCCATAGATGTCCACGTGACGGCCACCAGACAGTGAAGGGCTTCAGTTTCTAACTAATTATGTGTACCACACGCCACAGATGAACACCAATAAAATGGTTTTGGCTCGCTCGTTTTAGTGTTAAATACTGTTTATTATACTAGTGCAAATACAAACCATCCACGCTTGAAATGATGATGAGATCAATCACGTGTGATTTGCACTTAGTTTTGAGGTTTCGCCTATGAAGTCATTACTGAGCGAGTAGAATGTAACCACAAGAGCTGACACCGTTAGTCATCCCTCCACGTAGCCCTGCATCGGGAAGTCAGGGAAGGCATCGAAATTCAGGAGACACAGTGCGCTAAAAACAATTACCTCTCTACCGTTACTTGTTCATCAGTGTAGAAAAAATCTTCTATCTTGAATTAACAAAAATAAAGTTTGCCTGCGTTGAAACAGAAAGATTCTTGATCTTGTTTGTATTCATGTTCTGTGTATTGCCGCATTGATTTTTTTGCAAAGCAAATACACTTCGATCACCAAGAACTCCGCCGTGTTAACCTGGTAAAATAGCAGGGACTTGATCGATTGAAGGGAACTCTCCTCTCTTACTTCCTTGTACTATGATGCTGATGATCGAGCTTCCTCTACTTTGTGACGTACTTTTCAAAGACGGTCACAGTATGAAAACAGATTTTATTTAATTATTTTGCTAAAAAAGATTTAAAGTCGATTTTCTTGCACGCCGAAATTAGTTTGCAGGATTTTTAAGAAGAACAAAACGAATAACCTGGTCAAGCAGTTTCTAAGCCTAAATAAGTTCTAATAAAGACAGGAAAACAACAGAAAATATGGCAGATTTCCGTCGCAGAATATTTGTGCCCGTAAAACACCTTTTGTAGCGGACCGCGAGTTTCTTCTTTCTTAAACACTTTCTTCGTTGATTGGAAAGTTCTGCGCCTCCATAAGTAAAATTCTCGTGTCACTTCCAATGTCAAGGATAGGCGTCAGCGGGCGCGAGAGCGAATCTGAAAGATTCAGCTATGTGGCGAAATAAGAATGGAGGTCCTGACGTGTTCCTTGTTTATTTAATTAAACAGACAGTAAGTTGAGATCTGCCAGGAATTCAACCATCGCACCGAACCTATCTGAAACGTTTAGCTGTTGCTGCCCACCACGGTAGGTTAGGCTAATTTAACTCAGATTTAGAACTTTGTCCCCGGATTCTCTGCTGTCAATTATTTCTTCATCTGACAACGTAGAAACATTTCTTTTATGGGTGGGGGAGAGAAAAGTCTACTTAAGATGCTGTGGAGTCGCGTCAATTATCTTGGAGAAGTATTTTTCTGCTTCCATTTGGTGAAGTTTTCTGGCAATGATGCAAAAGGCGCGCGCCTGTCTTTTGCTGCGCATCTAAAGTGTGTGTATGCGGTTCTAGAGAGATGGCTCGGAGAAGCGATAGAGTTCCTGTCATTGCATTCGGAGAGAGAGAGAGAGAGAGAGAGAGAGAGAGAGAGAGGAGAGAGAGAGAGAGATGAGAGAGAGAGAGGAGGAGAGAGAGAGAGGAGAGAGAGAGAGAGAGATGAGAGAGAGAGAGGAGAGAGAGATGGGAGAGAGAGAGAGAGAGAGATGGGAAGAGAGAGAGAGAGAGCGAGAGAGAGAGAGAGAGAGAGAGAGAGAGAGCGAGAGAGAGAGAGATGGGAGAGAGAGAGAGAGAGAGAGAAGAGAGAGAGAGAGGGAGAGAGGGAGAGGGAGGGAGAGAGAGAGAGAGGAGGAGAGAGAGAGAGAGGAGGGAGAGAGAGAGAGAGGAGGAGAGAGAGAGAGATGAGAGAGAGAGAGAGAGGAGAGAGGAGAGAGAGGAGAGAGAGGAGAGAGAGAGAGAGATAGAGAGAGAGATGGGAGAGAGAGAGAGAGAGAGATGAGAGAGAGAGAGAGAGAGAACTCTTTATTACACGCTTCCCAAACTCTCACTACCAAGCGGCTTACTGTTTCAGTCTGTCCCTGAGCTCAAAGCTGGCTAGAGCTGGCCAAAATTAAAATAAATGAAATGAACTCCGGTCTGTCTGTTGTTTGGACTTCGTCTACAATCTGTTACGGAAGAATACACACAGGCGATGGGGAAAGGTTGGCCCAGCGACCAGGATTTCTTCTGTGTAGTCCCAATGGAATTTCTTACAAAACAGCGAGAGAAAGTAGAAAGCAGATATTATTTAGATCAGCCGGTTATGAGGACAGAGAGAGGGGATCTCCTATAAACGCGCCTGAAGGCTGGCAGGGGCTACATGCGGCGATAGATAGAAGGCAGTGTGTGGCGCATGAAGTAGGACGAGAATGGTCAGGAGGGCGGGTAGTCGTCTGAAATATTGACGTTAATCCGGTCGCCGGTTAGCGAGTTAAGCGAGCGAGGGATAGTCGTTTAGGCCAAATAAAAAGATGGCGCCCAACCGCCGTTATCAGAACAGTCGGTTCTCTCGACGGCGTCGTGTGTGTGTGGGGGGGGGGAGTTGTCTGGGTTTGGGCTGTAGATGGCGCTGACGGTGCTGGGTCGCGAACTCAGAATGGAGCGGCCGACTTTGAGTCCGTCCTCGCGAACCCCGGCCGTGTCTATGATGTTGCCTCGTGGAGTAAAAATGGATCTACGGCGTACAGCGACCTGGAATATCGAAACACGTTCTGCTGTGGAGCCAGTCATGAGAAATAGTCCGGTGTGGCGGAGTAATAATCCTTCCCGGCCGTCCGGCCAGCCACTTCACCACGGCACAGACATTTTACGGACAGCGTTGTTGTTGGGCAGAAAAGAAGCGCCACCTGGTGATTCCCAGCGTCGTTAAACGGGACGCAAATACAAAGGTAAATGAAAACAAAAAACTCGATTTTAACGGTGTTTTTTATGCGTGGCTTGGGCGGTAAAGTACAGGCGAAGCATTCGTCTGTGTCTATTGTGTAACAATGCCTAAATTGGTTCTGCCGGGAGGGAGGTGAGCACGTGGTGCTCCTGCGACATGAGTCTCCTGTCCGTCGACTTCGGCTATTAAATAACAATTTAAAAAACAACAACAACAACAACAAAAAACGAGCGACTAATACCGAGTATAAGTTACTAGAGACCCGAGGTGGATCTCATCCTCGCTAGTAAAGAGCATGTCTGATACTGTGGCAATATATAATCACAAGGGGTCTTTAAATCTGAGGTCTGTCGCTCGGGGTTAAAAGGCAGAATTGGTAATTAAGGTGGATTTTGGTTGTTGGCTTGTCTGAACAGATTGTGTGTTTATTGTATTCACGCTTTCCTATTCTGATTGTATTTAAATACTAACTAATCAGCTCAAACATATTTTATGTATATTTAAACTAAACCACCGTCTATTTTAATAACCGACCGCCCGACACACACTCACACTCACACTCACACTCCACCTACCTTGCCTAGAATCCTAGAATTTTCTGCTAAATTTATTTGTTCAAATTAGATCTACGTTTTGCTGGGCAAACTATCTATTAATCTCCAGTTTAAGACCATAATTTAGACTAGGGTCGAGAGGCCAAGTTCGAATCTCGGTCGGGAACAAACTCGGTTTGGCATACCTTCATTGGTTAGCAAGTAGGTTTCCTCTGATATCTAAACATGGAGAGTTCCGAGTCCGTATTAGGTAGGTCACCGTCAAACAGGACCCCACTTTCACTTTTTTTATAATTTCGTTATTGGGGGGGGGGAAGCAGGGAGCCGAACCGCATCAAGAGATCGTCCGCTCAGGTTCGGAAAGAGGTAATAATTCTGCATTGGTTCGCATACCATATCCGGTCTGAGACCGCGGCCATTTTGCCACTGCCAAGCAACATGTCAACAAACGGAATAACGATCCAATCGATGCTGCGCCAGACAAAGCAAATATGCATCCCACAGTGTGAATCACTAACTTTAGCAAACGGTAACATAACCAATCAGGGAAACAAAGTCGCTTCCCGTTCTTTGAACATATTGCTGCGAGTCCTGTCTGTTCTTTCTGGCGATGGCACGAACTTGAGACCAGAAAAGCCACGTGAACCTGTACCTCTTGTGGAGGATGGAACAGCCGGTGCGACTTCCGGTCTAACGGTTTCTTTTTGCTGAACCCAGTATTAAAAGTCTCTTAATTTTTGCTTAGTCGAGGCTCGTGAGTAAAATAATCCAGAACTGTACCAGTGTTACTTTTCGACACAGACTGATGGCGACACGACCATGGATTCTCTTTCCGGTAGAAGAAGCTCAAGTTTTTCTTCTTCCTTCGTGGCATTCATTACCTTTTCTACCTGCCTTGACTGATCTGGTCCAGCAGACAACGCTTCAGTGCTGATGTAGAGCTCGGTAAGGCGAGTTCTTGCTCAGATAAAAGCTGAAAGCATCCCTTCTTATAGAGTTCAGCGGGCTCTACGAGAAAGCTGCTGACGTCCACATCTCAGCCTAAAAGTCTTTGTGGTTAGCTGTTCTGACTGGAGCCATTTTGTCGCTGGTTTGGAGGAGGCGGCCATCTGTTTAATGGTGTTCCACTCGGCTTCTGCGATACGAAGCTGAGAATCTGGCGCTGCCATATCCTGGCAGAATTCCTTCAGCGCTCAAGAGTATCAAAAGGTGGGTACCGTCTCGAGAGACAGTCTAAGATGGGTCGCTTAAGTTTAGCTTTCTTACGAATAACAGCGGACGTCTGAGTTCTCAGATTTTTTGCAGACAAAGCGAGATTCAGCGACTGTGTGAGCAATACTTTGATCTTTAAGTGCATCACCAGATGCTAGCTGAAGAGTGTGGGCTGAACAGCGGGCACTTGTTACTGCAACACCAGTATCCAGTTCAGTCGGTGTTGCTTGTTCATGCATCTCACCTAAATCTGTTTTTTTTTTTTTTTTGTGACCAACCAACCTCTTCTCCTGTGTCAACAGCTGGTATTCAAGGTGTCCTCACTTTCCTGTTCAGCTTCATCGTTCATACGTTGGACACAGTTATAATGCTTGCACCGCCATCTGTTGTACATTTGCTGCACCATGATATCGCGGTAGGTAAGAACGTCAAGGAGCATGTTCTTGAGATGCCGGGATGTGTTTTTCTCCCACTTCCCTCATAGCTATTATACGCTCTGCAATCCCACCGTCTTTCACAAACTGGCAGAGTGATCCACTTCCTTTTTGATGGACTGGAGAACATTAATGACGAAATTTGACACTTCCTGCTTAATATTATCAGCGCGAACATAAGCATTATGGCATAAACCTTCAAGAATCGGATCGATCATCTTTCTGAAGCCAGACTTTTCCATCAACCAGGTAGGGCTTCGAAACAGAAGCAGCCGAACAGTAAAACGGTCGTGTTTCCAATCGGTTCGACTTTGTTGAATTTCCTTCCTACTTCAGCTCAGCTGTAGTTTAGAAGAAGAAAAACCGACTCGAACCGGTTCGCGGCTCCAGTTCAAATTTGGTTCGACTTCCCGGAAAGGAGATTCTTTCTCTTCTGCAATAATGGTAGCAAAAATTTAGCTTTGAACACTGGCTAATAGATTTTTTGCATAAAAACACCAGCAGAATAATTATTAAGATTACCTACCAACTTTTCTCCTTGTTTTCTCTTCAACCCGAGTACTAGAATTATTTGTGTTTGCATTTAATATTGCCTCCTAAGTCTCTTTAATTAATTTTTTTTTCCTGCTACACCAGTTATGCATTCCTAAATTAAATATTTCCCGATCAGTGATTTGTCCTATATCCTTAGTTCTATCCCCTTTTTTGACGAATCTCACGTCTTACCTCGCGCTCGCCCGCCCTTTTTATCCTGTTTATTTTTCCCCAAGTTATCTTCCAAATAGGATTTTAAGGAAATCGATGAGAAATGGGAAAGTATCATCAGCATGGAACAGGCCAAAGGCAATATAATAACTAAAGAAGGCTCCAGGCGTGACCCCCGATAATTATAGACCAGATAGTTTAACATCGATTGTAGGTAAGATGATTGGAACTGTAATAAAGACTCTGCTTATTTAGATAAAAATAACTTGCCAAAGAATAGTCAGCATGGCTTCCGGTTTTAGAAAACCTTGCGCTAGAGTTTTCTGGAGATGTCCCTGGCAACCTGGCAGGCACTGTGAGTGTGGATTTCCATAAATTTTTGGTTCTTTTACTACAAATCGAGAACTACTCACCTAACAGAAAGCTTAGTTCAGTCACGGCACGAACTTCCCTTATTTCACATTGCGCGGTTCGGAGTTGTTAAGGAGGCACACGTCTATTAGTGATGGTGTGGCGCCTTAGGCTTCCATTACTTGGCTTATTCCCCTTTAATACATATTGATAGTGGAATCACCCACAATATTACGAAAGTCGCGGATGACATTAAAATGTGTGGTAGAATGTACCACCAGTGAATAATGCTGCTAAGAGTATGTAAGACTCTAGCAGTCCTGTTTTCCACATAATTAGGCACCATTTGAAATATGCGGTTTAGGCATGAGTCCAAACTATTTTAAAGTTGAAAACTTCAGGAAAAGGTAAGAAATCATAAGAATTTTTTAAAAAACACCAAAGATATTTCGGATGCTATAGACGTTTTTATGCCGTCACGCACCCGACATTTTTTTTTTACAATTTTAGTGGGAAAAGAATGCATATCTATATTTCTCAATACCAGTGGCACACCGTATGCCACTAGAGGCAAACTTTAGTTCTAAGTTGCAGATACGCTACGGACCCCCTCAAGCATCTTCCTCGGTCTCTCTCTGATAATTACTCCCAGCTGATGCTGGTTGAAGACATGTCGATCGCTTCCCCGGACTTTGCATCTGGCACCATCTCTGTATTTCCATCCTTTCTCTTACAACCTTAGGGTTAACCACGCGGTCTCTTGCTTTTCCTGATTTTCCCCTTATGGCTCTGTTCTCAACCTAGTAAGCGCATCTGATAGTTCCCGATGCATCTCTTGAAATGAATGTGCAAGAAATCTGATCTGCCCTCTAATTGTCGTCCTTATGGCTCAGCTACCTATCAAACTCTCTAGATAGAGCAATCAATGGACAGTCTGCAAGGATGGTAAGAATTAACTGGTTTTGTCATCTCAGTGGAGCTTGATACAACTGTAGATGCTCCTGGCTTTATATAACGTTTAGCTATAATATATTGTTCGATGGGCTACATATTTATGGGCAGAGACAAACTGGTCGGCTTCAACAGGCGTGAGCTATCTACCTGGTGGCTATCCGAACAGTGCAAGAATCTTAGACGTCTTCTACATGCAAGAAATATTACAAACCGAGTCAGTTATACGTATGTCAAAATCAGTTGCCGGTTGCAAAAAATCTAAAACAACAGTATCATGGTTATTATTTTTATAAAAAGCCAAAAAAAAGAGAGTAAATTTTAAAAATAAAAATCAAAACATTTATTTACAAGCAGGTGAAAATAAATCTTTCGGAAACTTTTTTTCGGCAGGGAGATTTAACCGTTATAATGCGTCGGAAAAAATGCAAAATGTCAGACCCGAATGATTCACTTCAGCATATTTACTCTGTCAGAAACAGCATCATCAGTTTAAGTGGGAAGAGCCAGCGAGCGATACACAGCACCGCGATCGGTTGAATTAGCTGATGTTTGTGATCAGGAATCTTCTCAAATGCTTAATTCACAGGTTTTCATTTAATATTCCCATGAAACTATTGAGATATTTAATTTTTGCATGAAAAAAGTATCATCCCTACGAGATGAAGATTCACAGTTGCAATTATCTGGAAAAATAAAAAAGATTTCCCAAAGACGTCTCACAGGCTGCTGGAGTGAGTTTTCGAAGTCGAGAAGCAGAAAATGTGTGATTTCTAGCATTTATTTCTGTCTAAATTGGTCAAAGCGCTGAGAAAACATCGGTAAGTCAAGATCCTTCCGCATGGTTTCCATTGTGGGATTTTCGGTCCCCAACTTCATCAATTAGCGTCGTGAAAAAGCAAATTTTTTCCCCCGACTCTCGGCAGACGGGTTAGAATGAAACAATTCGCCCCAGGGAAGCTCGCCACGTTTTACTTTCAATATATCCATTAATCATTGTACGCAAATAAGTTTCTACAAAATTCGAGCCGAAACCTAGTGGTACTGTATAAATAACGCCAGTTCTCTAGTCTATCCGCAGGCAGCGGTGAGAGGAAAAAAACCGATTGCAATGATGGATCTATGGCTCACGATTGTGTCATTAACCGTGTTTACTTTCCGGAAATATGACCAATTACAGTTTTGGCAACACCGTCGTACATCCTGGACCGAAAAGGCGGAACGCCAACGTTTCCGCAACGGTTGGGTGTAAACTGTGGATCCGTTTCCGCACTTCGGGATTTTGGAGTAACTACGATTATCGCCAAAAGTCCATTCCTTATATTACTTGGGCTGAGATTTGCGGCGAAACAATCGGGAAGCATTTACCAGAAAAATAAACAGTAGATCAGGAGCGCATACAAAAACAACACAAACTCATAGCAATATTGGTTTAATAAATATAGGCCCGAAAATAAATTAAAGTAATGAAATGTATTGCATTTGCATACTTCCGAGAAATGATAAAAGAGAATGACAAAATCATGGGAAGAATAAACAACGAGTGGAAAGCCTTAAGTGGATACGACTCACGGGATCCGGCTAAAAACTTGATTTAAAAAATACACGCGAATGACCAGAGACAGAACAATACGATGGCAGGGTATTCGACAAAAGATGGAGCAGATTATCTCAGATCTGCTTATTTCATCACAACTAATAGGAACTTATCGAGACCCATTGGTCACTAAAGACTCAAGTCTTTTGCTATCGTTAAAGAAAAAAAAGATTTCTCAAGGGATTGGTCCTTTATCCAGCTATTGCAAAATATGTAACTCGTTTTCTTTTTCTTTTTTTTTGGTACCGTGGTGTTTATAACCCAAGCGTTTTCTGACTGATGGAGTTTCAGAATTCGGCTCATTTTAAGAGGAAAGAAAAACGCAGCGACCTCTTGAGGCCGCGTGACAAATTAAACTAACCTTGAGAACAGAAACGTTATTAACACGATTACACAGTTATCTAACTTCCCTGGTGTTCATGCGAAGGGAAATTCTATACGCATCATACAGAAACTATATAAATGCAAATGAAATAATACCGTACACAATATAGCGAAGGCTCCGCAATAAGGTATAGCAAAGTGTAATTTTTAAAATTATTTGCTAGAAAGGATTTTCGCGGCGGATAAGAATGTGAACAAAATATTTGTGGTTAAAGTAAGAAATTATAGCGCAGGTGATAAAAAAAGGGTGGTTTAACAGTTTGGTTTACGAGCGAGACGCACTCAGGCTGGTTTTAACAGGGTTAACGAGGCGGGGACCACAAAACTACCTCTGCAACAGTTGGTAGATTCTGTTATTGTTATTATTATTAGTAGTAAAATACTCATTTTAACCTTCATTTTGCTCCATGCTTATAAAAGCTTAATTCAGCTAATAAAGGGGGTTTTCACCTGAAAAACGGCTGCGGATATCGGGGTAAACAAAGATGAAGGTGGCGGGTAGCTTCGGCCTGACGGCCGTCCGGGTTAAGCACTTCACCGCGGCGTCTTTTTTCGGTTAAGGATCGGATTCCAGTTTTGGATGGGGCACGTTGGCGATCGTATTGGAAATCGGTGAGGAAACCACTCGGGGCTGCGCCGGAGACTGTCCCCTACCGTCGGGAATTATGAGCGTGCGATTTTGTCCGGAAGACGTAGCTCGGGTCTTCTAAGGACTGCAAAATACGCGTCGGTCGGTCGGTCGCCTATTCGTTCCCGATTTAAGACCACTATTAGGCGAACGCGGTTAACCATTTTCCTTCTCAGGGGACAAGAGATGGAGGAAAGCTCTCGAGGACGGCGGCCGGCCGGCTAATTGTGGGAGTCCTTCTGTCGCTTGGTCCAACAGCTGCACTCTTCTACTATTTCTGGCGTCGCGCATCTTTCCGTTTACTTTTTATGTAAAATAATTGCTCTCCAATTACGTTTTAGTTCTCAGCTCAGACTCCGTCACAGATCGACCAATTATCGAGTTTCTTTATCGCCGTTTTCCCCATAGCACGGCCACACACACGATTGTTAATTACGCAAATGGCTTCCTTCAACAAGGCAATTATCCAAACGAATCTTTTTCCTTCTTTTTGCAAGAATCCAAAAATATTAACGCAAAGAAAAGAAATTCTTTTCTGTTCTAAGTAAATTCCACCCCCTTTTTTTGTTTTTTTTCTATTAAAAATAAAAAGAACTTTCTTCCCTCGTCAGAGCTAAATCTGATCATCAGGACGCGGTTTGAGTTTTGGAGCTTGCAAATGGTAATCCCTGCAGCGGACATGATAAACGGAAAGGTCAGAAGATTAGTCCGTGATCAAACGGATTCCATAAAGATGGGGTTTTTTTGGCTGCGGTAAATCGCTCTAAGACAAAGCAACCGAGTCGGCGGTGGGCGATTAGAGCCAAGACCGGGCGTTTGGCCTCAGAAAGTTGGATGTCTGAAAGTAATGTCTTCAATTAGACATCTTTTGGAATTACTGGCTTTGGTGGCTTTTTAAATCCGTGTAGGATCTTGTACAAGTAATTCAGAGTGAGAATTATAGCAAAAATTAGAATAAATAGCAGTTAGGGTTAGGGGCATCACAGATCTGGGACTTATAGCGCCCGCTGTAAACTGTCTTCTGTTCGGAATCTCTTCCGTCGTTTTATTAGTCTTTTTAGCCCAGCACCTTTAACGGTTTAGCGCTGCTGTTATCGTCTGCAGCTAAGCAAAAATGAAAGAAAACTCTCTCTCTCCATCTCTCTCCATCTCTGTACTGACGTCGTATCTCTCTCTCTCTGTATTGACGTCATCTCTCTCTGTACTGACGTCATCTCTCTCTCTCTCTCTCCTCCTCTCTCTCTCTCTCTGTACTGACGTCATCTCTCTCTGTACTGACGTCGTATATCTCTCTCTCTCTCTCTGTACTGACGTCATCTCTCTCTCTCTCTCTCTGTACTGACGTCGTATATCTCTCTCTCTCTGTACTGACGTCATCTCTCTCTCTCTGTACTGACGTCGTATCTCTCTCTCTCCTCTCTCTCTCTCTCTCCTCTCTCTCTCTCTCTCTCCTCTCTCTCTCTCTCTCTCTCTCTCTCTCTCTCTCCCTCCCTCCCTCGATTCTTCTGTTCTATGGACATTTTATTCAACGTTTTGTTCCCTTTCTCTTCAGAATGCCATCTACTTGTACCGTCGTCCACAGAAATAATTAAATAATATTTCTTCTGTTCTGTTTCATTTAGTATGAAATAGTTAATAATCTTCTTATTATAAAAGGTATTTTTAAGGGAAAATGTATAGCAATTACTTGCATTGATTTCCAAAAATTGCTCTCTAGAAAGTTTAAAAAAATATTCATGTTTGACTTTTTCCGACGATTGAAAAACCAAAAAAGAAAGGAAAAGGGGTTCACATATATAGTATAGTACAGACATTTCTTCTAAGGTCTTTGCATTTCATTCTTTTTAATAGACTCGCCTATTCAGAACTTTTTTTTTACAAATTATGAATAAAGGATTTTTTGCCAGTACTTCTCAGTTGTTGGTAATTCCAATCTTTGATTAATATAAACTTTTATTACCTCGTTTAATCGATAGAACCGTTTGTTTCGTGGACAAAGAACGCGAAGGTACGTGAATTCTAGAGAGCTTCTAAATTGATTTATCTTCTAGCGATCAAAAGAGGATGCAGGTTCATTTGGTCGGATACTCTGGGAAAATAAACGGTACCCAAAAAAAAAATTAACCATTATTTGAAAAGTTTTGCAGGAGAACTCTCGGTTGACCGCCAACAGTGGTTTCAATCTTCCGAGAATCAACTGCTATGGAAGTTGTTGAGAACAGCGTCATCTTCATGAAAGAGCATCCTTCTGGCCGATGTTACTAATTAGCAACGAATGTAATAAATTCCGTGACCAAAATGTATTTAGTGCCAAAACCTTGAAAACCGAATGCTGAGAGAATCGATAGTATTAATTCGAACACGAAAATCAAATAGTGCAAAAGTGACAGTTTTTAGGAGATTTACACCATCGGATATTGGTTGTAGTTGGTGTCTAGCGAGACCATTTGCGAGGAATACCATGAAAGACAAAGCTCAAAGAAACAGGTGATCGTTAGAATTCGTTACAGTTAGCGTCCGGTGGAAAACTGTACGGACGGAATATATACTCGAGTGCTAAACGCTACTAAAAAGGTAGGCAGATTTATCGATTGGTTTTCGATCTTACTAGGATCTAAACTGTAAGCTGAATTCAAAGGATTAGTTTCTAAGGGTCTCATTACTCCGAGCACCTGTAAAGCGAAACTCGTCTGATGAGAATTTCGGTTTTGTTTCTCGGAATACATGCAAAATAACCATATTATCCACAGTATCCACAAAACAGATTCTCTCTCTCTCTCCCTATATATCGCTCTCTTCAGAGACGTGACATAAGTAAACAGACATCATCCGAGATTCAAAGCAAATGGACAAATAAATCAAAGCTATAAGAATAGATACGGGCCAGAGGGATGGATTCTCAAGTCTGCAAACAGCCGTACCACAAAGAGGGGGTTAGCGAAAACATATGGACATTGAGAAGAGCACATAATTAGGAAACGAGACATTGGTAAAAGACAGCTAGAAATCTGTAATGTTACCAGGCTGATGATCTTGTTCAAGATGGGCTATACAACAGCCGTTCAGGTTCGTCTCAAACTTCCAAAATCAACAAAAATAAGCCCGCCAATCAGATATTGTTTTCACAGCAAGAGTACGGTGGAAGAGTGCGATCGTTTCTTGCCACCGTGTGATGTCAGTCGTCGACTATAATTAGCAACGCAGACGCTACCACATCAGCCTGTTTATATCTGCAGAGGGCAGAATTTTAATGGAAAATTGAGCCCCACTCACTTCTCATGCAATGCAAAGGTGTAAAAAGATGGTATTACAAGTTTGCCGTAGCCTGGCTAATCAATGTAAATGAACTTCAGTGAGCATGTGTGGATTATCCTCAACCGATCTCCGTAGAAGTGTTCCATAAGCCTAAGAAACTCATTAATAGATATTCACTACCAGGACCGATCAGCTCGTCCACGCACCGTGTCAGCTACACCCACAAATCGCTGTATTTTATCAGCACTAGGCACAGTTCCAGAATAAATGTGTGTTTCCTCAAACCAAGTTGCCCATTTACTTGTAAATTCTCTGTACATGAAAAACCAGTTAATAAGTGCAGCCTTAATAATTATACTATAGTTCTCTGCCTTATTAATTTGGTCACCGCCATATGAGACTGCATCTAACCGAAACTTCATACATTTCGGGTGTGATTAAGTACGCATTGGACGTCTATGGCTTCCAGGCGCCTCCAGCGATATACTCCTCCATTCATGCGATGTCTGTTGTAAGTCGTTCGGAGTGAGGCCCAGAGTCAGCGTCAGAAATCTCGACATTTCTCGTGGATCCGTAGCCGGTATCGCGAGCTTAAAGCGGATGATACCACTGCGGAAGTGACGTCATCAGGCAAAAACGAGGCGCTGTCATTACTCACCACCCCAGATTCAGCGTCAGAAATCTCGACATTTCTCGTGGATCCGTAGCCGGTATCGCGAGCTTCAAGCGGATGATACCACTGCGGAAGTGACGTCATCAGGCAAAAACGAGGCGCTGTCATTACTCACCACCAGCATTATCTTGCTGACAACGATCATTCAACAGAATTGAGCAGACGAACGATCCTACGCCTTCTCCACCAACCTGTCACAAAAAGCAAATGAAAGGTACTTTTATCAATTTTATGTTAACTGAAAGCTGCAGTCTGTGGATAATCCCATCTTTTACAGTCCCAGTTGTTGTAGATTATAGTGAGCTAAATAGGACCACAAAAAATTTTAAAATTCTACCCTTGTTTTTTGTTCTTTAGAAAAATCGGTGATATTTTAGTGTTGAAATCAGTGATTATGTGGTACTTAGCAATTTACAGATTGCTTCAGGAATAGTCTTATCAGCATCATATCATTTGGAAAGTTGGAGGAAGTGTCTATCTATCCTGAACTCTTGGATTTATGGCTTTTAAATCCTAAGATAATTTTAGCTCCTTTGTAGTAATCAAAAGAGAGCGTTAGCTCGTAAGAAGTTCCTCTCGTCCAATTGGAATTAAAGATTTTCGAATGGTCTGGTCAACAGACATGACTGGCAAGACCCTCGAGTAATGGCGACGTGTATTCTTTTTCGACAAGTCCAGGTTTAAAAGATTCATATCTGGAACTCGCCTTTGGAGAATAAATATTAAGATCTTTAACCTCGGTGTCTTTAGTTCATGGTCTAGTATGAAGGGCGGGAATGTCGTGGTATGGGCTCTAATCTGGCATGGTGAAAAGAAAGAATTAGTGGTTTTTGAAGGATGTCTCAAATCTGCCAGATATACTGCCATTTTAACAGACGAGACGCATTTACCATTGTACTAACAAAGTACACTGAGATTCGAAGCCTATGTTCTTCAGAAGGATACCGATACGCCACAGTCTGAAAAAAAAAAGAATTTAGACTTTCAGCTTCTTTGGTTATCCATAAAGCTTTGATATGAATCCGATCAAAGATCCGAGAAGAAATCTTGATCGTTAACTGAGAGCAAGCTGTCAAAGTGTTACCAATATGTCCGAATTTTTTAAAAAAAAAGCACTGATATGGTAATGAAAGAACCTGAAGGAGAGTCGCTGTCCCCCGCCAAGTGAAGTAGTAGCTTCGCGTTGCTAAAGATGACTGACCAAGTGCTAACATCAAAGAGAATTTCACTTTGTTGCTTGTCTTTATTTTCTGTTTTTCTCAAGAAACTAAAATATAGCAATAACTGTAAGTAATCGAATGGTTGTTGCATGGAAAAGTAGTATTATTAAGATGTGATTATCATTTTTTACCGTGTTTTCCCGCTGTTTAAATTTTATTTCGTTCAAAAATTATTTGACCATCTGCATAAATTGCATCCGTGAGTGCATAAAGGGATTTAACTCTTCTTCTACCCAGGCAAAAGGAATAGTACGTCGCGTCATCGCCTCTATGCTTATGAAGCTGGTTGAAGATTCGGTAGATACATAACAGAAAACTACTATATTATAATCTAACCCATCTCGTCAATTAAAAAAAAAGAACCAGTTAATCTCCGTATCGTTATTTAAATTCTTAAAAAAATACTTTCTACAAGTAAATTTTAGGTTTACTGCAGTTATGTCCCTTGACTTATCAATTATATCCTAGTTTGCAAAGTCTGCGCTAAAGTTATTTCATTCTTAATTTTTATTTCTCGGAAGAAAAAAAAATACAGCAATTTATTTTCGCATAACAAAAAGGATAAGATTTTTAAGCATTTGTCACAAACATGGAGTGAATTTACTTATTTATTATTTAAACTTTAATGGCTTCCTTAAAGCTAGTTTAAAACTTTTATCAAATTGTGTTTATTTATTTGATCTGTATTACTCGAAGTGTGCTAGAATAAATTTCAAGTAAGATCCGGCAGAAAGAGAGATTAACATAAGTTTCATATCATATAAAATTGCTTCCGCGTTATTTGCGTGCGCAATCAATTTGGGAATTTTTTACTATGCTATTTTAAAAATTATTAGGCAATTTTTTGATTAAAGGGAAATAACTGAATTTGCAGTTACTTCCCTTATATTATAATTATTTATTCTATTAAAGTTGTAACTTTCCATGTATATTACTTCTAAGAGATAATTTATCATTTATTTATCTTTTGAAAATTGATAATTTGAAAGTGTAGCCCATAGTTCTAATAACTGTAGATAAATGGAGGGGGAAAAAATTGCTTTTCTCCAGTTAAAAAATCTTTATTATGTCATCACGTATACTTGTAAAATTCGAATTGGCTAAATTTGTTATTTTAAATCGGTTCAGAAATTTTCTCTAATAAATCAGCATCCATTCCAAAGTAAGGAGGACGCGACACCTGCACGGCATATCTCAGACATGGAGAAACAATAGATCTGTACAATAGGGTTATAGCCCCCCCCTCTCTATTATGGTCAATACTCTGGTTAATTACTCCTCACATATCGTTTTCTTTAAAGTTATTCTTGATCATTTTCAAATCAGTTTTGTGAAATGCATTACGAAAAATCTTTTAAGTTAGTAAAACGTTTTTCTTATGTGGAAAACCAGTTTCGAGTACCTGTATCTTTTAGAGGGTGTGTTTAGCAAAAATGTAGGCTCTTTTGTCAATTTATATAATTTCTATTCAAGCATCAGGTGTTCTCCATACGCCTTTGTCTCGTTGTTGGTGAATATTAACATTTAATTTACTTTGATTTGTGAATTGTCACCGAGACGTTTTACTATCTCTACACTTGGGAACGATCTATTCTCATGCGTCAGACCGAACAAAAACATCGTGTAAGGGAGTTAACTTCGTCATCCTAGAATTTATATAAAGTAAAAAAAAAAAAAAAACGCTTATTTTACAAATTAACGTCGATGGGCTGTCTTATAATTTTAAATAAAAATGCGATAAAATGTGAAGCAAAAAAAAAATAATAATAAATAAATATAAAATGAAAATGTGTTTGCTCTTGCAATATTAACTTCCTCTGTCTGATTTAAGCATCTTTAAACACACCAGGCGACATATAAAGACATTTTAGCAACCAGCTTTGCCAAAAGAGACTGAGATGTTAAGAAAATTATTATCATTCGCTGTACATAAACGTGCTTATCGCCAGTCTCTCTGCAGTATAGACGGGTATCTATTTCTTATAGACGTACATTATTTATCGACGGACACATGTGACTAGTGTTGATAACATCTAAGAATAATAATAATTATTATTATTATTTTGATTACTTAGGTCTGCAGAAACCTAACAGTATATGCATCGCTAGTGAACACCGCGGCAGGTGACTAAGTCACTGGAAACAGTTCGTACATCGAATAGTAAGTGAGGTCTGTCGCTATGGAAACGAAGATGGTTTCATCTCTCTCATCATAAAACCCGTTAATTTAATACCCCTTTTTTATAAAAAAAATTTTTTTTCAGTTAGCCTGAACCTTTTAACTTTCTTGATTTGTCCCCCCCGCCCACTAAAAGTGTTTTAATTCATCACTATCTGTCTGGAAGTACAAACACGAAGGTAAACTCGTCATTAATTTCCGTTTCGTTTTGTCGGCTTCAAGTTCCAGGGTTTCGTAAGAATCCGGGAAAACCTTCGAAATTACTTCCCTTACTGTAAAAAAAAAACAAAAAAAAAAACAAAAAAAAAACACACCCAGCTAGCACGAGTTAACTCCCCTTCGCAGACACCTTCCGGTGGAGGAGGAGTAGCTGCCGAGAGACACATTTTCCGCGTTGTTTTGGTTGGGAAACCCTGATGGCCAGTTTTCGGGGGAAAGGCTGGCGGCTCCCGACCGTCGGAGTCTGCCACAGCTGCCAAACGTCCGGGGCCGGGTCTGCGTGGACAATCATAAGGTCTGTTCCGCTCCGCCATCCCCCCTCCCCGTGGGAGTTCCCCTACACGATACAGCTAATGCCTGGCTCTTCCCCGAACCCCTTTATGCGTATCTCCCATCCATTAGACAACCCCCCCTCCCGCGATATGTCTAACATCCGACATCATCTCTGTGACCCTCCCTGCGTATCTCCCATCCATTAGACAACCCCCCCCTCTCCCGCGATATGTCTAACATCCGACATCATCTCTGTGACCCTCCCTGCGTATCTCCCATCCATTAGACAACCCCCTTCTCCCGCGATATGTCTAACATCCGACATCATCTCTGTGACCCTCCCTGCGTATCTCCCATCCATTAGACAACCCCCCCCCCCTCCCGCGATATGTCTAACATCCGTCATCATCTCTGTGACCCTCCCTGCCGGACACCGGTCACGAGCCCCCCACCCAGGCTGATGGCGGTCCCCTAGTTGGCAGACTTAACTGTTGTTCATAGCCGCCTCAGAACCCCTCTGTGTCTCAGAGCTTTAGGATGGAAATAAATGTATTGTAAGGGGCACTGTCTTGATACATCTTTCTGCTTTGTTTGTTGTTGTTGTTGTTTTTAAACTGGCTTTAAGGCTTCATGTAGTTCCCAAGGGAGGACTGTCAGCAGAAGGTGCCCTGTTTAGTGCTGCCAGGACAGTAGTAGGTAATGTTAAAGTGCAGAGGATGTGGTAGACGGACAGTGTCATCAGCTGAGGATTTTTACTTTCAGGTATCCTATCAAGTGCATGCACAGCAGGTGGCCTTTTCTTCGTCCATTGGATGGGAACAAAGTCGGTCTCGCCCACTGTTCTTCTGAAGGTAAATCAGTCGCTATGTATATTGATAATTTTGAAAACGAACAGTTATTGTTTGCTACTATAGTGAATTCACATCCATGATTGGGGGGGGGCAGGGTGTCAGTCAGGGCTGACCATAAGTCTGGGATTGGTATTCTTGTACATCAGTCTCAATAACGGGGATAACCTCTTTACAGTGTAGACAACCATAGTGGTGCTGCAGTTATCTGCAAGAGAGCGATGCCAATCTTGTCCCACAAAGGGTTTGGCACTTCTACCTTTGCCAGCGAAATCCCCACTAGAACTTTTTACTTCTAGATATGGGGTGAAACCCACACAACCAGCTGCATAAGATGAACAGGAAGAAACTATGCTGTAAACCTCAGTTGGGAATCAAGCTATGGCTCTTAGCCTTGGCATTTGGGTCATTGTTTGTACTGGACTAATTTTGTTGTTAAGAACTGACAAAACTTACATAGCAGTTTCTTCCATTTTTGTATAGCTACCATCACATTGGCAAAAGAGATCATTTTCATAATGCAATTTTCCTGTTTGCCTTAGTGAGGCCAACAGACCAGGTCTCACATTACAAAATGAATATAGAGGAATGAACTTCATTGGCTAGAGGCTCTTGATTGAAATGATGATTAGCCTTTTTTATGCATGTGCACATTTTACCCTGACATTTTATATTGATTGTGTGGTTCCAAGACCTGCACACACACACACACACACACACACCACACACACACACACACAGTTGCAATCCTGTTAAGATACTCTAAAGATTATCTAGATTATTTAAGCATGATTCTGATTCATGTTAATTTGATGTGTTTTTGCATTTCTGTGATAAGGGATGAACAAATTTGGCAGTGATAAGTTGCAGGCTTAAAATTCATTAATAATCTGACAGCAACTGCTATTCAAAATGTCAATCTTCTCACTGTTGCAACATATCCGTGAGCCTATTTTGGTAACCTTTTGAGTCTGAAACACAGATTGATATTCATCTGTTGCTTAGTTACACCAGCCATATGAAGTAGACCAGTCAAATATTTGCTTATTGAGATAATGCAGTTCTGATGTTAATGTTGCATCATTATACCATAGTATTTTCTGTAGCACTTGAATAGGTTTCTTGTCACAAGTAGCTACACAATAAAACTGATCTTCCAAATGTTTGATTGGCTCTGATATTATATTATATACTCTATACTTTCAAGTGTATGTCAGGGTTAGTGATCTTGTTATGTTAGTTACATGGTAACACCCAACATTTTTAGGAGAATATTGGGTTTTTTTATAGCACTGCAGAAACCTGCTTGCAGTAGTTTTCCAGAGATATTTAGATTTAATATACATAGACTGCAGATTTCTTTTTATCAGTTACTGCGTTTTTGTGTTACATTATAATTAAGTGACTAAAAATTTGTCTAATGTCTGACTGGAATTTTTGGTGACTAGAAAGAACTATTATCATTCTAACCCTGACTTGTTATATCTAAGGCTGATAAAATAAACACACAATGGTAATACAGAAATTACGTAAACACAAATATTTTTAACTTTGGGGGAGAAAAATAAAAATGGCAACCTGAACAAATAGTGGTAGCATGAAGAGCATGATATTTTAACTATTAACCTGTAAAACCTGCTTGCCTGCTTGGTTTAGCTAGCCATTGGCATACCTCTATTTTTAACATTTAACTGTGAATATCCCTAAAATGCTAAAGCTAGTAAATTCTTAACTACATGTTTAGCATACAAGCCATTTTGAAAAAGTGAAAAGTTTAAATAAATAAATGTTTATCTGTATTTTCAAAATAATTATGCCTAAGGAAAAGCATTAGTTAACTACTCTGCTGTAAAATCTCATGTTAGCGATTCACGCAATGCTTTAGTCACAGATATAATAAATGACTATATTTCTGTGTTATGGCTGTGATTAAACTACCTTTCTCCAGAGAGGTGTCCAGTAACAGTACACTCCAAAATTGTGTATAATTTTTATCTTTGTAACTTATTTTTCTGAGTTTGGTGGGGGAACTATATATACACTCATTTCTTTACACCTATGTAAAACAATCAATTGTTTATTATTATTTTGATACAGTATTGTTTTATCTCTCTGTAACAGACTCAGGAAGGGAGGGTGGTATGTACAAATATACTCAGTTTCTCCCATAAAAGTGATGTCAGCAGTTACATAGTCTTACCCAGTGCCACCTATATCATCAGTCACTCTGCTGGCATAATTTTTATAAAGCCAAATTAATGCATAAATATGGCACTAAATCTGGTTATATTAATTCTTTGATGGAAAACTTTTATCCTGATTAGAAAATTAAAGAACAAAATTGTAGCTCTGACTAAAAATAGTTTAAATCTGACAGATTTGCTCTCATGTAATGTGGTTGTTTGTTTGTTTTCCCTAGAACATCAAAGTCATTAATCAAGTTAACAAAATATTTTTTACCAAACTTCCAAACTTGCAACCTTTAATGTAACTGATATTATTGAAAAGTATTAGTTTGAAAAATGCTAGGGTTTTTGTTGTTTTCTTTTTTAATGCTTATTTTACATCTACATCTAAGGACATTTTTGAGATAACGAGAAAGTAAGAGATTTTTAAGGTCTCTCACCTTGAAGATGATTGTAACCCACTCTTGAGATAAAAAAAAAAGCACTTTTTTTTTCAAAATACTAAAATACAATTTAACTATGACAATCAGTATAACTGAAAAATGCGAGAACACAAACACACACAAAAAAAGCATGTTTGAATATATATACTAATTGTTTTCGTTATGTATCTAACTCCCCCACCTCCCCTAGTCAGGGCTATGCTGACATTAAGAAAATCTGTGTCTACCCCATTTCAGATTTTTAATTTTTTTCTAATGGCTTCCATTTGACCTTGGAAATTTTCCATCACATTTCTGGTGTCTGCTTATTGTAAATCAATCTCTTTTGTCTACAAACTTAGGAATGTGTTTTACTCAATTTTCTTTTTTCTTAAAAGTCTAATAAATTATTAATTGTGTGAAATAGGGAATGTTTGCTATTGTTGTTTGCTAGAAGTTTTCATGTTGTAAACACTGGAACAATGAATGTCGTCAGTTTAACACTTAAACAAAATGATAAGTATCCACCATATGTGATGTTTCTGGCTTTTTATCACTACCACGAACAGCCTTTTGCCAGGTGTCAACCCCGCACGCACTTTGTACAATATGGAAATTGGCTGCTTTCACAGTTTTACTAGTTTAAAAGATAGATTTTTTAAAATTTCTATTATTTCCCCCCATTCATCAGTCTCTGCAAGAGAGCTAGAGAGCATTTTCCTCCTCCTCGGACCCAGCAGGGAACTCCATACGAGAAATCTTTATTTTAAGATGGTGGAGGAAGCTCACATGACTGGCTGGTGAAGAAGAGTGGGAAGAAATGATGCCAGGGAGGTGCACAAACTGGGGATCGTGTGGTACTTAGCCTTAGCAGTCCAATATCTTAACCCCTGTTTCACCAGCCATTCCAACAAATTTTTTTTTTTTTTTTTGTCCTTTTTCATTTAGGTTTTTTCTTTAACAGCAGCATAAATTAACAGTAATGTAGCTGTTCTGGTTAGAGAGTTCCCACAAGCTCCATAAGGTTCATATGAAATTGGGCCCTTTTATTCAGACCGAACTTAACTTAACCTTCAAGCTAAATGTTAGACACTTTAAAGTGGACATTAATTATTATATTTATTTATATAGAGAGACAAACAGTTATAACTGTATATTTTAGACTTTAATTTATACTTGAGTATAAAATAAAGTTTAAAGTGGAGTCTGTCTAGTGAATAGATGAAAAAATGTGTTTATTTGTTCACTTCGTAGTATAACTGTCTCAATTAAAATAATTGTATCCTGTTAAAATTCCATATTAGAAATCTCTAAATTTTGGTCTACATTGCAGATTATAAAATTGAAGTTTTTTTTTTCTACCAAGGTGATGGAGTAATAAATTATTGAATTGTGTTCATGATATTAATAAGTAGCATGAAGAACAGATTTAGAAAGTATACACAACTTTTTTATAAATTTAGAAAAACTTTAGTAATAATTTAGAAGTTGCTCATTCTTTTTCATTAAAGTGAAAAGAGAATGGTCTTGCAACATTACTTTGAACGAGAACATAATTGTCTTGCAAGTTCAATGCATATCTACCCCCCATCCCCAACTAGTTCAGCAGTTCAGGGCTATGCTGACATTAAGAAGATCAGTGTCTACCCCATTTCAGATTTTTTTAAAAAAAATAATAATACTAGTAAGGACATGTTAGTATATTAGTGATAAACTAATGTTAACATTGAAATATTGTCTAGCTTGACCGAAGTTTTTGTTTGTTCGAACCATTTGCTAAATATTTGGAGTATTAAAAATTCCCAGACTGAGTTTATTGTGGCCACACCAATTGGTTAGATTTAGTATGTAATACCTGAGCACAGCCCTAGTTATGCTGATGCAACAACTAAAGCTGGATTGCATCATTCTCTTTCAATCACGCTGTTATAGCAATGCAGGTAAGTATGCAAAAAATTGTGTTGAAAGTTAGGAAAAACAGCTACTGAAACAAATCAAATGCATTTCAGTGATTGCACATCTGCCATACTTAACTCTGATTATTTATTTTTTTTTTATCTTCCCAAAAATAAAGCATTCTTTAAATGGGAAATTTGGTCACGTCCACTATTACTGTAAATATGGAAGCATCATTACACCAGATTCTGAGAGAGGAATATGAGCTCCCAGAAATTACAGAACCACTGGAACAGGTGCAAGACACCTGAGAAGTTTTCTTTTTTAACCATGTGTATACATATAGCAATTATCTTCTAGAGTGAGTGTTTTATTTTATGCTTTAAAACAAACAAACAAAAAAATATTTTATTTGATTGACTGACATATAAATATTGCTTGCTTAAATGCATTTAAACAACGACAGTTTTTTTATGCATGCTCTCTCTCTCTAGGCTATAAGGAATGATACTCGACATCTTATTGGAGGCAGAGGTGATTCAGAAGAGAATTCTAAAAGTCTAATTTGGCTTCTGTTTTCCAAGCTGTGAACTATTGTATTCTTTACGGTATAACGGAGAGTATTCAACATGGTTCTAGAGAAAGAAGAGACAGCTAATGTAATAAAACAAGGACCTTAATAACTCCCATGAATGTTTGAGGACACGTTTTGATTTTTTTATCAATCACATTTTAGTAAAGAAAGAACTTATTTAAAGTTTTTAAATGATTTCTATAATTTTTGTGAGATGCCACAAATACTAGTAATATCTAGCTATTTAAGGGTTTTCTTATGTTGTGTTCTTTTCCTATAAGAGCTGATACAAACCTTATATTTCTGTTCAAAAAAATGTAAATTTTATATGTTGCTTCATTGTAAATAATACACACTGTCAACTTATCTATCAGCTAAAAACTTTTCAGGCAGATTATTTAAATGATAAAATTTAATACATTTTAATGATAGTTTTGTATGTGCATATATAAAACATTAATATAATCTGAATATTGAATAAGTTCTTCTCTATTTCAACTGTTTCAAGCATTAAAAATATTTGGAAATAAAAGTTGAAACTAAATAGTAAAGTTCTTGTAGGCTGTGACATCAGGGTGGCTGAATTTGGAAAGCATCGGGCATATTCTTGTCTTTCTGGTGTTATGCAGCAGCAGCTTCCTGGCCTGACCAGTGGTTCTAGCCCTTAACTGAAGTTAAACAGTTACACTAAAAGAACCAGCCAATATGCGGGTCTTTGGATTTTTTGCTGATACATTAGGGGGGAACCAAAAGGAAGGAAATGAAGAGTAGAACATTTAAAATAAGATTGATTTTAATGTAAAAAAATCTTCCGATGAAACTTAGCAAGTAGTTGCCAAATATTATATCTATTTATTTTATATTTCTAATTTAGCTGCACCAGTGATAAAAGCACAGAGCCAAAAATTGAAGCGACATTACTTTAAAAAATGGCATTTGGGTCTACTGACGGCCACAGTAGGCTTTGTGTACTTTAGATCAACTGACTTTGACACACAGTCCTCCACGGTAAGTTTTGTTAATTTTTTCTTTCTTTCCTTTGACCTGAGGTAAATCCTGAGCGTTGTCTGTCTGTCTTCATCTGTGATTTACAAATTTAAAAGTAATTTTACTTCAATTCAAGATAATATAAGGAACATTACTGCTGTTTGTAATGGTTTCAATGAATAATTCAACATTCTCTTGGAGGAGCATTAAGCAACCATCTTATACTGACCAGTATACACGGCTTGGACAATTAAAAGCATTGCTAACATGAATTTTTGAGAATGCTTAGGAAAAATGAATATGCCTTTTAGGAATCATAGAAGCTATTCCATTTTTGTTCCTTTATTTGTTAAATGTTAATGAGACATTACCACTATAGTCATGTAGCAAAACAAGACATTACTAAAGAACTTGAGAAATGTTTAGAAAGTATTTTTCAGTGTAAAGAAATTTTCTACTACCTTGAAATTGTTTTCCTAGATGCAGCATTTTTCAAATATGCATCAGATTTTGCATTGTGAAATCCTTCATCTGCTGAGTCATGCTTCTGGTATTTCTCATTTCGAAATTTTCAGTCTTATCTTGGATAATGTTTCTGCCAAACAGGAAAAACAATGCTGCTAGATTATTCATATTGTTTCATATACACTGAGACTGACTGTGTGTGTATGTACACATGTTTCCCCCTCCTTTTCCTTAGTAAGTTCCAAGCAGGAGTTTTGGAGCTTGTTTGAAATTTGGTTAATCTGGAGGATTTTCAGGACTTAAGCAAAGAAAGATTGATTTACATTGGAAATTTAACATTTACTTAGCTCATCAGCAAATATTATTTGAATCTTAGGCAGTGTTGTGGTGCCAATGATCTTGATAAAATGTAATTATAATGAAGAAGAGTTGTGTTATCAGAAGCATTTGTTCACACAATTTTTTAAATAATAAAATTTATGGTGACTGATATATTAGGCTTTTACAAAAGTTTTGTCAGTTTTTTTTACTGCAACAATGAGACTTCATATTGTTGCTGAATGTGAAGTTTATTAATCAAATTAAGTTATATTATGATCAATACACTTCTGCCAACGAGTTACAAGCGCATTTATACCATTTTGAAAAAAATCTGGATTTTGGGAATCGATAAAATGTTGGAAGACAGTTTCATTTGCTGCATGGTTGGAGAAGGATTTATACAGAGGAAGCTGTCAGGGTGTTTGAAAAGGTGGTAGTCTGTGGGAGAAAGGTCTGGTGAATAGGTTGAGTGATGGAGAACTTTGTACACCAACATGTTCAGTTTCTGAAGAGTCACTTTTGCAACACGACGACAAGCATTGTCATGGAACAGGATTGGGCTTCTTTGATTCACCAATGCCGGCTGTCATTGGGAAAGTTTCTAATGAACAATGTTTAATTCCCGACAATATTTTTCAGTTGCGATGGTTTTGCCAGGTTTTGCTTCTTATGACAAGCGAAGAGCAGATCTTCAATAGACTACTTTGTTGTTGTACATTCAACTCATGAGGCACCCACTTGTCAAGCTTTTCCACCTTACCGATTGCGTCAAGATACTGGGAACCAGTTGCAGTCCTTACATCAAGCTCTCCAGAAATTTCTCGCACCGTTTTTCTTGGATCGGCTTCAACTGAGGCTTTCAGACGGTCGTCATCACAGCTGGAAGGACGTCTGCTACATTCTTTATCTTCAAGGCTCACATCTCCTGATTGAAACTTCTCAAACCATCGCTGTACTGTACGCTCGTTTGCTGTCCCTGCCCTATGCTTGTTTAATGTTACGAGTTTCCTCGCTCGCTTTGTGGCACAGTTTGAACTTGTGAAGCAAAATGGCACGAAAAACCTTTCTATCTGTGCTTCACTCAGAGCCCTGAAACAAATATCCATTTAATGATTTTAAAAGGGTAGATTCTGCATAATGTATGCCAGAGCACACGCTACAAAACGATACACAACTTACCTACATACACCTTCACAGGCATGCAATAAATGAACCCCAAATTAACATAATATAAAAACCGACAAAACTTTTGTAACGACCTAATAAATGAAATATGGTTTGGTTAAGCTTTGTATTTTTTTTACATTTATTTTTATTTTTATTTTTTTTTGTCTGACTCTTCATCCTGTGTGGAAAGTTTAGAAAGTAATAGTGCTTCTCTATGGTAACTCTGATATTTTCAAATTGTTCAAAATATCAAAAAATAACAATTTTTTTCCTTGTATATGTTGGGTATGTCAGAACTTGAGAAATCCCGTATGTGTTAGCTATCAGTTTGAACTGCTATCACCTTTATGCAATCAATGTGGTGCTGCTATCTGGAGTTTAGCAAAGATTACTCTGATCAAAGGGGAGTGAAGACTTGTGTAGGAAAAGTACTGAAGTTCTGTTATTGGTCAACGGCTTTATTTTCTTTCAGTTTTAGATATGTGGTGGCATAATTTAACAAATGTACAGGAAAAGAGTGATTTAGTTTTGACAGGTATAGTTGGATTCTTGTGGTAGATTTGAGACCAGAACAAACTACATGAGCCATCCAAAATTAGAACCACTCACTGCACTGCAAAAAAAACAAACAAAAAAACTAACATTACAACCAAAACCAGTGGTCCCAGGACTAAATCCCTGATGGCAGGAAGATTGCTGAAACATGGGCTCTTTGTTATCCAAATTTTATGGGCATCTTTTAGTGTTTTTTTTTTTTTAATATAGCCACACGATCGCTGAACAATCTGTGTCATGTTTTAAACTTTCTGAAGCTTTCATGAGACTTGCAATTGCTTTCTTCAGAGGTTTAACATATTTGCTTGTTTCGCTCGCTGTTCTATCAAGAAAGAGTCGGTGAGGGAGTAATTGAGAGAGCCCTAGGTGATGTGTGGTGCACAGAAGGGAGCCTGCTGAGACTTTGGTTCTCTCTCCACTGCAGTAGACGACGATGGCTGCCACTTGGAGAAGGAAGCTGCTCTATTTTATGGTTGGCGGCCCACACGACGGTATAAATGGTCCCTCCATCCTCATTCCACGACGAATATGTTGCCTTGATGCTAAAAGTTTCTGTGGGGAAGGCGATTAAAATCACGAGAGAAGCTGATCTACTACGGTCAGGGTTATCTTCCCTTGTTGTCCGGTTTAGAAAACTTACCGGCGTCCAGCGATCTGTTTGTTTGTGTATTTACTTCTTTATTTCTGCATCGATAAAGCCTATTGAGGGAGGGAGCTGGGCAGGGCTGGGCTGGGTAGGTGCTTCTCGAAAGCCGCTTGTTTTTGAGTGATGGAAAACCGAGGAAGTATGATGCGCGAGCTCGCGCCGCTAGGTGGTGTTGGTGTTGGTGGTTTGAGCTGGTCCCCTTCGAGGGGTGTGCGGGTTGGGCCGTAATCATCTGTCGTGTCTCAGCTTTCTTTCTAGCCCTTTGGCTGCGCTGGAGTCTCTTCGTATCAGGTGGGAATCTTACCTGATGTCCCGCTCTGGGGGGTGGCGACTGGTCAGCTGGCAGTGAGAGAGCCTGATTTCTGCAGTCTGCATTGCATTCTGTTACTTTGTTCTGTTTTAAAAACCCTAATCGCGAATATCCCGTCCTCCGTCTCCGTCTCCTATTGGAGTCAACTGAACAACGAGGGCGCAGGCTTCCCCTTGACGAGTATATCGGCTGTTAGAGAAACAGCGCGTGTTTGTTTGGAGTCTGTCGCCCCTCTAATGGCAATGGTACGGCTCATATCTGGTGATATGACAGCTGGCCAACTGTAACACACACATATATATAGCTGTGGATGGCAGGCGGCTATCCGCTCTGCCTGCCTGCCTGCCTGCCCGCCCTTACAAAGTATTCGCTTATGGTAGTTTTCCTCAGACACACACACTTCAGCTCAGCTAGTTTCGCTGCCTCTCCGCCTGCTTGTTTTAACTGACCCCTCCTCCCCCCCCTCCATGAACTGCTTGGATGTTTTCTGCCTCGCGCACCTAGCCGTCCACTCCCAGGCCATGTCCGTGCTTTGTGTGGCCGAGCTCGACAAGAGGAGCCTGTGGGCCTACACCACCCTGGCCCTGGCCCTGGTCCTGGGCCGGTACGGCTCCACCGTCACCAGGAAGCTGCTCCGCTATCGCTGGCACCGCCGGATCAGCAGCTTCAGACCTCCTCGCCGGCTCCTGTTCAGAGGGTTCCCGACTATCCCCTACTCCCTCTGTCCGAAAGCCCGGCTCACCACCAGCAGAAAAAATAAAGGTGGCCCTGTCAGGAAACCGCTCAACACCACGGTAAGACATTTGCTATTCCTTCATTCTCGTCAGGTCCCCCAACATCACCCGCGTGGTGTGGGAAAACAAGGGCTCCCTCCCACTGGAGGGGTCAGCCTCGAGGAAAACAGCAGCGAAAGCTCTCATTAACGAGGCGGGGCAGTTTGTGATTTATCACCTGAACGGTGCCCCCCCCTCCCTCCATCATCATCAACATCCTCCCTCAGTATTTCCAAGTTCCAGATTAGTCTGAGGTACTTCTCCCTCTCCTCTCTCTCTCTTACCGATGACCGCCTGGGTCATTTACATCAGAGAGAGTATGCCTTCTGCTCGCCCGAAGGGAGGCCGTGTATTTCTTGTCGATGGTGTAAGTTAAGGCTGGCCATATGTAGTGATGGGGCCTAAGGTGGATGGAATAAGTTACCTTTTACAGGGGTGAATACTTTCTGAAGTGTATATTCAATTTGAAAATGATAACCATTGGGGGAAATGCTTCTTTATTTGCAAAGACCACATCATCTGTTCTAGAAGAAATTAATTTTCTAATATTGTTTATTTACAGCAACTTTTTTCTCATGTCAAAGTTTCATTTGCAGAGAACATATTATCAACTCCAGAAGTGATTCTTTTTTTTATTATTAATAAAAAACAGGAATATACTAATACTGTAATTTTCCTAATATTATTAAATAAATTAAATATAATAAACATGCTTAAAGTGCCTTTCATTTCATGTGAAGTATTGGTTTATTCTTCTATTTTGCATCTTTTCTTCTGAAAAGGTAAGTACAGTACTACCTGGTTATGGTTGGTATTTTTAATATGTAAATGGATGCCATTTAATATAAAATTGGACTAACAAAATTAGGGTAGATTGGATGACATGGAGACAGTAAATGATGAAAAACCAAATGTGTCTGTGTAAAGTATATCATCCACGATCTCATGAGAAAGTGCGTGACTGACTGACCACACACTAACAGCAAATCAGGGATCTTTTTTTGAAGATATCATGAAATAAGTTTTTTTTTTTTTCTTAGCTGATTTATAATCCAGGGAAACTTGGAAAACTTGATTCCATACTTTGAAATTGTCAAAAGAAGATAGATTTTTGTCTGAAGTTCTGCTGCAGTGAGAATGGGTTCATCAATTACTTTTCAAATCTTTCTGTGTAAGAGCAGAGCAGTCACCATATTGCTTACATTTTCTTTATCAAATATTTACTTTGATCTTAAGAAATTGGCTTGTTTGTTTCTTTCCTTGAGTTGGTTTGTATAATTGTTATGCAGAAGATGTAAACTTCATTACAGTAGACAGATGACGCATTCGCTAGATTGTTTATTCTAAATATGGTTGAGAAGCATTATTTACTTAGATATCTGATTAGTTCCTGACTAATGGCATTTTGCTGGATTTTAAGGAATCTTGATAAAACAAAGCAACTCAACAAGAACAGATTTTGTCTTGAAGCAATATACGAGGTCTGTCAAAAAAGTATCCGACCTTAGGCTGGGAAAAAAAAATTACATACTTGGTGGGGTTCAATTGCTAATCCCCTTCTGAGTAGGCCCCTTGTGCCTCCACACACACTTAGCCCAGCAATCCTTCCACTGTTCGAAGCACATCTAGAATGCTTCTTCTGGAATGGCTCTCAGCTCCGCCATCGCATTCCACATGATGTCCTCTCGGCTCTCAAAGCGGGAGCCTTTCAGTGGCATCTTCATTTTTGGGAACAATCAGAAGTCAGAAGGAGCCATGACTGGAAAGTAGGCAGCCTGGCGAATGAGCGAAACTCCTTTCTTTGACAAGAAACCTTGGATCAGCTGCGACAAATGAGCCGGGGCGTTGTCATGATGCAGCTGCCAGTTTTTCGAGGCCCACAGATCCGGTCTCTTGCGCCAAACTGCATCACGAAGATGTTGGAGGACTTCCTGATAGTACTCCTTTGTAACTGTTTGTCCTTCTGGTACATATTCGTGATGCACAATGCCTCGGTAGTCGAAGAAAACAGTCAGCATCACCTTGATTTTGCTCCGGACCTGACGACCTTGGCAACGTTGGGTGCTTCCACTGTGATGACCGAGCTTTGGTTCCCAGGTCATACCCATACACCCATGTCTCATCTCCAGTTATCACGGTATTCTGGAACTCAGGATCTCTGTTGGCAGTATCCAGCAGGTCCTGCGCAACCTCAAGACGAAGTTGTTGTTCCTGAGAAAGCAGCTTGGGCACAAATTTCGCTGCCACTCTGCACAAGCCCAAATCCTCCTTTAAAATTGCATGTGCAGAATCTTTATTGATCCCAACCTCGTCACCAATTTCCTGCACTGTCAAACGACGATCCTCCATTATCAAGGTCCGCACTTTCTCAATAACAACTGCATTGTGGCTTGTTGACAGCCTCCCAGAACACTGGTCACTCTCCACCGATGTGCAGCCATCTTTGAACCTGTTGTACCATTCTTTTATTTGGGTAACACCCATGGCATTGTCACCAAAAGCCTGTTGAATTATGCGAATTGTTTCCGCTTGGGTATCTCCGAGCTTTTGGCAAAATAAAAATATAAGATCATTTTTACTATCTGGACATAATGCTGATTACCAGAAATATCTTAACTGTTACAACACAACATGGTTGCACAGCAGCTTGCTCAAAGCTGATACTGTAGTCTATATTGTTAGAAGAAAGCAAACAAAAAGTAGTACTTGTTTAAGTATAGTCTGGGGAACTTGTAGGGAATTTCTGTTTGCTCATACTTAAAAATGCTGTCTCATGGTTTTAGTTATGAAAACATAGTACAACTATCTCAAATAATTAGTGTTTATTTAAAGAGTTTTGTTTAGAATCTTATTTTCATAAGAACTCTAAATACTTGGTGTAGATAAATTTCTCATGGTGCTTAGATACTTAGGAATTGTCAAAATGCCTATTGTTCATCAACTTGGAAATGTGTTGCTGATGTTATGGTTAGTTGCTTTTTAAACTTTTAAAATTAAATTATAATGTAAATATAGTCAAGGCCCCATGTTTAAAAACTCTTTGGTTAGTAGGAAGTTTCTATACTGGTCAGTGAATACTAGACTTCATAGATATGAGGTGATCTGTTTATGAACAGTGGTTTTGTCTTTGCTTTCAGGTTAAGCTCTACAGGAAAATTCCATTGAGAACTTTGTCGAGAATCTGGGGCCAGATTAACCAGCTGGACCTGCCATTATGGCTGCGGACACCTGTGTTCAGGTTGTACATCTGGGTATTTGGATGCAATCTAAAAGAAGCAGCAGAAGAAGACTTGAAACATTATAAAAATCTAGGGGAGTTTTTTCGAAGACAGCTAAAGCCTAATGTTAGGCCAATAGCCAATTTTCATACAATGGTGAGTACGGGGTATGGTTTTTTAAAACTCCCTATATTGGCAAAATAGGATTTCAGAAAGGTTCAGTGCATGATATTACTGCTGGACCACTGCAACTTGATTATCGCTAGCCAGCTTTTCCCAAAACTGGGAATTTGAAGAATGAGTTATCATGCCTGACTTAGGTTCATACCCTCAGCTTTTCTTCTTCAAGATCTGACTGACTTAAAGCATTGCGCAAATTATTGTGAACAAGATTTCAAAGGTTTTTTAGTAAACCGCATATTTTGAAGACAAGAGCAAACTTTAATCTTTGAGCTCTAACATCTTAAATATGCTTGGACTTGGAATCACCAGCTTTTCTTTATTTGTTTGTTCTGAAACCAGACTTGATAATTTTCTCTTTAGATGTATATTCCAGTTTTACAAATAGCCCATACGTTTTCAGTTGTGATTAGATCTGGTAAGTTTTCTGGCCATTCCAAACAGTTAATATTGTTCATCCTGAAGTAGTACTCAACACATTCTGATGTTTTGCGTGGAACTGGCAGCAGTTCTGGTTTGACACAATAATCTAGAATCTTAATATATTTCTTACTATTCATCATGCTTTGCATAGGCACTAATGAGCCATTTCCTTGTGTAGAAAAACAGCCATAGATCATTTTCTTTTCTGGATGCTTCAGAGTTTGAATTGGTTGTGGTTTCACCTGGTGAATGCGTACAAATCAACATTATTGACCTTGAAAAAAATTACTTTCTTTTGGAAATAACTCGGTGCATCAGTTTTCTTTTGACCAAACAGCATATTGTTTTTGTCTTGATTATTTTCCTAAAGTTATTTGTTGTTGGGGCAAATAAAATAAAATTGCCAAAAAATGTTTTCAGAAATGTCAGTTTTGGCATTTTTATTTGTTGTTCTGTTGGGGTGGGTTCTATTACTCCCAGGAGATCACAACTAGATTACCTGCTTTGAAAGCTTTTTGACGATATTCTTTCTTTTGTTGTTGTTTCTCGTTTCATAATGCCCTCATGAACTGCTGCGCCATGTCTGTTAACATTTACTGTTTGTTTTATGAAAGCAGAGTTATTGAGTAAGACTTTGCTTTGGATTATCTACATTTGTTTTATTCCCAGTGTGATGTGTTAGTTTAAAGCCTTTCTTTTACAGACCAGTCCCGCTGATGGCACAATACTCAACTTTGGCCGGATTGAAAATGGTGTAATAGAACAGGTGAAAGGTATGACCTTCTCTCTGCAAGGCTTTCTTGGCCCAGAAAATTGGACAATTCCTGGCCATAAACCACTCAGGCTTGGACCTGACAGAGAACTCTATCACTGTGTCATTTATCTGTCTCCTGGCGATTACCACAGGTTCCATTCTCCAGTCAACTGGACAGTGTACTTCAGACGGCATTTTCCAGGTGAGTGGTCCTTGTTACCATGTACCTACTAATTTTAAAAAAATATATATTAATGTGTTGCATAAAGAATGTAAATTGATGTTTTTTAACATACAAATAAATCTCATTTTTAAAAAAAAAATACTATTATTCCATAAATAGCCTGCACACACACTATGGTTGGAGATAATCTGTAAATAATATTAGACAATGCTTAGCATTTCATCCAAATTTAAAAGAATGAAGTCTGTCAAGCCTTGTATAATATTTGGGCATGCTCACTAGGAGATACTAGTTTTCTGGTAAGGAAACAAGCTAAGACACATGTGTCAGTCGCGTGTTATTTAATGGTTTTTAATTCGGCAGCTGAAAGAAAGAAATTGCATTCAATACTTTTGTTATCTTTGATCTCATGCTAAATTTCTTTGCTATGTGACAGCTTATTTAATGTTTTTACCTGCATGTTCTGGGAGCTATCTTGCTTAATTTAGTTTTATGCATGCTGCTTGGTATGTTTCTTTACTTATTACCCATTATCAACAATGGGGAAATGTGAATGTGCAAACAGTCTGCTGTGTTGTGCTGGTATCAACAAGTTTTTGTGTGATTTTGTTCTTTTTGTGGTGCAAGTGTAAAGTTCGTGTATGTGTGTTTATCTCTGGGGAGAAGGGAATGGAGGAGGCCGAAGCCGTGTGGAGCAAGCTCCTGGTGTAGGCCTAAAAGGCCGTGTTGAGGCACCGAAGCACCTCTTACCTATTTCTAATGTGTCTGTGTGTGTACACACACACATCACTCAAAACATCTTAATACAGGACAGCTTTTAAAGTACTCAGGTGAAAATAACTGAGAAAAGCATTGTGACATTGGATGCATTGTAGCACTTTGTGCAGTGACAAAATTTCTTAGTAATTGTTTTTTTTTTTTTAAGTTAAAAACAATGATGTTTGGGCATGACCACCAGTAGGTAGACAGTCTACACAGTTTCCTGTTAAGATATGCTGCTTACTCAACCCTGCTTTATATGTACTGTTGTTACTAAAGATTAATGGCTATTGATTAAAACACTGCATGCCTACTACATTGCTAGAAACACTTCTGTTACGCCATGGGAGTTAGATTACCGGTATTTTATCTATGATCTTTTGAGGAATTTGCTTTTTCTCCTTTTTTCAATTTTTAATTTGCATTTCTGAATTTTTAAGGAATACTGGATATGAAAATCTTGCCAGGTAATGTAAGACAAGAGAAGAATGCGAGAATAAATAGCCATGTCTGTTAGAAACTTGCTATTTTTTCAGAACTGGCAGGAGCTGCCACACATCTCTCGTCACTGTTTTTCCTTTCAATGACATTCTGTGACCCCCAACTGGCCCAGAAGGGGTGGGGCATTTGTTATTCACGTTTGTTTCCATTCGGGGGCAAAAAAGCATCCTTAACATTTCTAACTAGATACCAAAAAACTGGTACAGTTAGTAGACAAACTAATGACTTGTTTTTTAATCCTCTCTCAACCCCTCTACTCACTGGGACGGAAATTTCCATGTGTGGTGAGATTCTGCTTTGGTAAACAAAATTAATGACTGCTGCACGCTAACAACAAAAGGGCATCCATTTAGTTTTAAGCATTTCTATAGAAATAGCTACTTAAAGAGTAAGTGGGACTTCTATTCCAAACATGGTCTAACGGAGCAATTCTAGAGAGAATTAAGGACCATCTTGAAATTGCTGTGGAGATGGAATGTTGTCAATGGTTCGGGTCATAAATTTGAACAGCCTGGTCCTGATTAAACTGGTAGTGCACCAGCTAGCTAAGACGCAACCTGGAACACGTTATGTTTGTTCCAGAGCAACCTTGGTGTGTTGCCACGTTGTGTGAAAATTTTGTTTTCAAGAAAAAACTATAAATTTAAAAAAACGTTCTTTAAAAGGTATTGGTGAAACTAAAGGACAAAAATGTCTGTTTTCCAGTTCATTTTACTCTAGTGCCCCAAGCTGTAAATATGAAATTAATAACAAACTAGTTTTTGGCTGAAACATCTGCTATTTAATGTAAAATCAATGTGTATGTATGTTTGGAAAATTATCATTGAAAATCAGTAACTCCCATAACAACTTTTCTCTCTACAGCAATCCAAACTTGTTGGTATAGCCACTTAAAAAAATTGAAGACTGGTTTCAAAAGGTACATAATTTGAAAGAATATTTTTTATGGTATTGAACCATGTACAGGTAGTCATTGGGTCAAAAGTAAAGCTGTTAATTCTCTTGGTATTTCCAGATCTTTATAACACCACCATGTAGTGTCAAGTGGTGCTCTCTGAATTCCTCTAGTACTGGTAGATTTCTCTGGTAACATGCCATGTAGTGATGGTCATAACGAGACAAAAGTGAAGTTTTTCCACATCCCTTCTAATACTACTAAATTAAGATATTTATTATTGTATAATCTCTTTTAATGGATTAATAACATTAATAAGAAGCAACTTTTGCTAGGCCCATTTAGTAACAATCACACAATCAATGAGATCAGCCTGATGTAGGCTGACTTTGTATTTCTCACAGTTCTTCATTTTTTATATGGGGTTATTTTATATGTCATCATCTATTCACTGTATTCTCTCTTGATCACTGCCATAATACTTATCAATTTTTTATAATCAGTTTTCTAGATGTTAGCTTTTCTTTGGAATAACTTTAATTAGGTCTCATTTCGTGGGAAATGTCGTGGCTCCAGTTCAGTCAACACAATATCGGTGCTTTCTTCATGTCCAGTATTCCACCTCATTTTTGTTCTTATTGACTTACTGCTTTTTTCTCTACCTGTACATTTCAGCTTTGACACAGGAACTTTGTCGTTCCAAATGATCAGCGTTGTAAGTTTCTTGAAGACTTTTTTCAAAAACATTTTTTTTGTTCTATTATATTACCAAAAGATAACTGCATTAGCTGGGAAGGAATGTCGACAAGGTTGAGTTACCTTCTATAGTTAAAAATTAGACCTCAATGTTAAATGGAGAGAACTGATAAACAGAAAGAAAGTGCAACTGGGGCTTTTGTGGTGAGCTCTCAAGAAAATGGGTGGCCATTAAATTAGTTGCTGGGAAAAGAACTGCTGCAATAAAAAATCCTTGTAGATGCTGCAGGACTTTTCCTCTGATTGGTGCAGAAAGCTCTTTTTAAAGACATCAGCGCTGGTCATCATAATCTGATCTTTGGGTTGAATCTTTTTCTTTATCCTACAAAATGAAACCTAATTTAGCAACAAAGTGTTATGGTTATAATTTATACGCCAGATTTTGTTTCTATAAAATTTGTTACCAATGAAAATTTAAATAAGTTACTGTGTCTAATTACTTTTATCTTTCAATAAATATAGCTGGAATCGATATACTGTGTCATTCTGGCTGATAAGACAAAGAATTTCTTTCATGTTAAAATCCTCACTGACTTTTACTGAAAGCTTGTCCTTTTAAATGTATGCAACACCAGCAACTAATCAGTAATTGAACTGAATTTGTTTTACCCAATTCCTTATACGAGGTCTGTCGAAAAAGTATCCGACCTTAGGCTGGGAAAAAAAAATTACATACTTGGTGGGGTTCAATTGCTAATCCCCTTCGAAGTAGGCCCCTTGTGCCTCCACACACTTAGCCCAGTGATCCTTCCACCATTCGAAGCACATCTGGAATGCTTCCGGAAGGGCTCTCAGCTCCACCATCGCATTCCGCATGATGTCCTCTCGGCTCTCAAAGCGGGAGCCTTTCAGTGGCATCTTCATTTTTGGGAACAACCAGAAGTCAGAAGGAGCCATGTCTGGAGAGTAGGGAGCCTGGCGAATGAGCGAAATGCCTTTCTTCACCAAGACACTTTGGATCAGCTGTGACGAATGAGCCAGGGAATTGTCATGATGCAGCGGCCAGTTTTGAGAGGCCCACAGATCCAGTCTCATGCGCCGAACTGCAACACTAAGACGTTGGAGGACTTCCTGATAGTACTCCTTTGTAACTGTTTGTCCTTCTGGTGAGTATTCGTGATGCACAACGCCTTGGTAGTCGAAGAAAACAGTCAGCATCACCTTGATTTTCAGGTCGTACCCGTACACCCAGGTCTCATCTCCAGTTATCACGGTATTCTGGAATTCAGGATCCCTGTTGGCAGTATCCAGCAGGTCCTGCGCAACCTCAAGACGAAGTAGTTGTTCCTGAGAAAGCAGCTTGGGCACAAATTTCACTGCCACTCTGCGCAAGCCCAAATCCTCCTTTAAAATTGCATGTGCAGAATCTTTACTGATCCTAACCTTGTCACCAATTTCCCACACTGTCAAATGACGATCCTCCATTATCAAGGTCCGCACTTTCTCGATAACAACTGCATTGTGGCTTGTTGACGGCCTCCCAGAACACTGGTTACTCTCCACCGATGTGCAGCCATCTTTGAACCTGTTGTACCATTCTTTTGTTTGGGTAACACCCATAGCATTGTCACCAAAAGCCTGTTGGATTATGCGAATTGTTTCCGCTTGGGTATCTCCAATCTTTTGGCAAAACTTGATGCAAGATCGTTGCTCCACACGTTCCGTCATGGGCAAAAGGAAAATGTGGCGAGTAAGTAGTACAGCACCTCACACACTGGCTGCCTGACAGCGACTGACGCATCCAGCAAGCCCGCCATAAACCACGCATGCGCATGAAGGCACGCGGCTCCACTATGCACACTTTTGCCTCCCTAACGTCATTACTTCCCATGGGAAATAATAAAGTTGGATACTTCTTCGACAGACCTTGTACATGTCTGTCGGTGGGATCCAAAGAACACAAACCTTTTTCAAAGAATGTGCACCTTTTGGCAAAAGAAACAGTCATTCCGGTATTTGCTGGTGAAAAACCACTATATAGGTTTGTTTTTGTTTGTCTTGTCATATGGTGAAATTCTTTACTTAAATATCATGAGGGAATGCTGGATTTAAAAGGCATTTTTGTCTATGTGTATTAATTTCTTGTGTAAGATGCCAACAAGTAGCGATTGCTGCTATGTGTTCAAACTGTTCAACATATTTACTATTTTAATTATGCACACATTTTGTTTTCTCATATTCAACACCATCTTATGCCAGAAGGCACTTCATGAGTACATATTTCTTTGGACTTGTTACAGATAACTGCAGCAGCAACACCAACATGTTGTTAACATGTACCTATCTGCAACTTTAAAGAACATGCAAACTTTTACCTGTAAATGAGGAAGAATTTTTATTTTAAATACTGAAAATTATTTAATGACTAAAAAAAGAAAAAATGTGAGAGAGAGATCTTTGGGTTAACTTATAATACTTCTCCAGATTTGTAAAATTCTACCTGAAGTATTTTAACTGTTCAGAAATATTCTAAATGAATTTAATGGTCTTATCTTTAAGAAATAACTGAATAGAACGGTTTATTTTATTTTTTCTGAAAAACAAAAAAAAATATATACAAATAATAAGGGTAGGAAGTGTTAAATTCAATGAATATGATTGTACATGGTATTTTTAATGAAATAAAATGTGACTTTGAGAGTCGGTCACCAACACAGCAGCTGGGTCATCATTTTAAACAGATGAAAGGCTGACATGCAATCTCTAGATAATGGAGTTGTACAAATTCTAGCGAAATTTTATCTGCATTCACATAATTGAAAAGTTAGAAGACATTTCTTATACCTGTATGGAAAGGTTTGTTGGTGCAGTACACTACAGTATAGATTTATCATGGAAAGCAAGCTGTTACATTGATATGAAGCTATTGTATATTTACTTATACCTGTTTAGTTTTTTGCCTGTATCTGATATTTTTGGCTCTAAGCAGGTCTTCTAAAAGACTGTTAACATAGTTAATTTTGTTTAAAAAATTCAGTAAAAGCTCTCACCTGTCTGAAGGAATTCTTCTTTTCTTTCAAATTAGGTTTTACTTAGGTGGTTAAACAATAGCTGACAGCTACAGTTGTCTTTTTCAGGCGAATTAATGAGTGTGAGTCCAGCATTTGCCCGGGTGGTGCAGGGACTGTTCAACCTCAATGAGAGGGCGCTGTACATTGGTGCGTGGAAATATGGCTTCTTCTCCATGACTGCTGTTGGTGCAACAAACGTTGGCTCCATTAAGATCTACAACGATCACGTAAGTTATTTCAATATATTTTCCCCATGGTGTTAGTGAAGAGGGTCTGATTGCAGTGATAAGGAGTCTTTATTTCAACAGGGTCCACCAAACATTAGCAGGCACAGGAATGTCTAAATCCAAAATTAGGGGTCACAAGGAGATTGCATGCAACATGTATTTTGTGAGAGCCCTATTTTCTGTGGCATAATTAATACCAGTATATTGCTTGTACGACACCAACCTCCCAGTCTCCCCACGTCAATCCAACAAGGCTTTGCTACAGATCATCCTGGTAATGCTGGGTTAGCGGTGGTCACAGGGTGAAAGACTGGGATTGCTGGTCTAAACCAACTCTAGCAACTTCTGAACATTCCTTAGCAGTGCTTGGCTCTTGCATCTGTCTTAATATAGAAACTGGTCTTAACAACCTGCATGCAGATGTAGCCATCTTGTGTTTGGTAGTGGATAACTAGGGACTGTAATCTTCTTCCTTGCTGTTAAAATTGGTAAAATATGAATAAGTTACTGCTTAGCTTAGATGATTATTTTCATGTCATGCTGTCTGGTTTTGTCTTTTTTTTCTTTCAGGATCTTCAAACAAACACAGCAGCACATTACCCAGATGGAACTCATTTTGACAGGTATCTTTCATCCACAAATGCATGCGGGATCAACATTAATAAAGGAGAAATGTTTGGAGAATTTAATCTTGGTTCCTCAATAGTTCTTGTGTTTGAAGCTCCTAAATCATTCCAGTTTACATTGAAGAAGGGACAGAGGATCAAGTTTGGAGAACCCATGGGCACAAAGCAATAAAGAAGAAAACTTCTCAGATAATTAAGTTTCTTCAGATACAAGGCATGTAACAGATTCATTGCAAAGTAGGATTGCTAGACTAATCATGGAACTCTTTCTTGCTGCTGTTCATCTCTGCCATTTCAGCAAATCTTAAGATTGACTGATTGCCATACATAACATTTTGTACCAGATTCAGCTGCCTTACCTATTGTACAACTGATGAGAAACTTTTGGCTTTGTACTTCTTGAAATTTTGTAATGATCTTAAGTGTGTAAGTGACTGTTTCAAAATGGAGTAAATGTTGCATAGCCAACTGCCAGTGAGTATGGCTGCTCTTAGGTGGACAAAGCCACATTGTGTACAGATTAACTTGCAGGATACCAGAGGTTCCAGCTGTATCTGTATAGAAGAGATTTGTCGGGGGACAAATTTTAACCATTTTTTTTTTAAAATAAGAAAACCTTTATTACTTCAGTGTATAGTTATTGTTTGTAAGAAAGTTTTTAATTGAGTTTTTACAATGTAAAAGTTGAGCAACAGTCCCAATGAGGGTATAGGAAATTTGATTATCTGTGATAATGACTACATGTGCTGTGTTTATGCTTTTTTAGATGGCATGGTCTATATCAACAAAATCAGTGTGCTTGTTGATAGGTAATCAAAAAAAAAATTCTAATAAATTTGATTTTGTCTATAGGTTTTTGTATGATTTTGTAAATAAAAAGTACTCAGTTGTGGACAGTGGTATAATGCTACATTTAGATGTAAGAGTCACCGCAATTTCTCTTAATCCCCTACCTAGCTGACAGTATAGCCTGGTAATTTGAAATGGCTACAGTTTATTAATTAGAAATTTAGATACTGTTGCTTGAGGTATATTATTGCAAAGCAGCAGTATATGCAAAATCAGTTAAGCTTTCAGCTAATGATAGAAATGTTATTTTCCCAGTGTTTCATATGAGAGACATGATTAAAACAACAACAGTTTATTCTTATTTGAATGTATAAGAAAGCAACACAATGATCTCTCAAAAAGTGTGCCTCAATTACTGCTACATTGTTTTCATAGTGGGTGACTTGTTGCTGGGTCAACTTTTTCCACTTTTGTTTGCCTGTCATCAGCTAAATGGTGCTTCTGCAATCAAGCCATGACGCATGGTTTGGAATCTTATTCTGAGAGTGATTGTTCTTGGAATTTCACAAACACTAGGGCAGCTACTCAATGAATCAGAAAAGCAATAGTGAGATTTTATTTGTCTGACTGAATCCTTGCTCACATCCAGCTAACTATGGAATTAATCTGGTACAGTTTAGTGACGGGTGGAATTCTTTTAAAGTCTTACTCTTAAGTGCATCAACCTAATTTCTATTTCTATTCAAAATGAATGTTGTTGGCAGTCTAAATCTGCTGCACAGAGACATCGCTTGCAGTTCTCTATATCCTGGGCAAATTTCTGCAGTCTAGTGATCACATGAGAAAGGTGATTTATTCAATCGGAGATTCAATTTTTGTTTACTATTAGATACAAATCCCTTGGTCACTTCATATGAGGATGCAGTGAACATTTGATGCAATTAATTTGTTGACTGTGTGAGAAACTTTTGACAGCTGATAATGATTTTGTTGTTAACTGTCAGTGAAACAGCTTTAAATTCTCTTTCTGATTGCAACTTCTACTTTGAGGGGGTTTTTTAAAATTTTTTTAGCCTTTTTATGAAATGAATTCTACACTGAATGAGTTTGCTTGCTTTTGATTTGCTGATTAAGTTGTGCACCATACAGTTTTGCAGAGATCAGCTGTATACAGAATGTAGTTTTTATATAAATAACTCAAAATGATTTATACCATTTGTTTTAGAGTTAGCATCACCTGCTGCCAAATCCATTCTGTGGTTCAAACAGTAACAGACAATGTCAGGGTATTTTTTTATTGATTCTTTGAGCTGTGCTGGATTTTCTATTTTCTGCCAAGTGTGGCACTTGCCCTATCATTTGGTAAACATCACTTTGTGATCATTGAATCCATTTTGTCTAAACTCATCAGTAATTGCTCCAGTATAGCATAAGCTGTTTGATGTGGTAATTCACTCGGATCTAGGAGCATCAGTGACAGGTTTTCTTGAGTCTGTTCCTGTGACTTCTCACGTGATCCCTTTGCAGGAGTATGCGCTATTGACTGTTAATGCAGAAAATTTTTCTGTTGCAATGATTTCGCTGTACTTCTTGGTCTAATACTGAATGAAACTAAATGAGCACCATTCACTAGAAATGTTGCATAGCTAAAGGGGCATAACCCCTCTCTTCCAATTCTACACCTGAGCAGATATTGTAGCCATGAGCTTTGATTTTGTTTATTTTGTCACTGCTGTCTAAATTGGAGGCCACAGGCATTGGTCTGTATCCTTAAATAAATGTAGTAATTTACAGTTTTCCACTGAGCTTCTGAATTTGTTCTACAAATAACTTTGTGACTGGTAGACTTTTTAATTTAAAATATGCTTTTGTTTTTACTTGCCACATCACAGGTATAATTCTAAGTTCACAGACTGCAGGTAATTGAAGAAGAACAAGCAATTGCAAAAGCAAAAATGTGATGATCATTGTCCTAGAAAACTGAAAAATCTCTTGTCAAGTACCAGATGCCTAATGACCTTGACCTCTCAAGTTTAATATTTACTATGGGTTATTTTAGCTGATTATTGCATTTTGACATTTGGCAACAAAATAGTTGTACAATTATTTTGTCAGTGTGCCCCTAACATTAAAGATGGATTGGAATTAAACAACGATGATTTGAGAATTCAGATTAAAGTAGTTAATGTCATGACTGCATGAAATTGAAATTTGAGATGAGTTGAAAAAAATTTTAATTGAATACTTAGATATAATGCAAAATAGTAAAATAATCTAAAGTATGGGAGCAGTTGTGGGTTATACTTCCAGGTGAATGTTCTAGAAGTGCTTTTGATGTGGCTGATTAATGAAGGACTGAATGTTATTACTTTAATCTGTTTTTTATTCTGCATACAATAGTAACTGGTATTTTTTCAGTAGATAATAACCTTGCTGGGATAAGTATATCCTAGTGAAGGAAGTGTAAGCTTTGTGTACATATTTACTCTGCCTATCATTTGAAAGATGTTAACAACTAAATCCTTGATTTCTTAGATGTTTGAATTATATTTAATGTTAGTATCAGAACCAACCTGGAAGTAATTTCGTGTTTACCTAAAAATTAATAAATACATTAAATGCCATCTGTTGGTCTTATTTAAGGATGTACACCTTAAGCAATAACCATTGTATCTGTTCTCGAAGTGAGATGAGAGAGAAAAGCAATGATGTCAGACTTATTTAGCCCCGCAACACACCTTTTTGCTCAACTCTGACATGGTCTTCTCAAAACAAGAGCCTTGGCATTGTCCATATATGTTTGAAAAATATTGAATGTTTAAATTCTGAAATTCTTTAAAAAAAAAAAATAGTGATCTAAAAAAGTTACAAAGAGATTATTTACTCCATAACTAAAAAAAAGTCTTTATTAACAGACTCCATTTATCCTTTAATACTGCCTATGTTTGAAAGATATGATTACATTTGTAAGAGAGAGCGAGTTCTGTATTTAATATATTGGTACGTTAAGTAGACAACTTGTGCTGTTTTGTTGTCAGAAGAAGACTTGTCAGCTTGAAACAGAAAAGTAGTATAAAATTTGCAGAATGTGAATAAAGATGTCTCTCTAACTAGAATTTCAAAAAAGATATTTATAAATAAACATAAAGACCATGTTAAACAAGAATGTTTTCTAGATGTAAAATCCAGAAGAAGAATATATATTGCTGAAAATTTTGAGATTAGTCCCCATAGGTGAGTTCCTAGTCTAGTAGTGGATCAGGGTCAGATGAATCTGCATTTATCTTTTGGGATCAGATTGCTACTTCACAGCTAGCAGTGATGTAGTGGTGTCTTTAAAATGTAAACACATTAAAAGTATTTTAAATGAGAGAAGATAAGCAAATTGTAATATTTTTTTATTTAGATAAGATCAATTCTATCTTTGTGTACCATTGTCGAGTCAGAATTTGTATTCTGTTTAAAAAAAAAAAATACTGGAATTTTGAATATTTATGCTGTGGTGGAACTGAAATTGAAGTATAGCATCAAACTGCCAATTTCATCTTTGACTATTACATTCTCTGCCAAATGATAGATCACTTTTGCCTTTGGAAAAAAAAAACAACATTTTTAGTCAGAAATCTACAATATTGCTGAAAACTTTATCTAAAATGCTAAATGCATTCATTTTCACTTAAAATAAGTTTAACCAAAAATGCTCCATGATAAGTGATTTAACAACACCTCTAATTAGATCTCGTACCATGACAGGTAATCTCTAACCAGCAGTTTGTTTCTGAATTGGATTTCACTTCTAATGTTGAAAAATTGCTATTTTTCAATTGCCACCAGTTTATAAGGTTAGGGACAGGCAACCTACTTTTGTATTAAACAATGAAGATTGGCTGCCTTTCTCAAAAATGTAATGTCAATCTTAAATAAATTTATTACCACATTCCATGCTGCTGCTGTATTTTTTTGTTTTTGCACCTGGAAATTAAATTGAAATTGATTATATTTGTTATTAGCTTTGACTGATTAGTAAAGCTTAAAAGTTGTATAATTTAGATTATTCAGTTTGCTTGGTAAACTAAATCAAGATAAGTCCAAATAAGTGAGAGAGTTATTTATTTTTCAATTTTGAGAATATACATGTGATTAGCAGTTTAATAAGATTTAGATTGGTATTTACCAAGTAACTTGACATGTTATAAGTGAGAACCCACCCCGGTTTTTTGAATGATGCTCAAGAATGTTACATTTTTAAACTTTTGCTATTGGTTCCAGTGTCACTGGCGGGTTGGTCTTAGTTTATAGATGCAACTCCACAAGCAGCAGCAGCTGCCTTTGGACTGTTTGCTTAGCTTGTGTGTGTGTGTGTGTCAAACACATTTGACCTGCAGCATGGCGCAGAAGAAGCTAGTCATACACATCCAGCTGTTAAATTACACCGAAAGATGTAGAGGTTTGATTGAATTTAGCTTTTTTATGTCGGTAACGAGAACCTTGGATCCGTTTCGCCTCCGGACGTATCGTTGGCTCCCTGACCGATGATGGTACATTTAACGAATAGCGCTCTTCTTTTTTTGGAGTCATTTTAAGTACTCTATCAACAACAGCGTCTAACTTGGCCATACATCTTGTTTTTGTCTCCCTGTGTCTGCAAGAAATTGCGGCGTTTTTCGTTCCATCCGCTTGTTTCCCCCCCCCCCATCCATCCACCTCTGGGTTTGTGGCCCTTCCGTACCTTACTCGGACGAGATCAGTCAGGGGATTTATATCGCTTAGCACCTGAAAGCGGTGACACCCCCCCCCCCCACGAAGTCAGCCGGAAGGGGTGCGATGAAACGTGTCGAAGTACGAGACCGCGGAACGAAGCTCTCCTGATCATACCCTGGCATAAAACACACACACAGAGTAAATACTGTCTGGATCTGACCGACAACCAACTACTGGTGGGGTAAGGGTACTCCGCCCGCCGGATCCGGACGTCTGCCGTACGCATGCGCAGAAGGCGGCCAAGCTGAGCTCAACGCGGAGGAGACGGGCGGCGTCCATTTCTGCAGTTGTTGGCATGTACGGGCTAATGTGTGAAGGAATGTCTGGTGGTCTTGCCTCAAGGTGTGTATCTTATACTTTTCTGGTGGTCAGTTCAGTGCTTGTCTGTGGGAGGTCCGGGATCTCTCTAAACAGTTTACCTTTGTTGCTGAAACATTGCACACACAGATTCAGTGGATGGCCCCGGGTGTCTAAGGGGGAACCCGCGTTCATGTCCGAGTCTCCTTCTCACTCCCTCTCTCTCTCTACCTTTCTAATTGTGCCAGGTTTCGCAATGTTTCTTTATTCGAGCCGCCTCCCCACCCCCAGTTATTGTGAGAGTTCCAGCCGCCCAGTTATCCGTGAGGCAAACCCCACTCGCCGTATCCCCGAATCAGTGCACAGTTACTGACTAAACCCTTGCAGCTTCTTCCTTTCCAGAATTTCTCGGAAGAAGCTGAACTGATGGGAATTAATTTCCAGGTAATTCTTCTGTATGACCAGCTTTTAGTTTAGTAATGGTGACAAACCAGACATGTTTATTTTGCTTCTAGGGAATCGATATATATATATATATATAATAGTTAATAATGAACCCCCCCTTTTCTTTTCCTCACCTTCATTGCTTTAACATAGCAGGTAATAAATCAAACTATGCTGATTTTTGCCTTTTTTTTTTAAAAAAAAAACAAACATGTTGCATCATTTTATTAGCATAAATCAAAAGCTTTCATAGCCGGGCCGTCTGTTCACAGTGCATAATCAATCAGATGCCAGATCCAGCAGCTTGCAGAATTGACAGTATAATACATTAAGAAATGAATTTCCAGAATGGGGGAAAAAAAAAAGGGGGGGTTTCAACTCTTCCAGCCAATCTAATGCAACGATGCAAGTCTGGGTAACTGCATTTTCAGAAGTATCCTCATAAATCAAATCTTTTTGAGGCAGATTCAGACAGAACTTTACCCTCTCTCTTGTGCAGAGAGCTGATACTTCTTGGCAAACACCTAACTGGCCAACATAAGCTTTTACTTTCAGCTCGATCGTCAACTGGTTTCCAGGGATCTGAGATAAAACCTGCTTATCAGGGGAGGTTTAACTTTTTTTTTTTTCTCCTCTGCCGGTGCTGGCTGTCAAATGACAAAACGTCCAGAACAAAGTTTGCAGGTGGAGACAGAAGGTGACTGCTTGTGGCTGGACTCACCATGGAGGAAGTCTGAGAAGCTGTCACTTATCCACAAGTAGTGTTAGATAGCGACATGCAATTCTAGTTATCTTTTAATTTTGTAAACATTTACTGTCATCATTACGTTGAGCTGCAGAAGCTGAAAAAATTAAGTCATATATCAATATTTGCAGCCCATCTCTGTGTGCAATCAATGTGATTCTGCTTTCACACAATGAAATGAAAAAACAAATCCCTGATGACAGTGACAGGAAGATTGCTGAAACATGGGCTCTTTGTTATCCAAATTACTACTGTTAATGGAGTGGGGAAAACTCATTCTAACTTACTAGCTTCTGTAAAAAAAAAAAAACGTGCTACACTGAACTTACCCTAGTAATGTTCTCCAGCAGTATAATTCAATTACTTTAGCATGAATTCTTTGCTGGTCTGTATTACCTATTAGGTAAATGAAGGAGTAGTCTAGTAGCTTTTATGAAATCGATAGGTTTTCATACTCTGATCACAATCTTTTAGTGTTTTTTTTTTTTAATATAGCCACACGATCGCTGCACAATCTCTGTCATGTTTTACATTTCTGTTTCTGCCTGGCAGCCCCAACCTGTTAAAAGAACAACTGCATTGAGAGCAAAAGTATTTACCCTGCTACAGTCTGTGTGCAAACATATTTTGCTCTTTTACTGTTATTCTCAACCAGACTCCATAACGTGTGGCTGACAAGCAGTGGATAGGACGGGTGTATCGAGGAGGTTTTATTAAACTTTCTGAAGCTTTCATGAGACTTGCAATTGCTTTCTTCAGAGGTTTAACGTATTTGTTTGCTTTGCTCGCTGTTCTATCAAGAAAGAGTCGGTGAGGGAGTAATTGAGAGAGCCCTAGGTGATGTGTGGTGCACAGAAGGGAGCCTGCTGAGACTTTGGTTCTCTCTCCACTGCAGTAGATGACGATGGCTGCCACTTGGAGAAGGAAGCTGCTCTAATTTTATGGTTGGCGGCCCACACGACAGTATAAATGGTCCCTCCATCCTCATTCCACGACAAATATGTTGCCTTGATGCTAAAAGTTTCTATGGGGAAGGCGATTAAAATCACGAGAGAAACTGATCTACTACGGTCAGGGTTATCTTCCCTTGTTCGTAGAGGGCAGTCCGGTTTAAAAAAACAACAACAACAAAACTTACCGTCGTCTAGCGATCTGTTTGTTTGTGTATTTACTTCTTTACTTCTGCATCGATAAAGCCTATTGAGGGAGGGAGCTGGGCAGGGCAGGGCTGGGCAGGTACTTCTCGAAAGCCGCTTGTTTTTGAGTGATGGAAAACCGAGGAAGTATGATGCGCGAGCTGGTGTTGGTTTGAGCTGGTCCCCTTCGAGGGGTGTGCGGGTTGGGCCGTAATCATCTGTCGTGTCTCAGGTTTCTTTCTAGCCCTTTGGCTGTGCTGGAGTCTCTTCGTATCAGGTGGGAATCTTACCTGATGTCCCGCTCTGGGGGGTGGTGACTGGTCAGCTGGCAGTGAGAGAGCCTGATTTCTGCAGTCTGCATTGCATTCTGTTACTTTGTTCTGTTTTAAAAACTCTAATCGCGAATATCCCGTCCACTGTGTTTTATTGGTGTCAACTGAACAACGAGTGCGCAGGCTTCCCCTTGTTTTTCTTTGACGAGTATATCGGCTGTTAGAAAAACAGTGCATGTTAATGTGTATTTTTCCAGATCAGTGGTTCCCAACCTTTGTTCTTTCGCATCCCTTGTTGTATCTTGCTGATCTATCGCCCCCACCTAAAAAATACAAACACCATTTTGAAAGTTAATTTGATTTTTATTTATATAGCTTAATATCTTCTGTTCATGAGCGAAAAGTGCAAAAGTAACCAACACAAAAAATGGCCCATATCAATGTGCAAGCTGCTGTTGCTGCTTTGAATTCACCAACAAGTCAAATCTGGGCAGAGTCAAGCTTAGAGCTGAGCGCTCCAAAATGCAGCTGGGATTTTGTTGTTGAATTCGTTTCTGAACAATTCTTTTGTCTTTGGATCAATCAGGTCATGCCTCCTCCATCAACAGAATCAAGATTAACAAGAAATGGATTATAAATCCAAAGGTTTGTGTGGTCAGCTGTATCGGTATACTGAAAGCCAGATAGGCACCAAAGAATGTCATCTTTAAGATCAGCAGATACTGTTTCTGTTGTACCTTCAGCACCAGCCGTAAGCATTTTTCCAAGCAAGGAAAGTTGGCATAGTTACCATGTCTCGGGCGATGCCTCCACAGATCCAACTTGCTATGAAAGGCATCGAAATTCTTGGCATCAGTAATCTAATGGGTGCTACATGGACAAATTCTGTTCATTTGAATAGAAAATGTCTGCCAAATAAGCTCACAAACAAATGAAATTTTGGCTTTGAAATTCTTTACAGAAGTTGTTCTCCAACCAGAAAACAACCTCATCTCACAGCTCCATGAGCCTTGTCAAGATTCTCCCTTGAAAAAGTCAATAAAATTCTGTGGTACAAGAGACCCTCAGGCTTTGCACCAACTTCTTGACAGAATACTTTGAAAAGGTGATGATTCATTGCTCCTGCAATGAATAAAGTTGACTGCTTTCATTGCAGCTATCCTTACTGCCTTCAAATTGTGGGGCAAGGTCTTTAAGGCAAGAGCCTGTCTATGCAACATAAAGTGAATGATGATATCAATTGAAACTTCTTTTTTTTTCATCAGAGACAAATCCAGATTTGCTTCTAAACATGGAATGAGCTCCATCAGTGCAAATTGGTTCCACTTTCTTCACATAGTCAAATTTATTTGCTTTAAGGAATGGCTCATGGAACAAGAATTCTTTCTTGATTGTATCCTTGTACACATAGTGCATAAAAACCATTGCCAATTGCACTGGGCAACATCAGTTTCATCCAGCTGTAGGCTTATTGGAAAAAGGGCTTCTAAATCTGCCATTAGTTGAGTGAGGTGAGAATATCTGTTGACAAATCAGCAATCTGAGATTGGATACCATTGTTTGACAAAAGTATTTCATTAATCTTCTCATGATGCTTTGTCACACACCAGCTTAGCCATTTCCAGAGCACAGGATTTCATTAATTGTATGTGGCTTTTTATCCCTAGCAATTAAATAGGCAACTCTGTAAGATGCTTCCAAGACTTGCATTTTTGTAGCCCCAAATCCAAGTGGCATTAAAGTTCCAGATGACTGAAAATGAGCTCTTTTCTGTTTCAAAGCATCCAAGCTGTCTTTTAAATTTTCTGGGTGAACCTTTTACATATGATCACATTAATTTTTTTGACAAAAAACCCCAATTTTTTAAAAATATGTATATATAACTAAATTAAGCATTCAATTAGTACTCAAATATATAAAAAATATTACAAAATTATTTTTTAAATTTAAATATATCAACAGATCAACAGAAATTTTCTTTGATCTTGCACCCCCTGAATTAATCATCTGCAACCCTGGTTGGGAATCACTGTTCTAGAGCCATTGCCCTGTCATTGCAATGGTACCATAGCTGGTAATATGACAGCTGGCCAACTGTAACACACACAGCTTTGCATGGCGGGTGGCTGGCTATCCGCATCACTGCTCATAGAAGTATTCATTCATTTATGGTAGGGTAAAAACTAATAGGGATCCCATTGGTTAAAGACAACGATCTCTCGCATAGTTTTATCTCAGTCCTAAAAAGTATTCGCTCAACTTATTTAACCAATATGGTGCTTGGTTTTAAAGGAGTTACTTAAGGTAAAATCATGGCATTTGATTGATTGGCAGCACTTAACAAAACAAAAATCTGTTTTTATTTATTAATTATTGATAACTGTATTTAACTTAATTTTTACTATACTTTGTATATCGCCTGACACTAACTTCCATGCATTATTGCTGATACACTAAAGCCAAGTTAGGACATTGTAGCATTGTGAGATCTTGTGATCTTATTCACAACTCCAAAATACTGAGCTTACCTGTTAAGGATCTATTAAAGGTTAAGGTTTTGAGACCGTGTATTTATGCTTACTCCATTACTATACATGTGAAGATGTCCTGAGCATTTCCAAGTAACACTAGGTTGGGCACTGGAGTGGAGATCTAAAGTCTGTGATTGCCTGTTAAAATACTTTCTGAATTAAGGTAATTGCTGTTATATAGTAGTTTCATGAAATCTGCTGTGCTACTGCCTTCTAAGTGTCTCTGTCATCCTCCATGGTGACAGCTGTGTGAATATGCCCATTCATGTTTTCCAAGTCAATACCACACACACTGGCTCATCTCAATCATTTCATACTAGAGATTTGTCTTGCAGTTAGATTCTGAGAATAACCACAGCTAACCATAATTAACTGTGACAATAACCTTAACGTCGACAATGATTAAAACTCTCAAACTACATAATATATATGTATGAATTATGAAGCTTTATATGTAAATAGATGATATGGTTATTGAACTTTTCTCAGCTACATGTGATCCAAATACTGTGTCACAGCAGCTTGCTCAAAGCTGATACTGTAGTCTATACTGTTAGAAGAAAGCAAACAAAAAGTAGTACTTGTTTAAGTATAGTCTGGGGAACTTGTAGGGAATTTCTGTTTGCTCATACTTAAAAATGCTGTCTCATGGTTTTAGTTATGAAAACAGTACAACTACCTCAAATAGTTAGTGTTTATTTAAAGAGTTTTGTTTAGAATCTTATTTTCATAAGAACTTTAAATACTTGGTGTAGATAAATTTCTCATGGTGCTTAGATACTTAGGAATTGTCAAAATGCCTATTGTTCATCAACTTGGAAATGTGTTGCTGATGTTATGGTTAGTTGCTTTTTAAACTTTTAAAATTAAATTATAATGTAAATATAGTCAAGGCCCCATGTTTAAAAACTCTTTGGTTAGTAGGAAGTTTCTATACTGGTCAGTGAATACTAGACTTCATAGCTATGAGGTGATGTCTCAGTTGATCTGTTTATGAACAGTGGTTTTGTCTTTGCTTTCAGGTTAAGCTCTACAGGAAAATTCCATTGAGAACTTTGTCGAGAATCTGGGGCCAGATTAACCAGCTGGACCTGCCATTATGGCTGCGGACACCTGTGTTCAGGTTGTACATCTGGGTATTTGGATGCAATCTAAAAGAAGCAGCAGAAGAAGACTTGAAACATTATAAAAATCTAGGGGAGTTTTTTCGAAGACAGCTAAAGCCTAATGTTAGGCCAATAGCTAATTTTCATACAATGGTGAGTACGGGGTATGGTTTTTTAAAACTCCCTATATTGGCAAAATAGGATTTCAGAAAGGTTCAGTGCATGATATTACTGCTGGAGCACTGCAACTTGATTATCGCTAGCCAGCTTTTCCCAAAACTGGGAATTTGAAGAATGAGTTATCATGCCTGACTTAGGTTCATACCCTCAGCTTTTCTTCTTCAAGATCTGACTGACTTAAAGCATTGCGCAAATTATTGTGAACAAGATTTAAAAGGTTTTTTAGTACACCGCATATTTTGAAGACAAGAGCAAACTTTAATCTTTGAGCTCTAACATCTTAAATATGCTTGGGCTTGGAATCACCAGCTTTTCACAGATTTTCTTTATTTATTTGTTCTGAAACCAGACGATAATTTTCTCTTTAGATGTATATTCCAGTTTTACAAATAGCCCATACATTTTCAGTTGTGATTAGATCTGGCAAGTTTTCTGGCCATTCCAAACAGTTAATATTGTTCATCCTGAAGTAGTACTCAACACATTCTGATGTTTTGCGTGGAACTGGCAGCAGTTCTGGTTTGACACAATAATCTAGAATCTTAATATATTTCTTACTATTCATCATGCTTTGCATAGGCACTAATGAGACATTTCCTGGTGTAGAAAAACAGCCATAGATCATTTTCTTTTCTGGATGCTTCAGAGTTTGAATTGGTTGTGGTTTCACCTGATGAATGCGTACAAATCAACATTATTGACCTTGAAAAAAATTACTTTCTTTTGGAAATAACTCTGTGCATCAGTTTTCTTTTGACCAAACAGCATATTGTTTTTGTCTTGATTATTTTCCTAAAGTTATTTGTTGTTGGGGCAAATAAAATAAAATTACCAAAAAATGTTTTCAGAAATGTCAGTTTTGGCTGTTTTATTTGTTGTTCTGTTGGGGTGGGTTCTATTACTCCCAGGAGATCACAACTAGATTACCTGCTTTGAAAGCTTTTTGACGATATTCTTTCTTTTGTTGTTGTTTCTCGTTTCATAATGCCCTCATGAACTGCTGCGCCATGTCTGTTAACATTTACTGTTTGTTTTATGAAAGCAGAGTTATTGAGTAAGACTTTGCTTTGGATTATCTACATTTGTTTTATTCCCAGTGTGATTCTGAAATTGTGATGTGTTAGTTTAAAGCCTTTCTTTTACAGACCAGTCCCGCTGATGGCACAGTACTCAACTTTGGCCGGATTGAAAATGGTGCAATAGAACAGGTGACTCGGACAGGTCGATTTACTACATATCCAGCAAATGGTTTCTTCGTCACGGTGGCTACCCCAAACCGAGCGTGTTCCTGGGTGACGGATTGGGAAATGGCCTCCACATATGGAGGTTAGGCTGCGAAATAAGCTGTTCCCAGTTGAATAAGCAGTCATGGACCAAACTGGCGTTGGTTCTATCAGGATGGGGTGGGGTATTTTGTGGCAAAGCTACTCCTAAAATGCTTAAGTGTCCCATGATGGAGCCAGTAAGCGGGCAAGGGCCACTTTAAAAGCCCTGCCCCAGGGTGGGATCCTCGGAGAAACAATCCCCCCTGTGCTCCCAGAGTAGGACATATGAGCCAGGAGCTAAGGGCAGGGTAACCCCTACAGAAAACCTAGAGAGCTGAAGTCAGACAAACCACAGTACTATGCACCTTACGCCAATGGTTACACTGTCACCCACAATAATTGAGAATGGTGCTTGCCCATTGAGGTCCTTTCAGGATGGAGCAACATCGGGTCCCGAGACTCAACGGGATCCACCTTCAGCGACTGGAGGTCCCTCCTGATGCTTTTATGGTGCCAGGGGGTGCAGGAGGAGAGTGACTGGCTACAAAGACATCCCAGTCAGCAGCAACCTTTTATAGTCATGACTGGAATACAGAAAGTGTCCTGAACAAGAAAGCAGAACTGGAGCATATCCTGCATGAGAGAAATATCAATGTCTACTGTATCCAAGAAGCACATTTGCAGAGCAACAAGTCTTTCAAGGTGAGAGGTTACCAGTGCTTCAGGTCTTTTAGAGCAGACAAAAGCAAAAGAGGTATTCTGACCCTTGTCTAGTTAACTTCTACTGTCCTAATGACAGATCCTTGTTCCTTGATACCATCAAGATACAGGCCTCCAATTTTTTGATAGTAGGTGACTTCAACAGTCAATCACAGAGTTGGGGGTATGACCACATGGATTCAGCAAGGTGGAGAATTGGCAGGATGACAATAGGCTCATCCTTTTGAACAGTCCCAATGACTGCCCCACATTCTATTCAGGTGCTGGCACAGCACTTCCACTCCAGACCTTGCCTTTTGCACTGAAGGCGTGCATAAGATTGCCAACAGAGAAGTGGGGGAACAATTGGGTGGAAGTGATCATTGGCCAGTCTTCCTGACCTTGGGCTTGTTGCTATGCACTGAAGCTACCTTCCTGAGGTGGAACTATAAGAAGGCCAATTGGTTCCTCTTTCGACACCATACCAGCAAATTCACCAAAGACATAGTAGTACATGGTAAAGGACCTTAATGATAGCATCCTCGAAAAGGCCCTTGAATCCATCCCCAGGGGATCCTGGAAGGAGTACAAACCTTACTGGAGTAACGAAATGCAGGTACTTGAGGATGCTCTCTCAGAAGCTAGGAGAGCAGTAAAATCAACCCGTCTGAAGAAAACAACATCAGACTCCAACAAGCAAAGGCCAAATTCTTGAAGATTCAAGCAAGATGTAGGAGTTAGAGAGATAAAACAGCCTCCTTAAACTCTGAGAAAGATGGCAGAAAGTTGTGGAAACTCACAAGGCAGCCGAATAATGAAAACAACAGTAGAGCCAGTCACATTGGAAGATAGTAAGGTGTTGACAGGCAAGAAAGCTGTAGATTGCTTCGCAGCTAGCTATGCCAAGAGTGAAATCCCTGTCAGTGCTGGAAAACAGCGAGAAGCCAGAAGAGAACAGTGAGAAAGACCCACTAATAGAGAAAATGTGGAACCCATGAAACTCCCGCTCACACTGCATGAGATGAATATCACCAGGTCCAGATGGCATCAGGGCAGTGCAGCCATGTGCAAGCTCCTTGAGGTATTTAACAGCAGCTGTGAAAAGGGGGTATTGCCACAAATCTGGAGAGATGCGGTTACGATACCTATTCTCAAGTCAGGAAAAGATCCAAAGAAGGCAACCAGCTATCATCCCCTTAGCCTGACAAGCTGCATGGTGAAGACCATGGAAAGAATCATGAATGAGCACCTTCGATGGCACCTTGAGATCAGGAATCTTCTTGCCCCTGAACAAGCTGGATTTAGGCAGTTTCGCAGCACAGGATCAGGCCACATGCCGGAAGCTAGTTTTTGTTACTTTTGTTAAAGTCTGGACCAATGGACTTCTTGTGAAGCTGCTGAGAACAGGCACCTCCAGCAATATGTACAACTGGATCAGCGAGAGTCCATGTTGATCATATCTATAGCAAGAAATTCCTGCTTCGACATGGTGTCGTCCTCTCCCCCATACTCTTCCTTCTATTCATCAATGATCTGGCATCTGAGCTGCCAAAGGGTATCAAAGCGGCCCTTTATGCAGGTGATCTGGTGTAAGGAGGAACATGCTACAACTGCCACCTACAGAAAGCAGCAGATAGGTTGTTGAATGCTTAGGCAGAGGATTGGTGCATATCAATCAATCAGAGAGAAGTCCTCCACAACCCTCTTCACTTTGTTGACCAAGCAGAAACCTGGTACCATCAAGCTTGGAGGAACACCTTCGACGAAAGACAAGCCTGGAAGCCACCGCACGAGCAGAAACAAAGGCCAGATGCAAGCTTGCAATCCTCAGGAAGTTGGCAGGCAGACAGTATACCAGGGAACACTAAGGCCCCACCTTGAATATGGCTCCACTGCATGGTCAACCATCGCCAGAACCAATCTGCAGGTCCTCAATAGAGCGCAGAATCAGGCTTTGCGGATCATTACAGGCACTTTGAGGTCAACACTTACCGGGGAGATGAAGCAGCTTACTACAATCCATCCTCTTAGTCAGAGGAGGAAAGATCTTGATACTGGCTGAGAAGTACAAATGTCTGCCAGACCATCCCATGAAGCAGAAATTGAACAGTCTTACCAAGGAGCAGCTTTGTCCATGAGAGCAAAAGACTGTTCTGACATCAGGAAGACCTGCCAAAGGAGACAGCTCCACACTGATTCCTTTCCAACAGCTAGAACCATGGGTCTCAGACCATTCAGACATCAAAGTCCACACTTCAGTCCCCACTGTCATACCAGGATGACATTGTGCGAAGAGCTCTCACCTTGGCCATGATTGAAAAGAAATACCGTCAGAAGCATGGATTCGTGTATATACAGACGGGTCAGCAATCAATGCTGTGGCCAATGGGGGTGCTGGCATCCTGATTAAGTATCCTGGAAGTCAGACCACAACTGCAAGTGTTGCCACCGGCAGATACTGAAGCCCTTGAGCAGGCCGTCTCCATGATACAGGCATCAGCGGATCAATGTCACCAAGTGGTCTTCTTCACAGATGCTCTTTCCGTTCTTCAGGCCCTGGAGAATGATAAGCTTCCCCATCTGGCAATGCTCTACAGTTAGTTTGAAGAACCAGAAAAGCGGCCCTCCAGTGGATCCCAGCCCACTGTGAAGTACCAGGGAATAAGAAAGCAGATAAGCTAGCAAAAGCTGGTGCACAGGAAGACCAACCAGATAACAGCGTTAGCTTTCAGGAGAAGAGGATCATCATCAGAGAATTATTTGGGCCACAAACAGAAAGGGATGACTACCAAGTGACTCTGGTGAGACTCCAAATCGGACACAATCGGCTCAGTGCTCACATGAGCCGAAAGTTTAAGCTGGTACCTTCACCAAGAGGATCAGACAGCTGAACACATTCTACAGCGGTGTTCACTTTTGGAGGGAGAGAGACAGAAAATGTAGCCAAAAGCTACTCCCCTCAGAACAAAACTATGGCAGCAGGCAGGATCTGGAGAAGATGATTAGATTCATCACTAGTTGTGGGATGACAGTTTAGCAATGAACGCTAAGAAGAAGAAGAACAGGTGAAAGGTATGACCTTCTCACTGAAAGGCTTTCTTGGCCCAGAAAATTGGACAATTCCTGGCCATGAGAACTCTATCACTGTGTCATTTATCTGTCTCCTGGCGATTACCACGGGTTCCATTCTCCAGTCAACTGGATGGTGTACTTCAGACAGCATTTTCCAGGTGAGTGAGTAGTTCTTGTTACCATGTACCTACTAATTAAAAAAAAAAATATTTTAATGTGTTGCATAAAGAATGTAAATTGATGTTAGTTTTTTTAACATACAAATAAATCTCATTTTTAAAAAAAAATACTATTATTCCAGAAATAGCCTGCACACACACTATGGTTGGAGATAATCTGTAAATAATATTAGACAATGCTTAGTATTTCATCCCAATTTAAAAGAATGAAGTCTGTTGAGCCTTGTATAATAGTTGGGCATGCTCACTAGGAGATACTTGGTCAGTTTCTCATCTTTATCAGAAACTTGCTATTTTTTCGGTACTGGCAGGAGCTGCCACACATCTCTCGTCACTGTTTTTCCTTTCAATGACATTCACATCTAAATGAAATCATTAAATGTCTGTCAACTACTTGTTCTCTGTGACCCCCAACTGGCCCAGAAGGGGTGGGGCATTTGTTATTCACGTTTGTTTCCATTCAAAACACCACTTTGATTGGCAATGGGGGCAAAAAAGCATCCTTAACATTTCTAACTAGATACCAAAAAACTGGTACAGTTAGTAGACAAACTAATGACTTGTTTTTTAATCCTCTCTCAACCCCTCTACTCACTGGGACGGAACTTTCCGTGTGTGGTGAGATTCTGCTTTGGTAAACAAAATTAATAATTGCTGCATGCTAACAACAAAAGGGCATCCATTTAGTTTTAAGCATTTCTATAGAAATAGCTACTTAAAGAGCAAGTGGGACTTCTATTCTAAACATGGTCTAACGGAGGAATTCTAGACAGAATTAAGGACCATTCTAAGACAACCATGGTGATAGTATACTTCGCATTGAATGTACCTGGATATGTTTAGTGAAAGAGTGACATTGAGTCAGGCACCAACACAGCAGCTGGGTCATCATTTTAAAGAGAGATGAAAGGTTGACATGCAATCTCTAGATAATGGAGTTGTACAAATTCTATCTGCATTCACATAATTGAAAAGTTAGAAGACATTTCTTATACCTGTATGGAAAGGTTTGTTGGTGCAGTACACTACAGTATAGATTTATCATGGAAAGCAAGCTGTTACATTGATATGAAGCTATTGTATATTTACTTATACCTGTTTAGTTTTTTTGCCTGTATCTGATATTTTTGGCTCTAAGCAGGTCTTCTAAAAGACTGTTAACATAGTTAATTTTGTTTAAAAAATTCAGTAAAAGCTCTCACCTGTCTGAAGGAATTCTTCTTTTCTTTCAAATTAGGCTTTACTTAGGTGGTTAAACAATAGCTGACAGCTACAGTTGTCTTTTTCAGGCGAATTAATGAGTGTGAGTCCAGCATTTGCCCGGGTGGTGCAGGGACTGTTCAACCTCAATGAGAGGGCGCTGTACATTGGTGCGTGGAAATATGGCTTCTTCTCCATGACTGCTGTTGGTGCAACAAACGTTGGCTCCATTAAGATCTACAACGATCACGTAAGTTATTTCAATATATTTTCCCCATGGTGTTAGTGAAGAGGGTCTGATTGCAGTGATAAGGAGTCTTTATTTCAACAGGGTCCACCAAACATTAGCAGGCACAGGAATGTCTAAATCCAAAATTAGGGGTCACAAGGAGATTGCATGCAACATGTATTTTGTGAGAGGCATAATTAATACCAGTATATTGCTTGTACAACGTCAACCCAACGGGGCTTTGCTTGCAGATAGTCTTGGTAATGCTGGTCTAAACCAACCCTAGCAACTTCTGTCTTAATGTAGAAACTGGATGCAGATGTAGCAAGGAAGAAGATTACAGTCCCTAGTTGGTAAAATATGAATGTGTTTGAAGCTCCTATATCATTCCAGTTTTTATTGTAGGAGGGCATATGTAATGCAACAATGCGTTTAATTCAAAGGGTTTTTTTTTTTTAATAACTATTGACTAGTATTTGAAAAAGAAAAACATTTTATTTCATTGATGTATAAAAAACCTTTTTCTAAAATAATTTGTATTTCTCTGCTTGAAGATTGAGAAAGACAGTCCTCAGTACATGTTCCTCGTCACTGTGGCCTTTTGCACAATGGCCGAAAAGGTTGTCTGCACAATGTTGTAGAGCATCATGTAGCGGCTAGTTGTCGACCCAACCATGTAGGTTTCTACTCGCATCCGCTTCTTTGTGGGTTCTATAATGGCCTCAATCACATCTGTTTCATTTGGAAAATCTGGGAAACAAGAAACAATTTAAAGTGACCTTTACTACCAATAATAAAAAAAAAAAACAACCACCATCCCTGTTATCAACATGAAGTCACCAGGGAAGCTGAAATAGCTTCATCAGATATCTCTCTAGTAGATGGGGAGCAATGGGTGAACTTTTGAGCTGCATCTAGGAATATCCTAAACCGTAGTAGTTTATAAAAATTTCAAAATTCTTCCCATAAATCATGCATGCTGAAGTATAAGCTTTTACTTTCAGCTCTATTGACATCGGTGGGGCAGGTGGAGATTGCTTCCTGAGAAAAAAACAGAAGAAAATCACTTAATTGTTGTGTAAATTTCAGTTTGTTTTTTTTTTTTTAATCTCGTAAAAATTTACTGTCAACTTCATTTAAACTGAGCTGCAGAAGTTGATTTTGGCCCCATCATCTGATTTGCTCAAACAGGCCAGAGACTGCAACCTCTTCTAATATCTCTATGTTAAATTTAGTTTGGTCAAGAAAATGGAAATAAATAATTTCAGGTAGCTTGATGAAAAGGTTATTCAAAAAAAAAAAATCCCCCCACCCACTGTCTATCAGCAAAGTGTGACATGAAGAATAGCTTACTTGAATGAACAAAATTACTGGTGGTACTGAGGTGAGACAGGCACACTCGACCAACTTGGGTAAGGAGTGAAGTGACATCATCACACAATGGCGGAAAGGCCTGACATATTCGAACTAAAGATGGGACTGTTTTGATGAAGAATTTCACTCGTTCTTCATTTGATAGCACTACAACAAATAAATACAAATAATTAAAATTTCACACCCCATATATATATAAACAGATGTGACAAAAGATTTGGAGAAAAACAATGATGACTCACCTCCTAGCATTGTAAACATAACATTGAGTACAAGTCGAGCAATATTCAGAGTCTTGGGCAGTGCATACTGGCAGCATAAATGACTGGTCAGCTCAATGGCAAACATCTACAAAAATCAGCAAATGTATTTTACATACACGGTTGTTCGGAGACTATATCTAAAATTATATGCAGACAATAGGTTAACAGACAAGGCCAGAAATAAAATATTCATACTCCCACCAAACTAAAACTTGATATCGGTGTAAAATAGAGGTAAATTTTGTTCTAGAATATAATTCATGAAACAACTAAGACTGTTAAAGCCATAGTAGAGATTGTTTTTTTCCAAAGCACACCACAACTTCACCGTTAATTTAATTGATTGATAAACTATCAACAACAGAGTGTGCCTGTACACTTGTTGGATCATTTAAAAAACAAGATGTTTTTTTTGTCCTTTGACTTCTCAAAGTTAATTCTAATATGCCTAAGATCAAATGAATAGTCTGGGCTAAAAGTGAGTGACCATGAAAAAAACCCTTACTTGTTTTTCCATTTGTGGCTGACTCAGCAATTCTGGAATAAAATCCAGACAGATGTGCATAGAGGGAATGCCAGTGACTGTCAGCAGCAGCAGTTCACTAGGATAACCCTACAAAGAGACAGAGACATGAATATACCACAGCATCTAATGAACCAGTAGATAAATTTGCCTTTGCATACTATTGGCATATAATTAGACAAAAAAAAATAATAATCAGTATTAATATACTGTGACACCAAAACTACTATAGAAACTTTGCAAGGTTTAAAGCAATAGAAGCATTTACAGTACCTGCCAGAGACTTGATTAAAAACACAATGCACTTTACTGTGAAAAAAAAAACAAACAGATTTGTCACTTACTGTAGAACAGCTTAAAGTAGTTAGCTCACCTGAAAGTGTACAAGCTTGGCTAGATTTGGATCTGAGATAAACATCTGGTGCAGGAAGGAGCAGATCAAACACTGAACTTCTCTTAGATCTGTTAACAGACCTGGCTTTGACTGAAATAAATAAAATTTCAGTTAAAGATTTAAAAGTCAAGTAATAAATAAAAACATGGTAAAGATCTTGTATTAAATCTTCAACTTCTAAAGGCTGTTTTGGATCACTTATTTTTGTGTATAGAAATATACAGGTGAATCTCAAAAAATTAGAATACTGTGGAAGAGTTCAATATTTTTTGTCAGTTATTTCAGAAAGTGAAAATTGTATATATATTCTAGACTCATTACATGTAAACTAAAATGTTTCAAGCATTTTTTAATTCTAATTTTGATAATTACGGCCTACAGCTAAAAAAAAAATAGAAAAATCGTATCTCAAAATATTAGAATATTCCATTTCGAGTTTGAGTAAATCACTATTTATGTAGTATAAATATCATGAATCTCTCTGTCTGGTTCAGTACACACAGCCACAGTCATGGGGAAGACTGCTGACTTGACAGTTGTCCAGAAGACACTCATTGACCCCCTCCACAAGGAGGGTAAGCCACAGAAGGTCATTGCTGAAAGGGCTGGCTGTTCGCAGAGTGCTGTATCAAAGCATATTCAAGGTGCACAAGCAAGAGGGATGACCGCAGCTTTGAGAGGATTGTGAAGCAAAGCCGATTAAAGAACTTGGGGGAGCTTCACAAGGAGTGGACTGAGGCTGGAGTCAGTGCATCAAGAGCCACCACGCTGGGCTACAAGTGTTGCATTCCTAGTGTCAAGCCACTCCTGAACCAGAGACAACGTCAGAAGCGTCTTACCTGGGCTAAGGAGAAAAAGAACTGGACCGTTGCTCAGTGGTCCAAAGTCTTTTCAGATGAAAGTAAATTTTGCATTTCATTTGGAAATCAAGGTCCCACAGTCTGGATGAAGAGTGGAGGCACAAAATCCAAGTTGCTTGAAGTCCAGTGTGAAGTTTCCACAGTCAGTGATGATTTGGGGTGCCATGTCATCTACTGGTGTTGGTCCACTATGTTTTATCAATTCCAAAGTCAACGCAGCTGTCTGCCAGGAGATTTTAGAGCACTTCATGCTTCCCTCTGCTGACAAGCTTTATGGAGATGTTGATTTCCTTTTCCAGCAGGGCTTGGCACCTGCCCACAGTGCCAAAACTACTAGTAACTGGTTTGCTGACCATGGTATTACTGTGCTTGTTTGGCCAGCCAACTCACCTGACCTGAACCCCATAGAGAATCTATTGGGTATTGTCAAGAGGAAGATATGAGACACCAGACAACAATACAGATGAGCTGAAGGCCACTATCAAAGCAACCTGGCCTTCCATAGTACCTCAGCAGTGATTCGTGCAAAAGGAGCCCAGACCAAGTATTGAGTGCATAAATGAACATACTTTTCAGAAGTTCGACATTTCTATATTATAAATCCTTTTTTTTTTTATTGATCTTAAGAAATATTCTAATATTTTGAGATAGTGGATTTTTGATTTTCATGAGCTGTAAGCAGCAATCATCAAAAAAAAAAAAGCTTGAAATATTTCACTTTGTGTGTAATGAATCTAGAATATATGAAAATTTCACTGTTTGAATTACAGAAAAAAATGAACTCTTCCACGATATTCCAATTTTTTAAGATGCACCTGTACATTTCAAGGTGAACAGTTTAGATCATCAATGATGCTACATATATAGTTTAACAGTCACTTGTTAAAAGTTTCCCTCTGCACAAAAGAAAGAAAGAAGCTCAGAACAATTGTCTAATCACAAATCTTCCCAAGTTATTTGGCTCACCATATGGAAAGCTGAAGCAGAGATCTGTAGTCAAATATTACAAAAAGGATAAGAGAAACAAGATATAAATATATGGTAATAAAACATTAAATACGAAAGATTGAAATAAGCAAATTCATCAAATCAAGGCAGAAACGAATGAACAGATTTGAATTAAAAGTGCCTACCTTTAACTTTAAAATGTTAACAATGCTGTTTATTGAATTACCTACAAACAGCCATTTTCATACAACGCACTGTAATTCACAAATTTACATACCAGTTCATTTTGCTGTCGGAGGCAACACTCTAACAAGATTTGTACAACAGCACTTTCCTGGGCAGCAGACAGTGCATTCTTCAGTTCCTTCCTCTCCAGCTCTGACATGCTGGGATTGGTCCCCTCCAACACAGGGTTGGCCTGTATGTGATTGCTCAAGTATACCCGACAAGCATGAATATATGCAGAAAGAACTCGTAGAACTATCTCCAGAATTGGAGGACATCTACAATATAAGCAACAAGGACAATCAGCTAACCTTAAAGTACGATTTCTTTAGGCCGTATATCTTTACCTATCCTAACACTAACTTTCCAACTGTCTGGGGGATCCTGAGGATCATGGATAAATCTGACAGATTTTAAATATTTGACAGTAAATAATTTTTTATAAAATGTTTGACTTAGAGACTGAATTAAAGAGAGAAAGCAATTAGAATTGTGAAAAAGCACAATGCGGATTAAGCCAGTGTATTCTGTAGAGCTCTGTCAAATGGTGAACACAAAGTCGCGAGAGTAAGTCCCTACCAGATGGTCATTGATTCACCAGAACTTGCCTAAAGACCCTCTCATCACCCTGTAAAACAATAAGTGGATCAATAATGATGTCATTTTCAGTGAGAGGCAGCATTTTCATAGATCCTGGCATCGTTCGCAAGGCGTTCACAGTCATCAGTCGAATTCTTTAAATAAAAAAAATGGATGTTTAAATTAACCTTGAATTGCTTTTTGAAAAATAACATCTAGATTTCTATTTGCACAAAGTGAAAATGATAATACAGGCATGTTTACACCTCTAAATACCAGAAGAGCGGTAGAAACCACACTCAAAATTTAACATAATACTAGATATTTTTTTTTTTTAGTTTTCACAATGTCTAAAAATATCATGCAATTAAATTAGCCAGTTAATCTCCAAAGATTTTCTAATCACATTCTCAATGCAACCAAAGCTAGGTTCTTGTGCACATTTAAACAATTCTGGGTTAACAAATCTTCGTAATTTTGCTGGACTAATGGTACTTGTCAGATCTGACCACAGCAGGTATCTATGCCCAATAATTGCTATTTTTTTCTAAGTGAAACGCTTTCTACCTTCTCGGCATAAGACCATGAATTCTGAACCAGATCTTCTTCACCAAATCAGGCACTTTTCTGGGAATTCCGTGTCTCAGCAGGTGCAGCAAAGCTGAGACAATGACATCAGCATAAGACAGAAGATCGCGAACCTTCATGTGTAGCATCGTGTTCAACAAGTGCAGCAACTCCACATGACAGTTCTGTCCCTCAGAAAAGTCTTTCATAGCTACGATGAATTGAACAAGAACAATATCAGTGCATACAATCTCCACGGGAGACAAACTAACACTTCAAATAAATAAAAGCACTAACTAAAGACAGATAACTGACCTTTTTGAAAGACTTCTGGTGTACATTGTTTATGGTGGTTTACCAGTAATGTGCTATGTAATACTGTGGGGTTGGAAGTCTCTGCAAGCCAGTCCTCAACCACACAGAGGTGAGGGTAATGTGTCACCAACAGTCTGCAATGTGAAGAACAATTCTATACAATGACTGTGTTAAAATAGGTTTACATCAAAACACACAAGGTAGACATAACTAGTTTAAGTAGAGGTAACAAAGATTCTGTAGCACCCAGGCTTGTTGAAAGGTACATGGAGATGTTAGACAACCGGCTCTAGATTTGTTAGCAGGGAAGAATGAACTGCTGTTTCACAAAAGTATTTTGAAAAATTATTAAAATTCAAGGATGGTTTTGCACAAAATTAAATATTTCAATAAATCCAGCATTAGGTATGAAAATAATTGACACTGAATAAATAAACGTGCGAAACTGAAGAATGTGTGATACTTAAATGAAGAACTTGGGTCCATCATACTATTTTAACACTTTTTATACCTCCACATTTGCGAAACAATTAAATAAAATTTAATATTCTTCTTGCAGAAATTTCTTGAGGCAGAGTTGAGTGTTTTATTTCTGTTCTCCCATGCAACATGATTAAGCAAAAAAAAACAAACAAACAAACTAGGTTTCAAACCTCAGCAAAGGTGAAAAGAGTCCAGCGTATAACTGTTGTTCCTTCTGTGCTTCCTGAATAAGGAAGTTAATTGGGATCTGCTCCAAAACATATTCAGAATAAGATTTCACCTTCCTGTTGAAAGAAACTGACAAACACTTGGATTGTAACTTATGGCTGGTCTATATGAAATACAACAACAACAAAAACAAATTTCTGCATATTTCAGAGACCTACACCATGCCCACCCACCAAGAATGTGCTCTATGCAGCACATACACACACACATCCATCTCCAAGAATACATACAGTATTGTGCAAAAGTCTTAGGATTTATCTACATTTTTATTCATCTAAGTTCACTGTAGAAAGAAACAAACTAATGAGACATACAATTTAATAAATTAATATCGAACAGTAGAGAAGATAAAAATTATGTATACTAATATTTAGTATGCCCATCCTTTTCTTTCATGATTGCTTGACTGTCTTGGGAGACGGGAAAGCACTACCCAGATTTCATCCTTGGTTTTTGGCTGTTCATTTTTTATTCTGTCCAAATAGTCCCAAAAATGTTCAATAATATTAAGGTAAGTGCTTTGTGGAGGCAACTTTAATAAATCTAGTATCCATACTCTTTTCTGCACTGTAAGCACGTTTTCAATTGTTGTCACACTGAAATATGAATACAACTAAATACTGAAGGAATAACAATGGTGAATAAGAATCTGACTGTATCTGGCTACATTCATATTTCCTTTATTCTTACTAAATCTCCAACATTCATGGCAGAGATATAACCCCAAAAATGCTTTACTGTAGGCTGCAGACATCTTAAAATGTTCTCCAATTTTTCTTCTTGCATCCCACTCTCTCCTAGAGTCAACAAATTTCAAACTCTGATTTATCTGACCAAAGGACTGTCTTCCATTATTCTTGAGCCCAGTTTTAGTGTTTGGTAGCATATTTTAGTCACTTAGCCTTAATATGGTTGCCAAGTTTACATCTAGTTTTAAGGAATAAGCAAGCAGCGATGTGTGACAAGTAGAAGTGATATGCACAAACCACAGAAAATAAGAACACAGACGAAGGATATGAACAGAAGTGAACTAAAAGAAAGTAATAAAAAGTTTTCTATTAGAGGGAGGAGACTCTTGAAGTGTAAAGACCTGTGCATAGTCCAAGGTTTGATTCAAGGAATTAAAAGTTGGCACAGTACCAGTGCACCTTTGGGTTCACCTCATAATAAAAAGGATTGCCTTTTGAACTTCTTCACTGCTTAGCAGGTAACTTGGAATGGCCACGGGGCTATAGAAGATGGAAAATCCACCCCAACTGAAATAATTTTCAGAGGATATGTAAGGCTTCACTTACACAAAAAATAAGATCATGAGCTTTAGTGAGAGAAACAAAGCAATTTTTTAATACTTGGTTAATTAACCCAGCTTTGAGCTGCCTAGAAGGCAAAAAAATCCACTTGACCTTCCTGCTGTAACCCAATTTTGTTGGCTATCAAATTAAAAAAAATTAATTTGGTGCCCTGTCTTTATTTAAAAAGGGTTTCTTGACTGCCATCTCTCCTTTAAGCCCACTTAATCCCAAAGATCTTAGTACTGTAAAATCATGAACCTGAATCCCTGAGAATTCTGCCAGATCTTACTTTATCTTCTTGCTGGATGTCTTTTTATCCCTCAAGAGTTTTTTTTTGGGGGGGGGGGGCGCTGTTATTCTTTTAAGATATTTTTCTGGGTCATCCATACCTTTTCTATCAAAAACTTAACCAATATCTTTAAATTTCTTGAATGGCATATCTTTAAATTCCAGTTATCCTACCTATTTTGCATTGGGTTTTTATGTTGTTCATAAAGAAATATTATTTCATGTTTATTAGCAATTTAATATCTTTCCTATTTTTATTCAGTGATTATTCTGAGAGGAAACAAAATCATTAGTGTGTTTTCTAAGGTTTCCTAAGACTTTTGCATAGTATTGTACATAAACATCTCCCTCCAAGAATGCATGCCATACACTGCACATACATAAACCACCACCTTCAAGGGATTTCAGACATCTGCTGTAGTCCTAGTATATAAACACAATGATTAATATCCTTTTTACAGGCAGAAATCAACCATTCGGATACAAATTTGAAAGAGAATAAAATGATGCCCCGTACTTTGGTTTTCTTCCTTTCAGTTATCTAATGTGCTGTAAGCCAAATGTAGCCAAAAAATTAAATCAATTAAAGTTTTGTACTGCGCCACTTACTATAGATTCACAAAGATAATACCTTTTATTCGCTTACATTTTTTAAAAAAACTGAATGAACTAGAAACGTTTTTTTAAAAAGTAAGTTATGCAATAAGTTAAGAGCTACAAGTAAGAATAGAGCTAAAATATTTTTTTAAATGGTTCCAAGTACCTATTGATTTCATGTTGCTCAGCAGACAATCTTCATACAACAACAGATAGTAGAGCATCAGCAGCTGAGGTGTGAGGCAAGGTTTGTTTTCACTCCTTTCTCTGTCAGAGACACTGTCTGCTTCTGCCTCTTTAGAGTGGATGGCGAACACAGACTGTTTGTAGATATCAAGCACCTCCTGGTCAGTGATGGCCTCATTTAGGAAATCTGTTCTGGTCCCCTTCAAGATGATAGAGTTTACGTAGACCTCAATGAGCAGTGGAAGGCGAGGATGCAGAGGTGTTGAACTGTGACAGATCTGTTTGTAGATCCAATCCTAAGAGAGACATGGGCTTTAAAAACTCAGCAATGAAAGAATTTTTTTCAAATTTTCAGAATCCATAAATTGTGTTAAAACAAATGGTCAGATAGCTTCAACATTGCAGAGTTCTTTATTCAGAATTCTACTTCTAAACTTAACAGGATTATTAAATGAGCAACTACAAGACAGCTTTAAAAGAATGAGACAAGACAAAGAAAGTCTATCATTATGACTATAAAATGATTATGAAAATCTAGTTTTTATCTCATGAAGGGGCTCTTCAGACTGTTCAAATCAATGTCTCTAGATGATTGTGCTAGAAACCATTTAAAGCTCACCTTTATAGGAACTTTGTGTTTGGCAAATGACCTGCTCTTCAACAGCTGATATATACTGTGCACAGGGAGATAGCCTGTCATGTTTGCATTCAGTTGGTAGGTCACTGGCACTTTTACAGCATGTGTTGTGATCACCTGAAATCATTCAGTATACCCATGTCTGCAATTCTAAACATATATTAAACTGTTAAAAAATAATATAGCCTACTAATGCAACTTACATATCTCAGAAACCTATTGACAGCTTGAAAAATGTACATATGCCTGTCTGTGAGTCAAGTAAAACTTAAAACATATACAGAACATACACATTACACTAAAATTAAGTTTTGGGCTCACAATGATCAGTTTCAGTCACTATATAGATTTCATATTAATTTTAGGATTACCAAACCAAAATGATTTTCTTGTACATTCTAATGACAAATGAAGCAGGCTAGGGAGACTAATTTTCATAATGAGTTTAACACCTTAGTGAGTTCTTGGTATACTAAATAATAAGTTCTGATTCTATGAAACACAGGAAAAAAAAGTATTTTAAAATAAGCAAAGTTTACTCTAACACTACTGTGCTGTAATTGAACAAACTGTAGGTTGGATTTTTTCACCTGTTCAGTAAAAATCTCTTGTGTAAATATTTGGCGGAGACGTGTCAGAGCATTGGCCTTCACAGCACTCTGAAATGAAAACAAACACACAATGAACCATGAAAACAATCAGTTTACAACTGAAAGGTCACACACACACATACGCTGGCCACCTTATTTGAACCTATGCACCCTTTCAGCTGAGCTGCAGATGCAAATTAAGCTGATCACATACTGCAACAGGTGATCCCAGCAGTATTATACGACCTGAACAAGCACATTTGCAGTCAGCCTGACAGATATGTGGAAAGGCAAAGACATTATAGTGCTAGAAAGAGGCATGATACTGGGTGCACATCTAGCAAGTGCCTGAGTGGCCAAAACAGTTTTTTTGGTAGGTTGTTCCAAGACATTGGTCATTTGAATTTATCAGAAATAGCAAAAAGTGAAGAAAATGTCTGCTGCAAGGGGAAAGCTACAAAAACACTGTCAGTATGAGGAGAAAGGTGGTTAGACAGGATACTAAGGTCCAAATATCATCAAACAATAGACCAACTAAGAAAAACATTCAGTAGAGGGCAATCCACATCCATTTCCAGCTGTACCTTGCAAAGAACATTAAAACAAATAGACTTTCACAGGAGACCATTGAGTAAACTAATGATTGCAGTTACTAGCATAAGAGAACTGGAAAAAAAAAAGTGATGTGGACTGTCAAGATACATTTTACCTCTTTTTACACAGATGGAAGAAAGCCACACACATCTCTTGACCATTCCTGTGTGGTTCCAACTGTCCAGACATCTATTAATAAGGTAATGGTTTTGGCCATGTGTTCTTCTGGCATATGCTGCAGTCTTGGTCTCTTTAGTATACAGAATAAATGCCAAAGCTCACTTCAGCATCATTTCCCATCAAGTACATACAGCCATGCTTATTGAGACAACCATTTCTAACACAGCAATGATCCCATTCACCATGACACATTGTGCATTTATGATTTTGAGCAGCATGTTGAATGGCCATCATCATCTCAGATCTCAGTCCAATCGAGCACCTGTGGGATAAACTTGAAAGATGCCTTCATCTACCTCATTTGGGAAATATCCCTCAGGAGACCTTCCAATGCCTTGTGAATTCTACACCATGTCATTTCACAACTATTAGTCAGGCAAATGGTGGCTCAATCTGTTTTTAGGTATAGGTTCCAATATAGTGGCCAGCCAGTGCATGTGTTGTGTATACATATATATATATATATATATATGTATACATGTATACATACAGGGTGATCAGAAAGTAACTATGCAGTGGAGTATATTTGTAATCATTTTTGATTCCTCTCCTTGTGCTTTGTTGTTTTATACTGTAGTTCCCAAAATAACCAACAAGTGTTGGCAGTAAATTTGCAAAATTGAAATAGGAAGAATTACAAAACATTTTTGAGAATATGAAAGTGTGTGGAAAAATATTTAAACCTGAGTGGGGCTCATTTTCAGTATTTATTGTAATACTTTATTGTAAGAGTTAATATATTGAAATGTCAAAATAAAAACAATAAATTTTTCACTGCATAGTTACTTTTTGATCACCCTGTATAAAAGGGGGTTGGGAAAGAACTAATCAGTAACACTGAAAAATGCTTAGTTGAGAAACTGGTTGGTTAGAAAGAAATGCTTCATACCTTCATCCCCAGGGTGGAGCAAACTAAGTCAGCTATGGCATGCATCTGATTGCTATGGAAATGGATAGCAATGAGGAAAAGCATTTCACCAAATGATGTACTGCTGCCAGCTTCTCTGGAAAAAATCAGGGACTGGTTTTAGATCTAAAATGCTGCATCTATCTGGTAGAGTAGAAAAATAACAGAAAATGTCTCTGGAAAACACTACTTACATTCACGATGAGCCAGGTACCAGACAACCGAAGTTCTTTTGAAAAAACAAAATGTTGTCATTTGTTTGTTTTTTTTTCTCCCCCTTTACCATGCACTCCTAATAAGACAGCTTTTTTGAAATTTTCTCATTTCAGCTCATCTGGCGTGCGATATTTGATGACAGGAAGCTTCCTTGATAAAGATGCGCAAAGGTAGATAGATCTACCAACAAAAAGCTACCTTGATAAAATAACTGATGGCATCCAGGTAGATCTACTAACACGCATTTTTTTCAAAAAAGATTTTAAAAAAACGTTCATTGGTTTTCTCTTTTCTAAACTAACACTGAAAAAAACAGACTCTTTAAAGATAAATCAAAGTGAAACCTTAAAATTCAACAGCTTAAAAATTTTCTTACATTCTGATTGTAAGGATTTGCTTGTGGGAACTGAGGAGGGGGGGATTTTGTTTGGTATTCTAAAAGAAAACTTTGGAATATGCAAAACTGTTTGATGACAGCAAAAGCTCAAGTGTCCAGTGATATACTGACTTTTCAAAGGAGTCTCCAGCCGTCATCAACCACTTAATGAAGTCTATCACCTGTTTCTCCTCATCAGCCGTCCTGCAATATAAAGGTCCAAGATAGACAGGAATTAGCTTTAGCATAATTGATGTTAAAATAAAACATAATCCTCTTTATTTTCCTCTGCATTCCATATAACCCAGAAGATTAAAATCCCCCAAAATACACTTATTATGGAGTTTTCTGGTGACAAAGATTTGGTTTGTTTTTCTGTAGATAAAATTTGTTCACAATAAACTTGTTAATGAAATTTAATCCATTCTTAGTTACCACACAAGCCACATAACTGGAGACGTGCGTAAAGCATGTCTGTGAACAGCAGCCTTCATCACTGTAATACCCATTACTTTTCCTTAACGTTAAACAAGCTACTAAACACTGGATATGCAACTCTATTTGCCTACATTCTACATTTTAAAAATGCTAAGCTAAAAGAGTAATCCCTTCTCCCCCCCAGATATATTGAAAGAAAAATAAAAAGATGCAATGGTGTTTAAAAATACTTTTCTGATATATTTTTTTGTAATAGCTACTATAGACCAGACAATGTGATGGAAGCAGAACACACAAAGAAAATAAAGAAACTGCAGTACTTACAAGAGCAGATATGGACAAGCAATAAGCATACAGAGGGCCAGGCAGACAAACCTGGCCCCAGCCATGGTTGGAGGAGGGTGGGAGGTCACCAAACGAATCAGCAACTTCATTTCTTCTTCATTAAACCTAGAAAAAATCCACAGAAAATGTGTATGTATTTTATAAGTTATACAAACTGTCTGCAGTAAATCCTGATTATTTGGGAATCTTTCTGCATCCATGTGGGGTCACTACTAACATTTTTAAAGGGTTAAAAAAGGAATTTATATTTTCATTAAATTAAGATTAATCTCCGAGTCAAATAGAACTGGTCTGGGGTAAAGAAGACAGCATAACTAAACCCTCTTTAACTATTACTTTGCCATACAGAATAATGGATACAAATTTTAAAAAAACATTACCCACAATGCATTACTAGAGTAGATGAGTCGCTTAGAGTAAGTGCACACATTCGTAAGTTAACAGTAAATTCTATTTACAATGTTTTACGTATATTTACAGTAAGACAAAAAATGTAACAATCTGAAATTATTTTTTCTGGTTTTCGTCAAACTATATTTTAAAATGTGTTCACTCTCTTCAACCCAACCAGCCCCTCTGAACAAAAAAGAAAATTATGTATTTCCCCCTTTTTTTAAATCTCAATAAAATACATCTACAAAGTTTTGAAGCAAAAACCATTAAATAAATACTCAAACACTCATGTCAAGAATATCTCAAGGTAAGAAGAGATAACCAGTGTTAGACAGATAAGCGTGTTTAAGATAAAATAGAGAAATTAAATTTGAAATCTTGACAATAACTCACTTTGCATTTGATTTCAGAGAACAGTAGTTCTCATCAAATCCAAACCATTAAAAGAGACAGAACTATTTTAACACAAAAAACAGTTTAGAACAAGTATAAATGAAAATTTAAAAAATATTTTCAGCAAACAATGGCACGAATATAGAGAAATATTTTCCTTTCTTTAATTATATAGTTTTTATTTTGTGCATATCGTAAAGAAGGAAAATATATGGAAGCTAAAATTTCACAATTTGAGCAAATTTGGTAAGTAACTAAGAAGTGATCAATGTGTGAAAGGAAACTTCAACAATACTTTGATAAAAGATTATTGTAGCTGTGATAACTTTGGTCAGCAGCAGTAGTTTATAATGCACGAACCACTGTGCTATTGTCTTCTTCACATTCCTTTTATGTAACAGTTCAAAACATTGTATATTATTGTTATTATATTATAAGTAGGTCTGAATATTTTACAACATAAAAAAAAAATACAAAATTATCATTCATAAATCTAAAGAGTTGGATGGAGTTAATGTTACCCACAATAAAAATGATTAAAACAGGACCTTACTTCAGAGCAGCCATTCCTTTAAGTGCACAGTAAAGCCGGACAAAGGCACTGGCTTCGATGACTCGATCCTCAGAAATCCTTTCACCTGGCTCAGGTAACAAGTCAACTAACCTCACCAACAGTTTTTGTCTGAGTGCATGCAATGTACAGGTATCTCTCTTTTTCTGAAAAAGATGATAACTATAATCATAAGTCAAAAAACAGAATGTGACAAGACTCTCTTCTTCTTATCAAAAAAACTTTAGCAGTAGATAAGAAAATTGTTTTAGGAACCAAAAAAATCAGAAACGTGAAAAAAATTTAGCTTATTTTAAAATCCTGACAGCTAAAAAAATTGTATATATGAGCTAGCAAAGTAAACCAAAGATTAAAACATTACCTGCTGATAAATAAACTAAATAAAGTAGGTAATAAAGGTGCAGACTGTCAGACAGACAAAGGTGCCTGCCTGCACAGTCTTAATGAAGAGATGTACCAGTTTTACCTTTTGTCCAGTTTTAACAAACTGAGAAAACCAGGTCCTCACATTCTGATCTGTACCGAGTAGTAAGCCTGTGGTAAATGCCATCAAGTCACTACCTGGTCCAGCTGCTTGCTTGCTGTACATGTGCAGTGTGATGGAGACAGCCAGGCCTGGCATGGTACAGTGCTGGATCTGAAGTCAGATGTTAAAGTGGCAGTAATCCAGATTAGCAACAGTTCCCTATAACAAAATAGCCAAAAATGCAGGTAACTGCCAGAGGGAAAGATATATATATATATATATATATATATATGTTCTCAAGTTTTGTTAAGAATACTAATGCTGAATCTTTAAACTAAAACAGACAACTTCTGAACTAAAATGAGGAGATAAACATTGGATACACAACATTAAATCAAGATTAAACTTCCTTCCTCAGGATTTGAACAGACTTACACAGAGTGCACGAATATTTAATGCTTCACTGGGGTTCATTGCACACAGCATCTGCAACATCTCCATCCGTCGTTGACCACCTATTGTCTCTTCATCCTGCTTTTCACCTTTGGTCACAAGGTGAGCACAAACTACAGAGATAAAAACAAACAGTTACCATCGTAAAGGCCTTCATGCTTTACTTTTGTTGAGTTTTTATTGCCGTGATGTAGCAGCCATTAGATGGCACCGCAGAACACTGGGCTAAAAGTTCAACAAAAGCAAGTCAAAGAAAAATGTACAGATAACATTTAGTTGTACATACCCTCTCTAAAACTGTCTGGTGCATTAGCAACGAGCCGGCACAGAAGCCAGCTCCCATTCTTCAGACTCAGCAGTGCTTCGGCCAAATCAACAATGGGCAGCAAGAAAGGCAGTTCTGTAAAACAACATAACAACACCCACTTCCAACATGGCTCTCTATGAAACAAAACCAGGGTTAGCAAACTAAAGTTTAAAAAATACTATTAGTTTTCAAGATCTGTAACACCTGACACAAAAAACAAATAATAAACAGCAAGAATTGCATACTAATTCAAGTATACTTTTTTCAAATAGACAAGTAATATGCTCCAGTTTTTGATGTTTGTTTAAATGACAAACTCAAAATATTACAATTATTTTAGAACTTATAACAGTAACAATATTCTGAGCACTAAAATATTTCCACTGGTTTAACTACAAATGAGTTATTTTCTGTAAAAGTTTTAATTTTATTCCAAGTGTAGATTTGTTTGGTGAAAACCCAGTATTTAGAAAGAAGAATTATACAAAAAAAAAGATTAAACACTGGCCTTTGTTTTATTAAATGGTGGATACCAGAAAGTTCAACCGAGGGGACTGAGATTTTCATCTTACCCAAGATGTTTGAAACAGATCAATTGTTTCTTTACTTTCAAATAAAGAATATGCCAAGTACTGACTCATAAAATTACGAAATAAAATTATTCCAATCATTAGTTACAAAAACCAGCAATTTGACCATTTTATTCACAAGTCGATTAAATGTTATTTAAATATACTAATCAAGAGATGACAATAAAAGGTTACTGGAAATAAATCTATTAAAATTTAAAACAATTTCCGTCAGCTTATTATTAAGGCTATTTTCTAAACATTTGCTATGCTGGTTGTTTCTTATCATCATCATCAGCATCATCATAAGATAAGTCCTCAGTTAGAAAAAACTGCTGTGGCTCCTATTATTTGTTGTTGATTATATATATATAGAGAGAATCTTATTTAGTGTGGATAAAAGCAGTCAGGAAATCACTTAAAAAAACAAAATAAAAAGAAAAAACATTTTGCTGTTCTGCACTATCTTTTTTTGGGATTCTTACCTCCCTTCATATACTAATATATGTTAATTAAATATACCAAAGACCAAACTAGACATGGACTAAAAAAAAACCACAGAAAATTAGGACCTGGCCAGCATTTTACAAATTCAAAAGAAAATCATTCATTTGCACTAATGATGAACATTCCAAAGACCTACCATTTAATTTAACAACAGTAATATAAATACAAACAAAACACTAGTTGAATCAGACTCAACATTTAGAATGTCTAAAATATTGTTCAATGTAAAAATATATACTTATCTATCACAGATTTACCTTCTCAATATATGCATAACCTAGAAATGCTTTCTTTATAATTTTATTCATTCGTAAAGAAAAATTTTACTTTTATGAGCAGCACTTAGCAATGAATAATTTGCATGAGGGCCTTAACTCTTTCTGTCTAGTTCTATGTACCAACAACATAAGTAAACAGACAAGTTGAAATAACTGTTTATTCTGGAAACATACCATAACAGTGGTAAAATATGAGTGCAGTTAATACTTTGTGGTACAGTCCTTAGGCAGCAAATGAATGAGATCAGCAATTTCAATATGCAGGAATGTAACCCACTTATTCCTGGTTCATTGAGCCTTCTTCTGACCTGTATCCATTCTTATAGCTTGAAACCATGTGCTTATCCCTATCTATTATGATTGTTGCTATTACAATTATTTTATTACTCTATTCATCATCTTATTTGAGCTTATAACTGGTGAAACAAAGGAGTGATACAGATGAGTCTATTTAAGTAAAAATCACAAAAATACACAGTTGTTCTTTAAATTTTCAACTCATTATGAACTTGCAGATTTCCTTTTAATTGGGACATTCAAGCTATAATCAAGGAAATATGGCAATAATTTTTATATACATTATCATTGCATTTTCTTTTTTAGCTTACAATGAACATAAGATGTTCTCCATATTTTGCTGCTATACTGTACCTGCTTGAGCAATACAAAGGACATCAGACACTTCCTCCAAGTAAACATCACATTCAAAAAGTTCTGAGATTTTGTTATAGAATTCTTTTGAGTCTTTGATCTGAAAAATAAGTCCAACAGTAAAGATTGCCATAACATTTAATAGTTGTGATGATCCTAAAGAAAACTGAAGGTAAATATTGCATGCGCATGCATGATTACAGAAAGTTGTTTTCCTGTAAGTTTGAGGTTAACCTTTTCAATCACATTTCTGACAGAATGAAAAGATTATTATTCAGTGTCAATATTAAATATGTTTTTTTCTTTCTTCTGTAAGTCACATAGCACACTACGAGTTGGCATGAACAATGAGAGAGGAAATGCTGATGGCCTCAGTGTTGCATACTAGACTGAGAATAGTACTTAGTGGGGGGCCCAGTCCTTCCAAAATGATGAAAAAAAAATAAAACACACACAAAATTACCAGTAGATAAAACAAATATTTCAATATAATTGCTGTTCAAAACTAACAAAACACAAGATGCACTATATGTTAATAATAACTATTGAAAGGCTAACCTTCATAAGATTTAGAGTAAAAGAATGTTCTCAAAAATGTATAAAAAAATTAAATAAAAACCATTATATTCTAATCTTAGCTTACAATAAAGAAAGTATATTCACAATATAAAGTCTTTAAACTGGTTGTTCACAGTTCATCATATAGTATTTAACAAAGTGGTGGTGGGATGTAAAGCTACTTTTGTCTAATCAGTTAGCAATAAAAAGCCAGAATTAAGTTTTTCTGGTTTAACACCATTTTTAAATGCATTTCTGCTTGTAAATTTAGTAACCTACCAAAAAGATCAAATTGTTTTATTTATTTTTAATAGAAATTAAATATTATTAAAAAGAATAAAAGTAATAAAAAATAAACTACTATAAAAAATAAAGTTTTTATGTACCTCTAACTGTATAAATTTAGAAAAGATAGAAAAGGAAAAAAGAAAGAATAAAATAATCTAAAAATGTTTTTTAAATGTTCTTTTGTGGTTGCTCACTGTCTCCTTACCTCCATTTCAAAGAGTAAAAGTAACTAAATATAAGTTCATCTGGTGGTTTTATGTTTTTTACAATTAAACTTTCACAACTTCTTTATGTCAGTTTTTTTCAGAATATTAGATATCTTTTGTTTTTTCCTAATTATGAAAGTACTGTGAAAGTAATAACAAATACATTGAAAAAAAAAAAAGTGGAAAAGTTGTAAATGATTAAAGTTAAAACTACATTTTATGTAACTACTGCTTTCCAAACTTAGTAATTTCTCATTAAACTTTTTTGATGCACAACATTTTTAAAAACATTTGAAGACTACCAAAACTGTTCTCACCTGAGCTAAAATAAAAAATATTTCACTGAGCACTAAACAAATTCTTCTGGCTGGATCACTTCTTTCAAATTCCAGAACAGGTCCATGTTCAAGCTGGGAAATAAGAACACTTTCTGAATGAGTTCCACCAAGCTTAATCCTGAAAACAACCAAATAGAATGCAATTTATGAAGTAATAACAATAATAACTGGGAACATAAAATACTGGTATAGTTAATATTAAAAGATACTGCTGTGAAAGTAAAGAATACTATAGCATAGTAATTTACTGTTTCATGATACAAACAAAGAAATGAGAAAAATTCTATTATTTGCAATGTAGCCTTCATAAACTCATATCAGTTAAGAACATTTAAAAAAACCCATTCTGTGAGACAGTCCCTATTTATTGCAGCAACCATTTTCTTTTCATGTTTTAGCATTTTAAGTGATCACATGCAGATTTATGTGAAAGTTACAGGATCTTATTTTTAAGGGCTAATGTAAAACAGAAATCATGGATGAAGAACAGGAATCACAGTTGTTTTGTACAAGTGTTTCAAGTCATAAATTCTAGATGATAATTTTATAATTGTAACTTGTGTAATCTAAAAACACTGCAGAAGCTTAAATGCAGCTGTTAAAGTATCAAATTTGTTTAACTATGTGATTTAAAAACACTTCGTAAAAAGACACCAATATTTACCAATATTCTAACTTATATGTTTATTTTTCACACATGATTTAACACTATTCATGGCCACAAATGTACTTATTCACATGAAAGAAAAAATAATTTAAAGAAAATTTTCTAACATGAAATTTTTCAAATTAAGAACTTTATATTATTATTATCACCTGAAATATAAAGTAAAGAAATAACTACACTCAAATCAGTCTCTAAATGTGGCTAAGAAGCTATATTATCTCCTATACAGTAAACTTTTACATTTACAGACACTAAACTTTATCTGCCATGTAGACATCCGATTCTGAAGGCTGTTTAGCATCTACTAAATTTATGTCCTGTTCTTCACATTGTTTGATGTTCCATATACTATTGTACCATCAGCAAATTTAAAAAAAAAAAAAAGTTAACATCAATAATAAATTGTAACACCTAAAACTGAACATTGGTGGACAACATTAGTAATTTTTATATAATCTCATACATCACCATTTAAAACTATTTCCTATTGGTCAAGTAATGTGTTAAAAAGTCTGCAATCTATGCCAAACTTCTCACCGTCACAGGTAACTAATAGTACCTTGTTGAAAGCCTAACCAAAACCCAAATGCATATATGATATCTACTTTGTTGTCCTTATCAACCATTTGCGAGCCAAGAATTCAAAAATATTTTTCAAGACTGAACTCCGCATTAGCTCTTATATAAGAGACAATGGCTACTAAAGAAATTCACCAGTGTATAAGAGACAATGGCTACTAAAGAAATTCACCAGTGTATAAGAGACAATGGCTACTAAAGAAATTCACCAGTGTATAAGAGACAATGGCTACTAAAGAAATTCACCAGTGTAGAACCAGGTAAAAGTGCTGTATATTACTGATCTAAAATGGCGGTCAGGGCCCTAAAGTGCACTTTTACCGAATTATCTACATCACCAAGACATAGACGCACCCCATTTACCTGCTGCTATCCGACCAATCCCTCCCCCCACCTTCTTACCTCCACAAGATTCACGTTTAAGACCGTTTCCTAACTTACAGCCAAAGCAGGGGGTGGTGGGGGGGGTTAGGGGGTAGTAGCCTTTATTCTTTCGGCGCGAGTCGTCGTCTTCCACACCGACCCGGACTCAAACTGTTGCTACCTTAGCTGCTGCTCTTTCCTCACATCTTGCTCCAGGTCGTGGAAATCTATGGACAGTAAGGCCACCAGGCTGTTCACAACCTCAAACCCTGACAGGATTTTCAGAACTTCCCTCCTCGACTTGGCCCACAGACGACTGGAATCGACCGGGGCGCACAGAGCCATGCGGACCATGCACGACAGAACGGGCCTCAAGTCTTTTTCCGTGAAGTCCGAAAGAGCTTTCACGTCGACATTTTGCATAGCCTGGAAAACCTCAGGTTTCACTGGAGGCGCAGGAAACTGCATTTCTCAGATTTACTATCGCCGTCACCAAACTACACTATCCAGATAGCTGCCATATTGTTCTTCTGCTCGAACAGGAGGAAGGGGGGGGGGTGTTTCGTTTTTTTTTTTTCTTACAAACAAAACAAAAATTAATTTAACTTTATTTATAATTATTTTTAATAATTATTATTTAAAAGTAACTACAAGTGTACAGTTATTATTCGGTTTTTAGAATATAAACCAACTAAATGATAAATATTATTAAGATCATTATTGCATTCAAAATGTCTGCCTCCAGAGTCCCGTCTCATCCTAGTCAAGGTAATGGATGCATTTTTTCCCTGTATTTTACTGCTACAGTACTCTTCTTAATTGAATTTCGGGTCTCCGCGAGAATTCCTGTCATTGATGCGTTTAATATTAGTCGAATAATTAGTATTTCGTTTGCCCTTATTTTACTTAAGTTAACACTCGGTTTAGGAAACTACTCTGATTATACAGATGTGCAGGTCATTTGCATAATTTCTAAATTATGAAGGAACAATGTGATGGAAACGGCGATAGCCTATTGTGCAGCACGTCTTCAGTCTCACCACTAATCCCACCGTAGCCAGAAACCTAAATAGAACCTGCGATTGAGCGGTAACATCTTTTGTTTCCTCCCTCCTCAATCGTCTCGCTTATGACTCTGGTCCATGCTAAACCTGATAATGACAGAGATCTCTGTCATTTAGTTCTCTCTCTTTTAAAACTGAGATCATTTTTCTTTTTTTTTTGGGGGGGTGGTGCACTGAAATAATTGATGACAGCCACGAAAAAAATGTACCTTTTGATATTGGATATTGCTTTACTGGGCTTTGTCCACTGGCTGTCGTCGTGGTGGTGAGCTAACGCCGCATCATCTTTTCTTCAGGAGGAGTTTGCACAAACCTCAATCAAAGTTGGGATTCCTATTTTTAAAATCTGAAAATCAAATTATGATCATCAATCATTCTAACCATAATTGAAATCATTTAAGATGGAGAACAGCCACTAAAGAATTTTGAACTTATTAATACAATAAAGTTGATTCTCTGCGCTGTTTAGTAGCCTGGGTTAGCAGGTTAGTGGGTGGGGTTGGGGGGGGCAAATTTAAAGAAGAATAAAACTGTGATCATGAACAAACTGAAAGCCTGCAAGAAATTGTAGCCCATATTGATGATTAAAATCCAGAGAGCAAAGAATACAAAATCCATATATAATTTTTGGATTATGTTCTACTCATTTTTTCAAAGGATAGTGAATGTTGTTTGACATTATCTAAATGCGAGATAAATAACTTAAACTGGCGCGAAAGAGGGAATTCTTTCAAATTATCTTTGTACTGAAACAACTCTTGAATGGTGAGAAGTCGGTTTTATCTCTCTTTTTTCTTCTTCAGAAACAGATGATCAACAAAAACTGCGTTTTCAGGTGGAGTTGGAATTTGTTCAGTGTCTCGCAAATCCAAATTATTTGAATTGTAAGTATAATAAAGGTGCTAAAAATATCTTGCAGAAATTTTGGCTTTGTTTAGATATATTGTGATCTTATTGTGTTGAAAATTTTATTTGTCTATTGATTATTAAATAACTTTCATAGAGATGTTTGGAGAATATAGAAAATTATGAAGAGTTTAATCAGTCTTTTACTTTTACTATCCATAACTGAAGAAAAAGTATTACAATAGGAAGGAAAATAAAAAAACAAAAAAATAATTGGTGTTGAAGAAACTTTTTTGAATAAGTTTATTTTAATTTGGTAAAAGTTCTTTTGTTTTCTGGCTCTGCTACAATCTTTCTTGTGGTATATCGAAGTTTTAGTTGTCCTTGAGTTTAGATAAAAAGTCTTTGTTCAAGCACTAGACGAGAAATAGATGATATTGGATTTTCATAATTATTGAAAGTTTGTTTTCATCTTGCATACACTGAATATCATGAGCAGTAGGGAACTCTGAGGAAAACTTATACAGGTGATATTCTGATGAAAACCCAGCTTCGGTCACTCTCATAACAAACCAGCACTACAGGATAAAGTTTACATGTTATTACAAGAGTTAATGATATCTGCATATCTTTTGTATTATGTTATTTTTAAAGTGTCTTTTTTTCCAGTCTTGGCACAGAGGGGTTATTTCAAGGACCAATCTTTTATTAATTATTTGAAGTATCTGCAGTACTGGAAGGAACCACGATATGCTAAATACCTAAAGTGAGTTCATTCATCTGTGTTATCTAAGTTCTGTTTTAAAATCTTACAGAAATTTTAGTTTTAAAAGTTCCTATATAAATTCATGCGCATTTGAATTACAGAGTGGAAAAAAGGCACTCCAACAAAACCTAGCAAGTATATAATTTCCTCAAAGAGATGCTTCAAATTGTAAATATTCAAAAAAATTAAAAGGACTAGTGAGTATAAAATGAGAAATTAGCCTATTACCTTTTGATCTTGTTGATTTTCACTTCGCTAAATACAAACTGAAAAAATATAAATTAAAATTTTTCTTCAAAATTCTAAACTTTAACGAAAAAAATTGGCAATGAAAATGAGGCATTGGTACCATAAAAGTTAACATTACCTCTAGTACTCAACTGATATATCTGAATCCACAACAACAGCTGCATCATCCACACCTTTGGGCCTGGAAACCTAATTGTGTAGGTTGTTTATCTCACGGTATTTGTATCCAAGGAATCGGTGATTAGAAACAACATTGGAGGTACCAGCAAGGTATTGATTGATCCACCTGCATTTGACTGTTCAACTCACAGAAAATACTTTTTACTGGACATGCGCTGGGATTTTTATTTTTTTGTGATTGACCCACTCTTCATATAATCCATCTTTGTTGAGATGCTCAATAGAAATAGGGTTTTGTTTGCTTTAGCTGGTATACCTTTATTAAGCAATCTAAGATTTTCTTCTGTACGGTTCAGAAAGTCACAGGCAACAGCATCTTCTAGACTGATCTACACTGATTTTTTCCATATAAGCCCTTTAGACTCAGTGAGCAAGCATACTTTGTGCAACTGCAGAATCCTCTGTATTTTGAATGAGACTGGAGTGGCAGTTCGGTAGTTCAGTGGTGGACTTGGACTGCTAAGGTCGAGGGCCTGAATTCGATTCCTTCTGGAGGCTGACTCAGTTTGGCGTACCTCATTCACATGGTTTTCTCTAGGCTCCATATGGTACAGAATTAGCAATATTTCCTAGTGTAAAAATGCTGTGCTATCCTACTACTACTACCAGGATTGCCTCTCTTGTAGGCATCTGTAAACAAAAGAAAAGGTTGGAGTACTGGTAGTTTCCATTGAAAAGGTTTTCAAGTTCGGAATTACAATGTTTAGGGATCTCTACTCTTTGCTAAGGCTTCCACCACCCAGTACGCTTTAGTAACTACTCTTGATAGCTGGTGTTTTCAGCATAGTATTGTTTCGGTCTCTTTGGCAGAATAAAATGGCATCTGAGTTTTTATGCTAAGTTAATGAGGGAAGTCAAATATCATGAAAACCTCTCTCCACAACAGCCATGTCAATTTCTTGTATTATCCATGAATGAATATCTTCAATTTTATTTTGGAAAATGTGGCAAGTTATTGCTGTATCATTGTTTCTCCCATCAGCAAGGTATGGTCCAAGGAGAAACAATATTACCCATTTGTGTATAAGATGATCATTGGTTTTACGAAGGTACATTACTTGTGCATACTGTAACTGCCTCTCTGAAATGCTTGGCTGGTAGTTTTTTGAACCAGAACTAAAATAGCTACAGAAACATTTCTGTAAGTTCATCAAATAAAAGAAAGGTTTCATATGTGGTATATTACCAGAAATATATTAGTAATAGAAACATAACCTTATTTAGCCAAATTATATGTAGATTGTGTTTGGTACTGTTGAAAAACCTGTGAAAGAATAAAGTTGATTAAAGAAGGCAGTCATAAAAAATTCAAAGTAGCAAATGTGCAAAAACAAATGAGGCAAACTGCACAAATACTCCCTCTATTTTAGAGGAGAGGAATGATAATTTTTGGCATAGTACATTTTAGCTTTTCAAAATGCACTATATGGTTTTTGTGTTAAGCACAGAGAGATTAAATATACTACTACTATTCATTTCTTGTAGGTCAGTTTTCCATCTTAGAGTCACCAGTCCTTTATGGGTACTAAATAATTTAGAAGAATCTATAAATCAAATGGATTCTTGTTGTTTTTTTTTTTAAAGAAGAATGTTTTGTATGTTTTAGAAGATCCTGTGTCAAAAGCAGAAAGAAAGGAAAAGTACATTTTAAAAAGTTAAGACTTATCACCAAACACAGAAATGTAGGTAACAAAGTAACTGTAATCAATTAAGGACTGCTGCCAAATTATATAAAGATCCCCTCACACTAAAAGTTTCCCTTTATTACTTTGATAATGTGTTCTGTTCATTATTTGAGGGTTTTAGTTGAATGACTGATGATTAACTAATTTGCTTCAGATAACCAAAATGTCTTGCTTTGTCAAAATCCTACACATTGTTTTCCCTTATGCTGAAACAAACCTATACTTGTATACTTTTCAATGTTTGAAATATTTTTTCTATATTAAAATTTGTTGGTAATGTTCTGTTATGCTGCTTTTATTTGGTAATAATTCTAATGTATATGAATCTCTGTATCTTTACCCAGAGCTTAATGGGTGCTATCAGAAATTTTCATTGTCAGTTTATGACAGATTAAAGAACATCAAGAAATCCTTAGTTGGTATAAGGAAGTCATGATGCTCATACAGTGAAGTAGCAACTTATCTCACACCCATAATTGTTACTAAAAAAATTATATAATATTAAACTAGACAGTATTTTAACTAATTTCTAGTAAGCTTTAATTGTCAACTATGAAGTAAGCTAGGCTGTTTTGTTTTAGGAAACTTGGCTAAACTATAATTATAAGCCAGATGTTACCCATGAAGAGCATACCCATTAACAATTCTTCAGAAGCTAAAGTTAGTATCAAGAATTAAAAAAAAAACTAGACTAGTATGAAAACTTGATTCCTTTCTCTTTGTCCTCTCTACCTGGAGCTTGCAGTGCTCTTGCTTTCTCTTTGCCAGGTTACCTGTGCAGTGTGTATAGCCCTTCCCTGTGTCCTGTTATATTCTCTCTTGCTCTCTGTGCCAGGTACCCACAGTGTCTACACTTTCTGGAGTTGTTGCAGTATGAACATTTCCGTAAAGAACTAGTGAACTCGCAGTGTGCCAAGTTCATTGATGACCAGCAGCTGCTGCACTGGCAGCACTATCAGCGCAAGAGGACTGCGCTGCTTCAAGCACAAGCTGAACAGCAGTCTCAGCAACAGCCACCACAGCAGCCACAGCAGCCACCAAAGGATAAGTGATTCTCTAATTAAATAAATGGTTCCTGACAACTTTCTGTAGAGGGAGGGCAGCAATTTAGTTCTCTTATTGCCATTGATGATCTCAGCTGGTTGCCCAGACAACTGCTTATGACAGCCCTAAAATCAGTGGCAACTAGACTTCTGACATTAATGAAGGCTAGTCCTTATTACAACCAACCTTGGTCTGAGAATGGTGTCAGAAAAGGTTCATTGAAACTGCCAACCCTTATGGTTTGTTTGAATGTGCCCAGGTTACAAGTAACATTGAAAAATTAGATCATTTGGGTGTCCATGATAACCATATCCTTTGTAAGATGAAACCAGAGCAATACAGCAGAATTTCTTCAGACAATATTTTCTGCAATTTATAGAAGTAAACTTAGCTTTTTTGTGGTAGTAAAAAGTTCTAAGTTGAGTTCATATGAAAAGGTATGAATGAAATCATCATGGCATGTTACAAAGTTGAGGGTTTTCTCTTAATTTGTCAAGGTGCTGGTAGTCTTCAATTTGATTGATGACTGTTTTCTCCTACAATAACAGCCATTGTTTCATCTTTATCAAATTGGTACAAATGGCATCCATCAATTCATGAACAGCCTAGAAAGTTGAACTGGCCTCAACATTAAGATGCAGATGCTCACAAATTCCATCTTATTTACTGGTTCCTTATTGATAAAGACCACCAGTAAAACATTAAAGTTTGTAGTTGGAATTTATTAAGCTTTCACAGATGTCAACAAGACTTGTAGCCAGACTTTTAACTTTTTACAATACAATAAACTAATGGAGTTCATCTACCAAGCAGATGTTTTCTTCTGTAGCTATCTTTGCTTGATCAGCTACAAATGTTATAAATAAATGGAAACAAAATCTGACCAAATTTATTTTATTTGTCATGGTTTACAAGTGTGCATCTGTTTTTTTTTTTTTTGTTTTTTTTTACACTTTTCAAAGAAAAACACATTTATTCCAGCATTCTAATAAAGTTTGTAAAAATTATACAATATACTGGCTGAAGAAAACCAACTCTTCTTTGTTATTACATCATAGTGCAACACTATACTCTGTGAATGAGAAGCTGAAACTAGTCTTAATCACCAGCAAAAACCCGTTAACAGTTAGGGATGAAAAAATAATCCCTAGTATCACTTTATTTTTCTCCCTACTGAAAACCTGCAAGGGATTACCAAAAAATAATATTAACAGCTGCAGGAAGTGTTCTTAACAAAATAAAGAAATCTTTACTTTAAATATGTTGAGTATATTTGTAAAAATAGTATAAACAGCCAAATAACATTAAAATAATTGTTGGACAGCAGTGGCACATGGTATAATATATTTAAAACAATCAGAATTAATATGAAATCTGATGCAATAGCACAATTTCATGGTCCCAGTCTATGTACAATATTTACAGAAAAACGCTATACATTGTGAGAACATGGAGCGAAATCTTATCAAAAAAATGAAACTATAAGTGTGTGTAATTGGCGGAATAATGGGGACTAATAGATTGGTCATTTACAAAAGTAAAGGTTAAAAATGCTTCTGTGACTAAAATAAAGTACATCACTCTGTAATTTCACTGAGTTTTAGCTTGGCTTAATAGTACATGCATTTGGCTGGAAAATTCTCCCCCCCCCCAATCTCAAGTTAAAACTTTCAGGTGAAGGATGATGCTCAGGTTTTGGTTCCTCTGCATCTCCCATTATTATGGCAGGATGGCCTGATCGATAAGTAACTACACACTTGTCTTTTAAAATGTTTTCCTCTCTTCTCAACATTTTGGGTCAACCACAAAATAAAAATTAGTTCTAAGGTTATGAATGTAGTTGAAATACTCGATGTACTGTACTGTATTTCGTGTGTTCAGGGCAGCGTTGAGATTTTTTCTTGTGCTCCAGTAACATTGCATTGAAGATATGGAGGTCCTGGTGAAAATATAACTAATTTTTGGAATGCATAAAGAAAAGTGTTTCTTTCACTTTCATTAAGGATGGACTACCATTGGCAATTCAAAAAAAAAAAAAAAAGCATTTTAATAATTACTTATTTTTATTAGTGAATATATTGTATAAAAGATTAATGAAATCTGAAATAAAATTTAGTCAGCAAATTGACTTGAAGAAACTAGATAAAAGTACTTAGTTGTCTCATCATAAAATGTACAGTTTTAATAAGCTTACTTTTGCATCTTTTGGCAATAGCTTATTTAAGAACCCAGAAGTTAAAGAAAAATAGAATAATATCTACAGTAATACTTATTAGATGCTGATCTTTAGGTGAAAAACTTTATTATTGAAACTTTGGTGTACTTTACCTTGTTTTATGTAGAAAAAATTCTGGTTAATTTAAAGCTTTGTTCCTATTGGTCAATTATTTTCTACCAAGCTCAGCAGTAGACAAAGCAATGTTGAATTGTTGGAAGGTAGTCACAGCTATATTATGCACCCAGTAAGGCACTTGCAATACAAATAACTCATACAGATCAAATATCATAAGTTGCTACACTAGATCAAACCCTGAAAGCTCTTGAAATGCCAGAGTTATAAATAATGACTTATCTATGAAGGATGCTCATTTAATTCTACTGATGCTGTGAAATAAATATTCACCATTACAGCATATTCAACATGACACCAGCTGCATACAATGTAAATGTGCTGAAGGCATTTCATGTTATTGAAGCAGAAGCCTTAGCAGACTCTTATTCTCCCTGATCTTGTGGTGGTGGTCCCCAATGTCAAAGCCCAAGTTTGTGATTTTGTAAGGATCGAATTCTGTACCCAATTGAAAGGCTATTTTTAGATGCCATTTGATGCAAGTGTGCTTTGAAAAGAGTCATCATTCTGAGGATGAGTAGCTTGGTATCTTATAGCATCAGTTTGGAATTAAATGAACCACCTTTGTATATACAGTAGTCCACAACCTGCTCTAAACTAGAAAATCAAAAGGGAAGTAGTGATATGTTTTTTGTGCGTGCCAGTAAAAACTGATATAGTGGCTATAAACTTCATTTAGTTGATGCCATGTTTCCAAAAAGCAGTCTCAAAGATAATATTTCAGTTCAAACCTATAGACTTTCATTGACATACAAACTTATTTACCAAATTTTAAAAGAATGAATGCTTTTTACAGCCCAAATTTCTGCTCAGAAATTTCTAGGCATTCTGAAAAACTTTATTCCTTTCCCTTCTCTTTTAAAAATTATCTTACAACAGTATTAATTTGTGTATAATATTTAACATAAACATGCACTTGTGTGTGTACCTAGTAAAGCCTTTCTAACCAGACCCCTGTGAGGAAAATAGTTTTTCAACACAGTAGTGTTATTTGGTCTACTTCCTTGATTAAAAAGAAAAGACTGATTATTTAAATACAGTACAACCGTCAAGCCAGGCCTGTATGAGAGCTTAGGCAATTGGGGTTTTAATCTAGTCTTTATGTATTGTAGTACAAACTCAGGAATGTTTTAAACTTTTTCTCAAAAGTAACAAAAAAGAAAGTGTTAGTTTAGTACCTATGCATTTTATGAAATTCCACCTGTTATTTTGTACACATTAATTCAATAAATAATAAATTGATAAACTACTTTTACTAAAAGTTTTTCTTTAAATTATAAAATCATAAACATGTCAAAAACTGAACATTCATGCACACATTTCTAATTTTTCTAAGTTTTCAAGAAAATGTTTATCCATTTTTCCTCACAAAATAATCCATCTATTTATTTAACTGCTATTATGCCTATGGCTCAGTTGCACTTTAAAAAGAAAATGTCAGAAAAGGAGAATATTCTCAACTAATATGTAAAACTGAGGAGAAAAGGAAAACCGAATTTGTGGAGCTGTGAGAAAGATGAAAATATGCACAATGCTGATGATACCTGATGAATTCTGCTTGGTTCAATGTACAGAGCAAATACAAGTAACAACAGCTTTAAAAGGATATGGAAAAACAATCATAAAAGCCAATGCTGTTTGCACAAGAAAGGTTTGGAGTCATTTATTTATAATACACTTGCTGGTCATTTATAAGCTTCCTTTAGTGATCCAAGAAAGATTCTGAAACAAAATAGAAATTTACATGTGAGTTATAGAAAAATAAAATGAAATCATTGAAAACAGACACTAATCTAGAAAGCAACACTGCAGAATTTTCTTTTCTTTTATATATATAAAGGGCGATACAAACTGAATATTCATCTTTTGGACAGAATCACTAAACAGATGCATCAGATGGTCTTGATGGTTAAATATTCATTTAATACACGGACAATATTTGTTCAATGAAATACCTTGATTACCATAATTTTATTATTATCCATTATGTATGCCATGGAGGCAAGAAAAAGAATATGAATCTTATTTAGTACCGTATAGCTATAAAGGCTCATGGCATTTTCAGTTTTTCCATGGTTAGAAGTGCCATACCTGTGTAGTCAATAATGAGATCACCAAGATGGACCAGCCTCATATTTGAGCTACACTACAATAGGGTCTGGAATGGACTGTATGACAGTACAGATGACTTAACATACCTCCCATGGATAAGGAATATGGAGAATTTGTTAGTAGTGATATAATGCCAGAGAGATGGGTGAATACTTTTCTGCACTGGTGGCCATGAGTATTGATTGGTCTTTAGATTCCGAAGCATTTCATATTCTATCTGCACAGAAAGAAAGGTAAACAGTGCAAATGTAGTAAAGATTGTGCAAAAAGCTGCTCGCTCTACCGTGAGAAAATTATTAATACCTGGAAGGTGTGCAGTTGGAAGTATGTCAGGGAAGATGGTTTGTTCAAGAAGTTCTAAAGTATCAAGAATGATTGATTTTCACAACTGATTGGTCAGTAGCTTAGTTTAGTTGTTATGAGGTAGGAAGTTATAAAATGGTCTAGAAAAGTTGGAAGAACTCAACAAATAGAGGTGATATCAACAAAATGAGCTCCGAGTCCACACATGAACACAATGATGTAAAAACAGCTGATTTAACAGAAAAAGTTAGTTTCTCACTTGTTGACACAGTTTTCCTTTCTTGTGCCTGTTTCAACCATTCTGGTATCATCTTGTTGGCAGTGGTTCTTGAGTTACCTGCTGAGAGAAATTTAATACAATGCACTTAGTTACACACATCAAAGCATCTACATACAGAAATACTCTTAATTAAATTCAAGTTCAGCTTTCAATTCCACTAGTATAAGGATATACAGTTAAACTCTTTTGTAGTAACTTTACCTGAAACCCCAAAAAGCAGCATACAATCCAGGTTTAATGTCTGGTATTTATTCTATGTTCCAACCACCCACTGTTATAATGTGATCTATATTTGTTCAAATTTTTCTTCCCTACTTAAATGAAGAGTAGGACACCTGATCCAAGCTATTGGACTACCTAAGCTGGGGTTGGCTTGGTTTGGTATATCTCTCTGGGATGGTTTCTTTTTCTTGCTCTTCTTCACCAGCTTGCCATATGAACTTTCCCCCACATCTAAAGATAAAGAGTTTTAGTAAGATTTCCCTGCTGAAGATGGCTATGCCAAGTCTCCATGGCATAGGATAATGCTTTCTAGCAGATAACTGCAGCACTATGCTCCTTCGCCAGAGTAATTTGCCTTGTAGCTCAGTGTAAATCACAGATTAAGTTTGTAAACACTACTATTGTCGTCATTATTCTCAAGTTTGTTATTCTTGAAAATGTAAAGATACAATTACTTATATTTGGTTTGGCATCTTTTGAGAAGTCAATCTCTTTTTTTCTTTTGGAGTCCGCTTGACCTTTTATGTACACATGATGATAACAGACCCATTGCTTCCTGATCTCCCATTATTTTTACTATTTCACATTGGAGTTTATAGTTTAGTTCTTGATTCTTATAGTTATATGGAGCAAAAAAGTTCTTATTGATGGTGGTGTTTCTTTTAAGTGTGAGCAACACAGAAGAAGTCTGTGTAACACCAAGTTAAAAATTTGTGATGGAAAAGTTATCTCCCACTTGGTGAATGCACTTGTGCTCCTGATAATGCTCAACCATAGATGCTTAAAGTCCGTAGTTCTATGAAAAGAAAAGCTTTATACACCAAGGAACCAGCTCAACAGATTATTAGTCAAGCAGTCAATGCTATGATTTAAAGTGCTTCTGTTCAGCTGCATGCTATTTGTAGCAGTTACTGTACAATATGCAAATAGCATCATGCTACAGAAAATCTCCGCCCACTCCATTAGCTGAATTCTTATACCTGACGAATACAAGCTGGATGCTTGTGGTGAACCATTTATGCAGTACAACATTGATGAGTCTGCAAGTTATTTGTTACTGTCACTGGTTTGAATCTGCTTCAAAACTCCAGTGATTGGTTTGTTGATGGAACATTTAAAATTGTTCCAGAACTATTCTACCAGCTGTACACAGTTCATGTGCTCACTGAGAACTACAACATTCCCTGTGTGTACACTCTTCTGCTAATATGCAAGATTCCATATCCTTGTTTCATCAGTTAATCAACCTCAAACAGGACTCCAACACTAGCTCAATCATGATGGACTTTGAGCATGCTGTTATTATTTTTCAGTCTATATATCAGAAAATACAAGATCAACAGTGGTACAAGGGAAACCAGCAGAGTTCTCTGTGGCAGTACACATGATCCCAGCACTAGCCTTTGTTCCACTGACAGACGCAGTTGTTACCTTCGAACAGCTTCAAAACAAACTTCCAGCAGAGGCAGAAGCCACATGAGGCTATTTCAAGGACACTTTCATTGAATGCATATGAGGTCATGGGAACAGTGACTTGCCCAAAACTAACAATCATGTTGAAGGATGGCACTGTAGATTCTAAACCAACATCAGTGCTCACCATCAATCAGATGATTGTTGGACAATTCCCTGTCCCACCAAGAAAGAAGTTCAAGTTTATCTCAGCAGCTATCAGACCTTTGTGCAGAACTATGATGACAGACAATGACTACCTATATAGCATTGCTCACAATATTAAACTTTAATCCACATAACTTCCATTGTCTATGTTCACATAATAATTGCCATTCTGTTTTTTTTTCTACTTTGTAGTATCTAATGTTGCACTGATATATAAGTAAATAAAGTTTATTAAAAGCATTATTAATTGCTTTATGAGTGTTGAATGAACTATGGATGAATTTATGGATTAAATAAATTAAAGCATTGTAATGAAATAGTATCAGTATTATTTTCTTACATAACAGATATTAGACTACACACATATATACTTATACTTCCATATCACAGCCCTATAATGGGGAGTAAAATAACTGGAGAGCTATGAGCCAGGCAACAAAAAAGCACAGGTGGCAATGGACCTAGAATTCTACATGATAGTTAAGTCTCAATTTGCTTCTTGCTCAATTTAGTAACGTGGCTGACTCATTTTTAATTATGCAATTTCTCACAAGCATGAGTTCATAAATTGTATCTAAGCCCATGAACCCAAATTTATTCATAGGAGAGAGATGATTTTGGCAGAACTTGCAGCCATTTACATTTTTCATCCTGCGAATGGTGGCATCTCGGACCAGAACTGATGCAGTAGATTATTTTCCATTATGGTGAGTATTTGGATTTTACCTTATTTGAATGTTGACACCTTTGGATTCTACTGGTTGCTGTAACTTTTGCTTGACTTATGTTATTATTTTAATAACAGGTGATGCAGGTCATAATACCCACCAATCTTAATTCACAGCTTTAACAAAAACCAATTAAAAGAGCTAAAAACTGTTTCCATGTATGCATAAGATGGCTAATTAGTCCAACAGTATCCATTATCTATATAAAGTAAACTGAAGTTACCTCTTTCTATAAATGAAGATGTCCTTTTTCTTTGAGCTAATTCTTGTTTCCAGGGAGGAATGTTGCAGTCAGATGATGCTGTGCTGATAGAGTCAGTCTAGAGAAATAAAATACAATCAAGCCTTGTTATGACATATTGATATATAGAATAAACAATTAAGCCTCACTTTATTTAAAATTAATGTTGACATTTTCATAGCCTGGGTTCCAAGCATATAAGCTGTAAACTAATTTTCCCAGGTAATCAAACAGCTGGATCCATTAAAGATTATGGTTCTTTATCAGAAGTCTATGCACAGATGAGACTGCATTATAGTTGTAATATCAAGCAATGCTGCATTATGGTAGAATATCTATGGACATGAATAAAATACAGAAAACTGAACAGTGATTAAACCTACATTTTTTATAGCTTCCCTTTTTGCTCGGTTTCTAACTGCCAACTGTTTCTTCCAATCAGGGATATCCGTGGTATCCACTTCTGCTGAGGACAGATGTATTTTTGATGAACTGGTACCTTCGTTAGTAATCTTTTTCCAGCTTGGTACATATTGGTTGGATGCTAGAATACAAAAAACAAAACACCTAAGGAGTGCATCTTTTAAAATTTCAGCTAAACAAGTAACTGTCCCAAAATATTCAAGCAAACCAAAAAAAAATATTTCTCATGAAGTCAGCGCATACAACATTTCTATGACCTCTTCTGAGCATGTGTGGGCTATCCTTAATCAATCCCTGCAAAAGTGTCCCTGTAAAATTTCCTGGCTTTATAATACAGATTTTGTGCCAGAAGTGGGCTACAATCCTTTAGACCAGGATTGATTTTGTCCACATAATGTCAGCATGTTGATACCTTGCATAAAAAAAAGTATTTTGGCAGTATTAAGTATAGTTCCAGAATAATCAGGTGTTCTTTCAAACCTGGGTGTTTTGTTACTCATTTAAAGTCTTATACATTCTATAAGAGGAAAACAAATCTTTTTTAAACAACATGGTGTGCAGATATTTATAAACAGTATGGTAATTATTAATAAGCACTGTGCCTGGTTAGAAATTTTGAGTAACAGATAACAGACTTTAAAAAAAAGAAGAATGAATCAGCATCATACCAGAACATTAACAAAGTCAGTAAAATCACATAAAGAAATACTCACTTTGACTCTGTCTTAAAAATCTGGAAAATAATTCAAAATGCTTGATTATAGTCTACTAAAAGATATAGTATTTGCAAGCAGAAAGACTTCTTTAAAGAAATGTTACTAGTTATTATCTATCACAGTGCTTTCAGTGTGGTTTTGTGTACTGGAATGAAACTAAGCAACCTGTTTTTGTACTTTACACCAGCAGTGATGGGATCCATCAGTTCATCTACTGGCTTTACTGAGTTAAAATTATATGGGGTTTTCTCTCTAAAATCACAACTATTTTCTAAACCTATTTTATTATTTAAACAATTAATAAGAACTATAAATAACAATCAGACTGATCAAAGTTATCTTTTGTGTAAAAACTTTGTTCAATATTTAATTTGATTTGACTGTTTAGTGTACACTTAAATGCAACTTTGAGATCTATGTAATTAACAAACTGGGGTGAGAATATGAAAAACAGTAGATCAGAACATCAGCCTTTAATCACCTTGCATCTGACGAAGTTGCATCAAACTAAACACATTGTTTGTGAAGTTTAATCTATTATTATTTGATGCATGATGTAAATTTGTAAGGCCAGTTCTCAAAAATTAAAAAAAATAAACATATCAACTATTTTCAACAGGTGAAGTAAAAGAACAAACAGTTTGTTTACATTATTCAAAAATAAATTTCTAATAATTTTCAGGTGTGAATGAACTGCTATCAGAATGAGTGGATTGTACTGTAGAAATACACACATTTAACAAAAAAGAGGGCAGAAGTTTATGTTTAAGTAATAAAAAAGAAATCTGAAAGCAACATGTATGTATGTACACACACCTGTTTTCTTTCATATTTGTCAAAATAACTGCTTCATCCAGTAGTTTGTTCTTGGTGTTTCTTTCCTCAAATATCAAGCCATCTGAAATAGTATCTAGAATTGGTTTTTCCATTTTGATAGATGTAGCCGTCTTCTTTTCTATTCTGTTACACACAACATTGCTGCCTGTTTCCCCTTTTGCAGTCACAGTATCCAGTTGAATCTTGCTCTCAGAACCAATATGGCATTTAACATTGTAGTCAGTCTCATTTGAAGTCTTGCTCTTCTGATTCAGATGAATATTACTGTTATTGCTGTTTGAACTGAGTTCCTCTCTATCATCTTTACTGATTTCTGCAGCATTACTGTATTTAAGCCTTTTATGGGAATTCTGAAATTCTTTCAGCCACGAAACATTTTTGCTATCCTCGTGTCTTTTTTCTTCTCTAATTGGACTTTCAGCTGCAAATATCCAAAGAAAGTAATTTAAGAACAAAATTTTCTAAGAAACAAGATGAAAAATCTTCAAAAATCTGATTCATCAAGATTATACCGTGGGTAGAAGCAGGGGTTAAAGGGGAGAACACCCAACATCAGCTAAGAAAATTGATAGGGAAAATGAGAAGACCTGGGGGGGGCATTACATAACAAAAACAGAGCTCAGAATGACTACAACTAATCATACATGGTTCTGTGTATGAAGTAATACAATGTGCTAGCAGCAATTAAGTGGAATACAGAGATAATGCTAAGTGATGAGGTCAGTCACCACCATACCTAAACAAGAAGTCCAGTGATGGAGAAGGGCAGATATCATGAGCCCTTGCAAATTATTACCTTCCAGCTTACACTTCTGCCTGCAGTCTAACAGCACCTGCTTGCAAGGTAGTATATTAGACACTGCCCTCCACTCCAGATTTCCATTTTAATCAGTGAAATTAGCACATTTAGTTTTCTAACATCAATATTTACCAGAAATGAAAAGCTTGTGGATTGTCAAACTTCCAAGTTTATATCCTCACAGGCAGAACTGTAGCATGACCATATCAAATCCCAAAAGTTTACTGACATATCTTCACAATGTGTACAAAATTTAAAATAAGTGTTTGCTTTATTAATCAATTCCCAAAACACCCAAAAAAAAAATACAAAACAAAAAATTTTTAATAAAGAAAGAATACCAAATATCTACAAATAAGGTGGAGGATAAGTGGATTACAGAGACACAGACACAGTATCAGTATCTCACCTGCTTTCTGCTTGCTCTTTATGAGCATCCTTCATGACTCCTCTAGAAAATAATTCAACACCCTTGAACAGATAGACAATGATTACTGTTAACAAACCTCAACTTCATGTGCACATAAAAATCTGCTTTCTATTGCCAAATGGTAAAACTGCATTCATAATTTAAAAATTCTCTGAATTATGGGAAGTAAAAATGTGAGCTTCAGACTAGCAAGTGTTATCTATGGCTACACAGCTAAATGTGTAAAGCTAGGAACATCTACGAGAGTTAGGAACAATACTGTCACCTTATAAAAAGTTCTATATGCAGGAATCATCAATTTAAGACTAAAATAACTAGATTAAAGTAAAAGTTGCTAAGATATTTAACCTTTATTTATCATCAGCACAGATTTCTTCTGTCTATTAGAAGCCTTTTTTATCCACTCAGGAATTTCTGTTTGGCTCTCATGCATTGACTTTCTAATGGGGACAGAATTCTGTGTGGAATTTCTCAACCTGCTCTGGGAGATCCATGTGGGTTGCTGCTGACTGTCAGATGTTGGTTGGAACTTTAATGAGCCAGACTTTAGAGAAATTTGAGAGTTGTTAGTTTTATTATCAGCAGTAATCTGCACAGCTGAAGAGACTTTCTCCAACATATTCACAGATATGATCTGGGTGTAATTCTTGTCTGGTGGTGACATTGTTTGGTAACTCTCTACTCCAGTCCTGGCAACATCAGCTTTCTTTGCATGTTCAATCTTGTCAGATGACAATTCTGTACTTTTCAGCTTATCATTGTCAAAAGCATCATCGTGCAGCTGACTCACAATCTTCGCTTGGTCTTCTCTCACCAATAATTCTCTTTCCCTTAGCTCAGCAGAAAAGATCTCATTGTTGGATGATCCTGTTTTAACTGGTTTCATATCCAAGACCTTGTCTCTCTCTGTCTTGACACTTATGAGATTTTTCTCTAATGTTGTGTCCTTCAGAACAGCAGATAGTTCAAGAGTTGTCTTGTTGTCCAGGTCTTTCTCCTCCTTTGTCATCAAACTACAGTCTGTATTGTGAATGTCTAGCACAGGCTGATCTGCTTCATGATATGTGATACCACTGTCTCCATCAGCAAGACCACCACAGGAAAGAATTTCTGAGTCATTACCCGAAGATGATTTCTGCCTTAATACCTGCCCTTCCTGCAACTGAAAAATAAAAAAAGTGCACAGATAAACAAGCAGTCTGTCTTAAACTTGGTGATAAACATTGTCTTAAAAAGGACTGTCTCACCTTGTTAAACTTATAAAGTACAGAACAGTAGCTAGGTCTCTGGCCAGCTAAAACAGCTAGTGCCCTCATCTAAAGATGAAAAAATGGTCAGCATTGTAAGTCTAATGTTGGTCACAACATCAGCCCAGTTTATCACCAAGATGATGGTGAATGAATACACTACTATCATCAACAGAATCCAAGCTGTTCTTAAACCAGCTTTATTCTGGTTGTATATATTAAAATCATTTAACAAAATAGATATCTCTTAAATGATACTAATTTACAAGTATAGAAAATGTTTTAACCTTCCTATGCAATTCTGACATCATTAAATGCAGGGATTCCTTTTGTGCCAAGTTGGAAATATGTGGTCTCATTAGAGATTCTTCTTTATTCTCTGCATCTATATCATTTTCATTCATGCTGAGTGAGTTGTTGTTCTTCTCATTAACTGGCTCGTCAGCATCTACAAACATATCAAGGATACAGATCTTGGTGGTAGTGGAAAATATTCAAATGAGAACTATGTTCAACATAAATCAGTTTGAAGCAAAGAATATCTCTGCAGTAAACATTCCCTCTGCTTAACCCAAAATCCCTCCAAAAAAAAATCTTGGCAAGCCTGAAATCAACAATTCACATCAGCAGTTTAAATGTAAGAAAAAAAATGTTTTATTAGTTGCACTATCAATAATAGGTGGAATTTTTATCCTGATGGCTGAAAAGCTTTTGCATACCTATATCACTACGTATATGCAAAAGTAACAGACAATTTAATACACGATACTTCTGATGGACTCAGCTACACTATTCTTCAACAGGTTTTGGACCATCATTCATAGGACCTAGAGAACCTAGTAAAGGATGATACCAGCATCTATCGGCTTACCTAGGCATTCCTCTTCATTTTCTGCATGAACTCAAAAGTTATCACCTTCATGCCCTTTCAGCACTCTCAGGAATTTTGATGTTACTTTGCACACTCTAGATGTGAATCCAATGGATTTCAGTGTTAGATAAGCCATCACATGAGCCTCAAGTACACACTGTAAATTATGCATGATATAAGGTAATTGCAAATTCTTAACATCTTTTACAATGAGATTAGGCAATAGATATGCAAAAAATTAAATATGGATGCAGAAATTCTGTTAAAAAGTGATGTGTAGTTCCAGTAGAGAACTCTCCTACAACAGTGAAATTTTCATGGTGAACCATTATTTAATGTTGGGTGCATGCCCCAGTCTCTCTTAGGTGGCAGCTCGTGTATTCTTAATAAAACCTATGAATCATCAATTCACAGCATTTTTCAACATACCAAAATTGCTGTAATCTTCATGAAATGAATGACGACAAATAATTTTCTTTGGTTTTTGCCTTTGTGCCAAAGAACTATTCCTTCTGAGGATAGTTTTCTGTTTGCTAAACTGGTTGTCAAGTGTTTGAGTGGTCTGAAAGAATTGCAGAAAATAAAGTGGGTACATAATCAGTAAACTGAAAAAAAACAACAAAAACAAACATGTTTGATACAACACTAGAAGCACATTTATTTAGACATACTTCTCTTCAGGCAGCCCCAGACCAACCTGTTTGCAAAATGATCAATTCAAGCCTAACTATATTAGTATCGTCTGTGTTTGTAGATTGTTCTAACTCACAGGTACAATGGTATTATAAATCTTTCCCCATTTAAAGATAATGTAACAAGATATTGCAGTGAGTATGATAAAGGCCCATTATTGCTTGCAATTATGAATCAATATCTTTTTTCAATGGTGATCAAAGAATCTTTTATAAATTAATTCTAATAAAAGCCTCATTATTGACTTTTGTTAAACTTCTTATACCAAGGAAGGCACTAATGATTGAAAAGATGACCTGCTCTGTAGGTTATTGACAAAGTTCTTGCTGCATTTGCTCATTTGGAAAATACTCTTCCCTCACCAACCACGGATTTGAATATCCATGCAAAATTTATTGAGTACCGATTTACCAACCGCAGTAGTCAGTTTTGATTGTATGCAGTTTTCGAGATACCATGTTCCAGCTTCTGCCACTACAGCGTAGTGGCGCTTCAAGCACGCCTCTACCAACACTAACACCAGGGTTGCCATTTGGTGATTTTTACTATCAAATACAAGGAAATCTGGTAATGATGATGATGATATAATAACAAATGAAATTAACACGAGCTGATGTTGCCACACAGGAAGTTTCAAAAAGACCTCCAAAAGATGATGAAATAGTCATCAATCCTGAGCTACTTTAACCATCCCTCCACCATTGCCTCATCTCAACCTTCCACCAGGGACGTGTCTTTTCCTCCCATCTCAATTTTCAGTTCTGAGGATAAGGACAGCCCCCTCATCCCCCTCATCTCTCTCTCTTGTGATAGGACTAACTGCTTCCTCTGCCTCTGATCACCATCCACCAGCATCATCACCAATCAGCCTCCCCTCCCCCCAAAACACGATCATCATGATATTAAAGGTAAATAAAAGTATTTTTGTTCATTATATTTTTAATATTAAAGGTATAATACTACTTCTGTATTCTATATTATATGGTTATTGAGTGAATAGGATGTGTAAAGTAGTAGCCAGCAAGTTGTGTAAATGCAGCTGTTGAACAACCCCCCATTTTCCCCATAACCCCAACCCTGCGGATGGTGAGGGACAGCTGTAAAGAGAAATCACCTTTCTTCAAAAGAAATTTTAACGGCAGATATATTGCAGGTGTGACAATTCATTACTGTATTTTACACATCTTTGGGATGTCAAATTTGGGATGCTACATAAACCACCTCCTTGAAGAATCGACCAAACAAATTTAGCATGCTGAAGATTTCTAAGAGATTTTGTTGACAAATTTTCCATTTCAAAGGGCTTGAAACACATCTGGGAACCGAGCGGATTTCAACAGATAATGTAAATTAAAGGCAAGAGAAGGGAAAAGGAAGGAAATCAGTAAATTTAGGTGCAGCTTAAATATTTGAAAAAAATAATTCTTCTTTACCATGAGTAATTTCAGTAAAGATTCAGGCTGACACAATAATTTAAAAAAAATATATATTCATTTTGAGATTTTCCAAATTTTATAAGTTAGTTTTCTTTTGTAAAATTCTTAACTAGATAAGATTTCTTACCTTAATAGCAGAAAAGTCCATATCTGCTAACTTTTCTCTTTCTGGTTCCACAAAATCCTGAAAGTAGACAAAGATATTATGCATTCATGTACTTTTAAAGTAGTTTTGTAGTCTTCAGTTACAGACAATATATTTTTTAAAAATCTTATGTTATTGCTATTTTTGTTATACCTGTTCAGTCAAACAGAGATGAGCATGGAGACTTTTCTCCTTCCCTACTCTCGTGACACCAAACACCCTGGGAATTGCTGAATCAATCAAATAATACTAACCCAAAACAAAATTAGACCCTTTTAATTCAGCTCTTGCTAACAAAGAACAACCTTATTATGGACCAAAATCTAATTCTTTCCTCAAAAGAGTACAAACAGTTAAAATTAAAATAATCATATTTAACAAAACATGAAAATAAATCAGTTTTTAGTCATCATAATGGTGAGACGATCCTGTAATATAATGAAACTTCTGGAATATTCATTCAGATTTATTTAATTTTTTAAAAAAAATATTGTTACTAATGGAAATTTGTTTTGTGATGTATTCTTTTGTGGTGTTAATGCTTGACAAAATGAAGGCTAGCAAACTCGAGGTCAGATCTATTACAGCGAGGTCTTCTTGAAGGAGGCTATAGCAACAAGTAGGCCAACAGAAAATGCGCAGAATGAAGCTCTTCTGTTTGGAGATTAAAGAAATCTACTTGGAAAACATGGTGGAAAAGACTGATCCTTGACCCAACCTGCCATAATCAGAACGCCCAGGTAAGAGCAAAATGTTAACATTATCCAGTTTGTTGTGGTGGCTCAACAACAACAGAATTATCATTAACTGGTTTAATTGGGCTGTGGAAACACATGACTAGTATCTAAGTTTATACAACAAAACATTAGTTTATATTCGGTTCCTGGCATGCCCCCCCCCTTGGCTGCAACAGATTTTTTTATTTTTCATTACATTTGTTCACTCTGAAGTAGAGTCCAACATACTCTTGTGCTCAAAAAATGAAGACATTTTGGTTCAAACCCTAATTCATAAGACATTATTAGTAATCCAAACTTCCATTATATTCTCCACTGTAAATAATGGAAATAGCATGAAAGTAGAGGACTTTCAATACTTTAGCAATACCATTTCTTATATAGTTAAATTTAAACTCCAAAAAATATAGCCAATGATTCTTTTTTTATGTAGATGAGCAATAGCACTGTGTAATAGAAGTACTATCTTGTGTTTTTTTAAGGGGCAGAGGTCTTCCAAATATTCTAGGAGATATCTTTTACTATTATTTGTTTTCCTTTTGTAGATAATCAATATACAGTCTCTTAGACTCACTAAGCTGACAAAAAATATTACCAAAATAAACAGTCATCTTTTTTGAAAATGCTAATGAGAACAAAAAAAGTTTTAAAATACCTCTTTTAAGAAAAGAGCCAGAAAATTCTAAACTTATAAACAAAAATTTCTTTACAGATTTAACTGTATAGCAATATTTATTAAAATGACATCATATATTTTCAAATCTATCTGTTTATGATGTCACAATTTAAAAAACTTAGAAAGTAACAGCATCCACTGTAGTAGTTTAAATAATTTACAGTAATGTCAAAAATCTGAAAGGATACAATTTGGTGAAATCATCCCTGAAGCCAAGAGAGTGGGGTGGGCAAATAAAAATTTGTAAAGTTTAAATTAGTATTTCATTGAAAAAATTGTTATTTAATAATAAGACTAATTACATTGCCAACATGCACAGCTAAACTACACTGGAGGGTTAAGACAAACACTACTTTCTGGTGGATGGAATAAGGTACCCGGAGAACAAAGAGTATGACAGGTTATGGGGGTAAAATATCCTCTTGTATGTATGTAAGTCTAATCCTTTCTCAATGTTGCCATCTTATAGAGGTGTAGTGAGAGAAAATCTTCTAAGTGTACAACCATTCATTTACTCTAATCTAACCGTAACTTTTTCTGTGGGCATAGTCCAAATGTTTGTTAGCTGAAAAAAAGAAATTTTCACTGATTTCTTTAACAGTAATTAGTGATCCATTATCTTCAATGTAATAAAAGAGACAAAGTCAATGGACAGAAGAGTTTGGATAGGCCAGGTCAGGTAATGTCTCTGCTCCCTACCATTGGTGAAAGTATCAAAGGTAACTTCTGCATTACTATACTACAGTACACTGAATGAACACAAACAATTGGAAAAATGAAAGGCCTTTTAATTTATCAGCATATATCAGATATAAGATGTAAATGAATAGTCAAAATTAAACAAAATAGTGAATACTCATTGTGTGTATTATAATGTAAAAATGCATTTTAAAACATAAGCCAATTGTCCTGAAATTTATAAAGTCTCTATTTAGTCAATCCTTGTGGAGATGCGACTATATAGTAATAAAGCAGGAAAATGTGTAGGTGCATATTTTTAAACATTTTTTTACTAAATAATATTATTTTAACAAAAGAAATAAATAATTAAAAGATCAAATTATTTCAGGTGATGCAATAGCTTTGGCCACCAATGTACACCTAATACTACTATGTGGAGTGTATTATAATCAGTTTAAAACAAAGGTGATAGAAAAATTCATCTTGGAAAAAAAGAGAGAAAATCTAGCAATATAATTACATGCTCTTTTGATATCTCTACATATCTGAAGGCATGAGCTACCTTTAGTGGGGTCACAAAAGGCAAGCAACCCTTTGTACATTTAAATTCACTTGAACTGTAAAATTCCATAAATCCATCAAAGCCTGACATCCAATAAAACCATCCAGCCAATCTGTAGGTGGATTTGATTACAAAGAGCCAGTGTGAATATGTTACTCTTCGTGTGGAGTGGGGTTGCTGTGAGCTACTTCATCTCACAATCAAAGAGAAAAATTAAAGAGAAATTATATTATAGTAAGAGGATATTACAAAATATTAATTTCCTTGCTGATAAAAGTAAAGCATAATAATAGAAAACAAGCACATAAATATAGTGCTGCAGATAATGTACAAATGGACCATAAATTTAATTAATAGTTACAGAATTAGAAAATTTATAGAGCAGCACTATAATCTGAGACAGGAGAGCTGTACCTAAAGCTTGTAACCTCACTAATCAAATCACCCAGTCATGAATAGTATAAATATCATACAGTTACAGTATTCTTTAATAATACTGTATATTGTTTCAGAATTTGGAATTAGACCAATGATACATTTTCTACATTTCTTCAATAAATGAGATGGTAATTCTGAGTCAGAGTGCAAATTCCAAGGGAAGATCCAGACCATTTGCCACCATCTACTGGAAGACAGATTTTTTACCTGGTTTTCCTGCCTCTGATTAGTTTCCTTCATTCAACTAGAACACTAAAGTTTGCGCCTTGTCATTTTTGGCACATGTAAGTGGTGACAAGATGGGAACATGCAAAGCACGATTTGACTGGCTGACATATACCAGAAACATTGTCACTAAAAGTCCTGACACAAAACTAAAAATGGTGTCTATGAAGATAGATGGTTGAAGCAAGTGTGAAGTTTGTTTGAATCTGGATTTCAGAAGAAGTAAAAAGTAGATAAAGGTATGTGGGTTTAATTTTAGTAATAATATTTATATTCCATGTAAATTTTGAGATGGTCTCATCATTCTAATGAATTTTTTCAGTCATTGTTAAAAAGATTTGACCAGGGTGCAGACTGCAGACGTCATTTTTAAATGTGTGAGAAAACCAAAACCAGACTGTTTGGAAGAAACTCATGTGGCCAGCTGGAGAAGAGTGACAAGAAATATGTTTGGGAGGTACAGAAAACTGAGCCAGAACTCCCCTGGGAGCTGAACTCTGGCCCATAACTTTAGCAGTCATTAGCCTTACCACCAGATTACCATGTTTCTTGATAGATTAAACATAGCAATAAAATAAAACAATTGGTTGTGTGGGCAATTAAATTTCATCTGTCAATAACGTAGAAAACCTTCCAAGAGTGCAATGTTATGAAAACATGATTGTGATTAGAAGTTGATAGCATGTTTGCCAATCTTTAAACACAGAACCAAGATTAATAGTTTTGCTTTCGTAATTTTCTTTCACTTTTGGCGAGACATTTCTGAGCAGTTTCTTTCTGATGAAGTTTTGTATTTACTTTTAAGTGTTTTACTTGATCTGATTTGCCATATCAATTTGAGAGCCAACTGTTCAGAATCAACTGAAGACAATCAGACCCTAATCACGAGTTTTCATAGCACTGCATCATGGGAAGGTTTACAAAAATTATTGGCTGATAGGGACAACATCCAGAATGCATGTACAGTCCCTTCAACAAAAGAACATATTGTAAAGTACACTGGGTTATCATTTGTACTTGAGTAGTTGAGAAATTTGTTTACCAAGAACACCATATATATATATATATATATATATATATATACACACACACAGATATAATCTAAGAACACAGAAGAACAATTACAGATTGATTGCATCATCTAAGGAAAAGTGAGAACAGAACTAGTTATCTGTTTATCAATATTGCAAAAACAATTTTTTCTAGAAGGCATAAAGTTTTGATTGACACTGTCCAATATTTTATGGTTTTATGTGCATACATGTTGAAACAAATTACTAACTGGATTGGTTTCCTTTATTCCATCTAATATATTTGGACAAAGGCAAAATGGTTTTGTCTTGCCTTTAAAGCAAATTTCTAGTAAGTCTAGCAAATTTTCTCTCTTGTTCCTTGTACACTGCAATGGCCATAGTGTGCTCACTCGTCGTATGAATATTGCTGTCAGCTGGTTTGCTGTATACTAAGAATAAGAAGGATGGCAACTAATGACAAAGTTTCTCTAATCTTACCTCTATAATGCAAGATTTATTTAAGAGATTTTCTGGGGCAAAGAGGAAAATTAATTTTGATAAGTATACATCTAAAATCAAAGAGATATTGCCTAATTCATAAGAAGATATTGATTTGATATAGTGAAAAACAGGGAACAAGTGAAGGATGATAAACTGAAATGCTTAAACATTTCTTTGGTAAAAGTGTCAAGTTAGTGACATATCATCTACAAAATAAAAAAAGGCAACTTGATTAGATATTAAGTAATATTTCTTTCATGATACCATGTCGTCTGCTTGAAATACTATGCCAAGACATAGTGAAAGTGTAAATATTGTTAAAATTTTGTTTCATCATGAGTTTTTTTTACAACTCAGTATTACACACACACACACACACAAGTTCGTGCTTCTAATCATATCTAACAAAAATCTATTTGTTTCTTCATACTAACAGAAAAAGCACACATCGAATGTTATAAATTTTATATACCTGAACCTGATCATCATTCATGTTGTCATCTTCATCAATACTTTTATCCATAGAAAGTAATGAGTTTGTCTGACAAACATGATATTTTTCAGGCATGTATACTTCTTTGTCTGACTGCTCTGAATCAGAATCAAAAGTCATCAAATCCTCGTTGCCATGCTGCTGTTCTACTATCCCTGTCTCCATGCTGCTACACAAAAAGCTGATTCTGTAAAAGAGAAAAGTCACCTGTTTACAGCTGGGCAGACAACATGTACAGTAGAAATCCTTTAGCTTTTTAAGTATCTAGGTAACATAAAAAGAACAATAATTAGCACCTGAAGAAAAACAAATATCAGTACAAATCAGTAAATAGATTGACTGCTAAATGTTACTTGACAACATAGCACTGAGAAAATCAGATATATATTCAATTCCAGGTAAATCTGTAGCCAGGAAAGTTAATATTGGCATTTTAGGTATAGATTGTAATGCTCAGATAATTTTAATAGCAGCAATATAACATCCAAAAACAAACAGCAATGATTACTTCCAGCATAAAAAAACATACATTTATGGATCCTTAACAAAAAAAACTCAAGGGAAATTTGTGGCACTCAATTTTTAATATGTTATGATATAGCACAAACAGATCATAGTGATATACTGTATTGAGCATTATGTTCAACCACAAAATAGGATTTGTTTTTGTCTTTGTGAGGTGTTTGTACACTGGGTTAATTCAACTTTGAAAGAAACTACACTAGCGATAATAGTTCTAATATTCCGTTATTTTAGAAATACACAATTTCTCTTTGGACAGTTTCAACCGGCGAGGGTTAAAAAAAAGAATATCAAATAAATAAATATGGATTCTTTCAACAAAGCCTGTTACAGTTGGAGAGGATGAGTACTTCACTACTTGCTGCTGATTTTTAAGATTCTCATAGAAGAAATACTGAAGGAAAGTCCATAGGCAGTCGTGCTTTTGAGTTACAGTAAATCGTTAAGTTCCTTCTGAAAAACCACCTGGGTGTTTTGTTTCCTTATGAAATGAATGTATCATCTTTATTAGTTACATAATTTATTTAGCCTCAGTGACACTGTATCATTAAGCAGCAGTTTCACTTCAATATCTCAATAAGTTAAAGGAATTTGGCTTTGAATTCAGAATATTTAATTACTGACAGGGATGTTTGGATCAGATAAGAAGATAAACAAATTTGTAGATTATGGAAAAGTTAATATTCTAATGAAGCCCTAATAAAAAAAAAAAAACTGCCAGTAAAATCAGATGTGTGCCAACTATCTTAAGTTTTCTATTGCACCAAAAAACATGAAAATTATTTCAAAATGCAAACAGGACATAGAAAAAAAAACAAAAACAAACTACCTACTTGACCAAATCTGATCTACAGTCACTTGAATTTGAAGAATATATAAGATCAAATAAAACATTTTACACTTGTCTATCTTCCATATTTTGAAGAATATCAATGATCTAAAAAAATCTGGTCACATTGCTTTAAAAATTCTAAGGTTTTGTAACCTAGTTCAAGTATAAGACAACACTATCATTTATTGTTTTTCTAACAAAACCCACTATCTAAGCTCAGTCAAGAGGAATCAAATGTGTACCACCCAAAATGAACAATGCTGAGCAGTGACATGAAAAATTATCATGGTGGGAACAAATCCAAGCTGGCATGATAAGCAATGATGAACAGACAAAATACTACATTAAAAACAAGTCTGCTTATGCTCTTATCAGAACTGAAAGCAAATACCAGAAAAAAAAGTATTAAGTTTAACTAAAAAATTCAATAAATAGCAGCCATCTGATTTAGTTGGATGCTTAGATTTACAAAGACAGAGAGATTTCATACATCACATTTAGGTTTTACAGTCATTAATCCTCCCATCCTACCCTTAGTTTTAGCTACCTATTTTTAAGGCTCATAACCCTTGTTTCCAAACCACTTTTAATGTTGTTCAAAGAATGAATACTTTTCTAAACTATTAAAAAGTTTATATTAACTGCTAGAAACCAAATAAATAACAAAATTAACAGCTGATTCACAAGTAAACTCCCCTCCAAGTATGAAAGACTTTTCAAAAATGAATTACTGCTCTATTCATAATTTTATTCAATGTGCTTATGTAAAAGAGCTGCATTTCACCAGAAGAACACAATTTAAAAAAACTTTCTTCAATGATTAAGTTGCTGGTAAGAAATGGCAATGTCAAGTTGTCACCTAAACATGTATGATGCCAAGAATCTCAATTTTGGTAATCATATTTTCCTTATATTTCAGGGGTTCTTTTGGTGGTATACTGTAATATAATCCACCTCACTGTAGTTTAACACAATTTCACTGAAATGATAGAATTACATCATAATTTTTCCTTCTTTTACAAATAAGAACAGTAAATATGAGAATTTAAAGAGATCAATTCAATGTAAATCAAACAGATTTATAATAACTGTACAAGTAGTCTTTGAGCTTATGTTTTGACAGTTATATAATGCTATTATTTCTTTAAAGTTTCTGTTGGACCTATGCATTCACATTTCATTTTTTATTCTTTACTTTTATTCTAAATGAGATAATTAAAAGCACTATAGCTATAACTCAAGTTCCTCTATGGTCATAATTATCAAATAAATCAATGTTATAAAATATTATTTCAGACTAAGTGAAACGTTTATACAAAAGGCATGCTACTTTGGCAAAGTAGAAATCCCTTTTAAAATTACATTAACACATTTCAAAATTATACCTTCAAGTAACATCACTCTCTTAGATTAGTCCATGGTCTTTAAGCTTGCTTGACATTACTACTCCTCTGAGGTCTGACTTTAAAAGGAATTTTCTTCTCATTCATGCTGACTGGAGATATCCAACATGTTGCACATATAGTTCATTTCCAAAGAGTTTGTCAGGTATCTGCACAAGTTTAGCTTGTTCAATATGCTTACTATGTGCAAAATTCCTTTTATACACAATATCAACTTGGGATCTGACAGTCACATTGTTTTCCTCTTTTCAGACTACATCATAGGGCATTAGATGATAGGGTGTAAACAGTTTGTTCCATCTCTTCTGCTCCATATATCTCCTACTGTAATGTCATTTTCCTTAGCACTTTTCTTATCAGCATTTAGCTTCCCTCTAGATTTAATCTCATTGTTTCTGTCCCTTACCTGAGTGTCACACTCATTGCCATGCAGCTCTGGCAACTTGGCTCTTATCCTAAGGCAAAACAGAAGTTTAGCCAAACTAACACCAGTAGTCACATGGTGTTTTGCGATACATAACCAGGTATTTTTTTTCTGTAATCTTGAGATATCTGAACACAGAATACTTTAGCTGTTCCACTTACTCATTAGCCTGAACCCAACAGAGAGTCACTCTTTAAAGGCTGATGATACCTTACCCATTTAGGAACTGTTAAAATTCCATTTCAGTAAACTATGGACAATTGTAACTGCTTAGTGTGAATGGCTAGCCACAGAGGGCAAATAAACTCTTGAGATTCTTGATGCTGGTGGATTTCATAGCATCAGATGTAGTAGTCCACTACAACAAAAACATAATGAACAGATGGCAAGGACCCAAGATAATCCACTGCCAAATTTGGCCATTTTCTAGGTTGGAGTTCGGTTCTGGTCATTGGTTCAGGCATGTTGCACTTTTCTACAACCCGACAGCCATAGTGGGATTTGAAAAGTTCCTCAGTATTGTTATCAATACCAGGCAACAAATAATAATTCTTGTTCCCCTGAGCATTACTTGCCAAATTGTGCCCAATTCATCCTTGACATGTAGGTATTTTCTGTATGTTAGCAGAGCTGAGACAACTTCAAAACTCTCTCAATTCTGGATTATTAGCTGATTTATCCTCAACTTCAAGTCAAATTTAGTGCCATAAAGGTAGGTATGAAACTTTTCACAGATTCACAATAGGGCTAGCAGCTCTTTTTAAAATCTGTGGATGTCTTCTCTCTATACCTGCAAGGCTGCAACTTGTGTAACTAATAATTCTGTTCATTATCTTGTTCTTGGATTAGCACTGCACCAAGTTCTACTGGGTTGGCATCTGCAATTACAGCTGTCTTGGCTTCTAGCAGAAAAAAATTCTAACATTTTGGCATCAGCAAATCTCTGCACGTCAGTTAATTAAAGTCTCTCTTCTGTTCCTTCCCTCTTGCAAATAGGTGATGATATCCCATGTTGATTAACTTAATGATGTGGATCTGTGAGACCTTTATGTCGCAGTTCCTTCAGTACAGTTTGAAGTCTTTGGTCATATTTCACTCTATTATGAGCATTCAGTATTATACTACCAGATATATTCTTAACACCTTCATAACCTTGATGCATATCTTGAATTATTTTCTGATATATTTTTGGAGGCATACATATCCAAAATATCAATCCCTTATATTGGAACATACGTTTATAAATGTTAAAAGTAGCGATTGTCCTGACTTTTGGACTTAGCTCAATCTGGTAGTATCCTCAACAAAGATCTAGATTGCTGAAGTTGCTTTGGTTGACATTATGTAAGATTTCATTAATGGTGAGTATAGGGTATCTCCACCTAATTACTGCCTCATTTACTTTCCTTATATCCACCCACTTTGACCACATTTCTTACAGTTTCTACTTCAGGCTAGACACCTTGGATTTTTTACTATATGGCCCTCATGACCACAGCTCTAACAGAGAGTTCTCTACCACTGCTTCAAGCTTTAGACATAACGCTATGCTAACTGGACCGACTTCATTCCCTTGTCTCTCTGTTGCCATGCCAACCTAGTGGGCCTCTTTTGCTTAAAAACTGGTTACTTCATGATGGAGTCTGACACCTACTTGCAACTCTATGCACTCCTTCCCTTTCCTGAATGTGCATAAACTTGCATCTTCTGTTTTGCATGGGCTCTTCACTGTGATTCTTGCAGCATCACTTCATGACCCTGTTCAAGTAATTTATGGCATAGCTGGACAGGAAAGCATGTTCTAAATTACTTGATCTCTTGTTTGTTCATCTCTGTCTGTAAAATTACAATGTGCTGCCCTTTCCTGCAGACTAGTAACATACTAGTCTATTGTTTAACTCTCTACCTACATCATCGTATGGATGCCCCTCATTCACAACACCCACCTTAGAGGCTTAGTAATCAGTTTGTAGTGAGGATAGCCTCTTTGCATGTGTCACATCCTGCATCATGATACTCATCTTCAGCCAGAGTTTGCTCTATTAGATATCGTATTTGCCTTGAACGTCTGCATCAAACCAATGCAATAATAAGACCAATTTTTGAGTGGTATTCATAACCATTTTTCTGTCAGCGTAAAAACTAATCTGTTTGACAGCTAAAACTAGGCTTGGACCATATAAGTGTCTTTGTATTGATATAGTGCATTCTGGAATCTCACCACTTGAAGATAGAGTATTGGAAATAATTATGGAAACACACAGAGGATATGCACAAATAATGAGCAATTGTAACTAATAGACATATATAATACATACACAATGCATTATCACAGAAAATATACAAAAACAAAATAAATACATCGTACAGTTCATTAGTACTTGGTATGTGAGCCCTTTTCTCTATATAAAGATGACACCCTGTTTTCATATTCTCATACGAATTATCGATGTATGACCGTGGAATGTTCCAAATATCCTATATACTTTCCATAATTCATCCAAGATGTTTGGTTGCTTTTTAACTTTCTCAGTAGCGATATAACCCCCCCCCATATAGCCTTACTATGTTTATATTATGACTGTGTAAGCCATGGAATCTTTGTGAGTGTTCCATCAGCCACTTTACATTCCAGATAGTTTCTCACCACATTGGCTGAATGCTTGGAGTCATTCTGAGGTTGGAAGATGAATCTCTCTGCTCAATGAGATGTCTTCCTGAGAGAATGGTTTTATGAACGAGACCCTGCCTGTACATGTCAGCAGTCAACATACCTTTGATTTTATGCAAATCTCTGACACTCTTGGCTGATATGCAGTCCACAGTTGTATTGATCCACCCTTATGTTTCACTGTAGCTATTGTAAACTGACTATTATAATGTTCTTGGTACATCTTTGAAAAAAACTACCATGATTATTGTTAAACAGTTCAAACTTGGGACTCATCTGTAAGGAGAAGTTTCTTATAGGTTTTGTCATCTCATTGCATTGTTTCATTTTTGTTGTGTCTCCTCTGCAAAGGTTTTCAGGCAGCTACACCTCCATTGAGACTACTCTTCACTAATGTTTTTTACTTTTCTGGAAGAAATGTTTACACCTGTACTTGCAACATCTCTACAGGCTCATTGTCTATCAAATAAGAGAACACACCCTGAAGAATTTAACATCATTTTGAAGAGTTTGGGCTTTCTTATTCAATTGTGTCCATTGTCAACAGTACCTACTTTGTGTATGCTCATCAGTCTTGCATATGACTCCATCCAGAACACAAAGTTGGACTGCAATCTGATGTATAGATTGGCCTTCAAAAGCTAAGACTTTGATTTCTATATTTCTATACACTGGTCATGTGATATTTCCTGCCCAGAAATCAGAATATTCATCACATGATATAATTACCTATACTTTTAAGTACTTCTGCAGGTGTGGCACTTTCTGATTACTCACATGACAACCTTTCACAGTGTACTATATCAACACATGACAGTACTATGGAGTATTTCATTTTTAGTTGAGACAATTCCATTATGTGTTATTGGCATTTTATACCTAGTTTTACCTGTTTCCATAATTATTTCCAATACTGTACATCTAACATTTGACTGGGTTAGTTTGAAAAGGAAAGACATTCCAAGCAAGGCAAAAATTGAGCACCAGCCGAAGATAATGATAATGTACGAGGAAAAGATGATGTGGAAGTAGAAAATACAAATAATTATCAGCAGATGGACATCGGAAATGTGATGGAAGTGAAGCTGGCATTGCTGTAAACTTGCTTGCACCTCAAGATTTAAGTAAGGCATTAGCTGATTCTCTCACAGGTGATAGCTACTCTGGTAAAAAGCAGTGTCAGTAATCTGTGATGAAGATAACAAGAATAGGAATACATGTTCAAAAAAGGGTGACACAGATATTAAAGATGAACTTAAATGTAGCATTTGCAATCACACTTTTAGCCAATGAATACCACAAATCAAAACACACATGCAGTGAAAAACCAAAGCCTGACTTTATTTTGTGTTGCAAGTTTGGTGTAAAGTCTTGCAAAGATATATATATTTAGCAAACATCAACAATATATCAGCTTTCAGTTCTGATGTAGACTAAAAGGTGGGGTAAGCATGTTTGAAGTATGATGAACAATTTAGAGCTAAGTAGATTGGCCCCTTTAAGGAGAGAATCCAGATATTGTTCATCTGTGGTACTAACAATAAGTTTAACAAAATTTTTACTGAGCAGGTGCTGTCTCAGCTGGAGACTAAACATGTGAGCCACTATAAATTTTCTTTAGTTGTCAACATCAAAAGATACATATCCTGCCTATTTGCCAAACAGTCTAGAAGAATGCTTCAGACCATTAGTTCATAAAATTTGCTGATGGGTTATTTCACAGAACTAAAGGATAATGAGTATTTCAGATACAACTATATGGTTGAAAGACCAGGTCATAATTTATGAAAAGCCTTTACCATCAGACAAGCATGTCCATTCATCTCCATTCTCTGTTGAATACACATGCTACTGGCAAACTGTACTCAAATAAGATCTCTTTACAAAGGCATGTGCTTGATCAACACTATATATATAGTTAATTCATATATGAAACTTTCAAAAGCAATGACATGCTATTTCAAGTTATATCTCTCTAAAACACTACATGACACATACTCTAATGAATGCCTATATATTTCATTATTGTTCATGTGACACAGATTTGAGCCCAAAATAGACAGGACAAAAAATTTTAAAAAATGGTCCTTTCAAAAGCAAAACAAGGGCAATTTTTTATTTAATCACCATCTGATATTTCACTACATTTGTATGCATTCTTCTGAGGATCTGTATTCCATGTTAAGATTTATACTATGCAAAGTTTAATCTCATCCATAGAAGATCAACTACGTTTAGACTCTAACTTTGATTGACTATCTCCTAAGCCATATGGTCAATCAGCCTACTTACTTTTTTGTTCATTTAGCCCTTTTATCAGAATGTTATTTTGTATGGCACTGAAAAAAGGAGCAGAATAAATAATCATTGTTAAGAAAAAATAATAGTGAGAATGCACCGACCATAAAATTGTTTAGTGCTAACTAATACATAATTCAACAGAAAAACTATATTATTAATTGAGAGCATCTTACTATCAATGAAAAAAACAATAGAGTAAATCAAACCTATTTTAGCAGCCATCTCAAGAGGATGACAACCTACTCATAGCAGTCACACAAAACTTCCCCACACCAAAAATCCACTGTTTGCCTAAAATGCAAAATCAGTTGCCAAAATGACACCTTGGACAATAAAAAGATCTGTGCATCCTATAAAAAGCTTACAAAACAGTCTGCCAACCCAATACAAAACACTCCAAACAATTGTAAACAGATTGATTGTTTTATACAACAATGTACTCATATGACACACACAAAGCCCTTATGAATTTTTTCTTTCAATAAACTAGCCAATCAGATTGCTGATATATGGTATAATGCAAAACTGACTTGTTTGTATTAATCAATTTTGTTGCAATCATATCAACAAAAATTTTCTGTGCCAATAAATAAATTGTATATTAAACATTTTGATTGAAATTCGTTGTTGGGCCAGCTTACACGATTTATGATCACTTGCTCATCAACTCTCATTGAAGCAAACACTTGCATTTAATGCTTTCTATGTGAATCCTGGAAAGTTAGCATAATATCAACTTTCTTTTTAAAGAAAAAGATAGAGGTTATAAAATGCATAAGCAGAAAAGGTTGAGTTTTGGTACCATTGCCAAGAGGCTAAATCTACAAGAGCATCACAGCAAGAAGTCTCAAATTCAGAACACACAAACAAAACTGCTATGATGAGTTCAAGTCCAATGCTCCTCTGGATCAAAAATGAAACATTGTTAGTGGACCTATGCTTCAACAGAAAGACTTGAAGATTTCCTGGCAGCTAAAGGTGTGCAAGTTCAAAGCTTTAAACAAATGGCTCAAGGCTTTCTGCCAAAGGTATAACATCATTTTAAACAAAATGTCAAGCAAAAGTGTTGGAGTGAACAGTACCAATGAGGAGTGGTGTAAGTTAAAATGTCCAGAACTGTGTGCTGGTTATGCTCCTTGAGACATTTACAACTTGGATAAAATGGGGCTGATTGCTCAAGCAGAAAGTGGTCAAAATAAAGGATAACTATGTGCCAAAACACTTGGAGAGAAAGCGAAGCTTCTTGTCATCAGGAAGTTCATCATGTCTTGCTGCTTTGGTAGCCAGTAGAACATGAGAAAGTAAGTTTGGATGACAACCAACCTCTCTGAACTGTAACTTGTAAAAGTTTGACAATAATCCTTGCCATTCTTGCCTACTGCTGAAAGATATAGAAATATTATTCTTGTTTCTGAATGTGGCATTAACCACCAGTCCATGGATCAAGGAGCGATCAAGATATTAAAATTCAAATTAAGGAAGAGAAAGAAGATTGCTTTACAGCAATAATTGGAGACAAACAATAACTTGACTGGTCATAGGCATGCTCAAATAAATCAACTTGTTGGAGGCCATCTACTGGCTACATTGGCCATTGATGAAGACACAATCCAAACGTGCTTTAGAAACTCTGGCATCAAGGCTGAAGTCAAAGGAGATGACAGTGCTTAGAACTTCCTGAACAAGATGAAAATGATGACATGGCAGTTGAGGGTAACAGTGAGCTTGAAATCTCCATGGCAGAATTTATAGCTATGGGGTCTTCCCTTGCTGCTACTGACAATGGTGCATCATCATATCTTAAATCTTCAGCATAAGCTGAATGAAGAGAATGAACCTGACCCAAGTGAGGAAGGTGATGATGGGGAAGAGGAAGACAAAAAAGAAGTCCCAAACAGGTTCAAGTCCATCCCCAATGTTGCTACAGGTTTTCACTAGGTGAAGGAATTCATCATCAGCAAGGACTACAACAATCTACTAGAAAAGTTGCATGGACTTGGAAGGAAAAGGTTCAGGCAGAGTGCTTGGCCAAACACAAGATAGGAAACAGCTAACAATATTAGATTCCTTAAAGGTTTAGAACAAAAACCAACCCCCCAACATCAAATGCATTTACACATATGTTTACATAAAGTAATCACATAAACATGAAATAATATGACAAGGCAGACCAAAAGTAGTTACAGTTTAAAAAATACATTGTGTAAAGGGCTTCTTATAATATCTTTTGAAAAAAATAGTTGCACAGGTAATAATGCAAATTAAATGTGTCATTAAGTGTGTAAATATTTACGTGTTATAATGTTGTAGTTATACTTTAAGTACACTGTTAAGAAGAAAATCAAATGACCGTTTGTGTATAAAGGTTACAAATGCTATTTCCATTGGATGGCTGTTATACACAGGTTTAACTGTACTATACAAGTAATAACAATTTTATGGATAAATATAATTTATAATCAAGATTCTAGAATCATAAAAAAATACTCTTGGAGCATGGTTAATTATGATAAATTTTCCTTGCAAAATGATCAGTATCTTTTTTTGATAAAAGAATCAAATTTTTAAGACAAATTTGACTGCTCAGAGATTGCCAAATTTAGGCTAACCTCCCCTCAAAATGTACAATAGATCGAGAAATCAGCCTTGTTTAAACTATAGGCATAATTAGTCCGTGAAGAGAGGAAAGTTCCATTTCTATAGAATGGTGAACACATAGTTGCTTCCACCATTACAGCAAGCAGAGAATACCAGAGCCAATTTAATCTGCAATGAGCCTGTGAAGGAAGCACCATGATTATACTGCTGCTATACCATCCTTCTCTTACTGAATCATTAAGAACCAGCAGTGTTCTGCCTCTGTAGCTTTGATTTTATGGTGCAAGTAAACAAACAAAAAAAAAAAAAAAAAACCAAACTAAAGTGCAGCACTGGTTTATCTGCAAATTTTTGTGAAATAATCTACATACCTGCAATGGGCAACTCCAGATGCAAAGTGAGATTAGGAAACCACAGTCACAAGTACAACAACCTGATAAAGACTACGGGAAATGTAATTCACAATCTCTATTGTTCTCCCAAGTTACAAAAAAAAAGAGTGGGTGTGACATTGGTTGTGTGTGTCAACCTTGTCATACTAAGTTTACTTATATCTGAATGTGTTTATTCTGTCTAATCAGTTAGATAAAAATAGATGGGTAAGAAGTTTTACAGTTACATGAGAAATTTGCCAAAGAGTTGTTCTGTTAGCAGTTCACAAAAATGTTTTCAGTCGGTCAAATCATCTTCGAAAATATTTATATGAACTGCTAACATAAAACTCCAGCCTTTTGTCCTAACAAGAACAATAACAAAAAACAACTATTAAGCTTTTTGCTCTTCCAGCAAATGTTACCACAAAAGTTACCACAGTTTAAAGTTTTTTTTCTAAATTATAGATAAATTTGAATAACCAAATAATTCCATATAAAACAACAAAAAGAAAATATAGCTGATTCTGCAATATGAAAATGAAAGTTAAGAAATGAGATCTAAATCAGTAAGATTTATCTGAAGCCCAGTCATACTAATACACCAAGAACTATGACGGAATTTGTAGATGATACAAAATTAGATAGTAAGACGAATAACAGCAAAAGTTTTCAAGACAACAAATCATTTAATAAATTGGAAAATTAAATTTAATATCTCAAAATGCAAGTGGCTGAAGCTTGGACAGAAAAAAAAACATTAAACACTGTGGAAATAACAATAGTGAAGAAAAATATTTAGGACTTATAACTGATAAAAACTTAAAAGTCAGAAGCAAGGTCAAAGTATGTCTCTTAAGGCAAAGAAAGTTTTGGATAAATTAACGTGTGCTATAAAGAGAGTAATTTTGAAATTTCCTTTTACATATCATTCATGAAACCTTTTTTAGAGGATTGAGTTCAATCTTGGACTCCTCATCAAAATAAGATATAGGTTTACTAAAATAATATGAGACATGCACAATCTCAGTTAAGAAGAAAAGTTACAGATGCTTGACCAGTGTGTTATACATATGTTTACAGGAAATGGTACAATATATGGAAAATACAGATTTAAATTTAATGTTAGTGACATTACAAAAGATCATCAATACAAGTTAAGCAAAAATGTACTCTCAACTAATTTAATAGAAATGATTTTTCCTAATTATGAAGTATCCGCCTGGAATGTTTATGCTGAGTGAGGCAGCAGAGGTGGAAACAGTAAAGATAATTTTTAAAATAGATTTGCTCAGCACCTTTTAGCAAATGGGTTATATGTAAGTTCTAAAAACTTCTTTCCCCTTTGACATCTACATCTACATTTTAAAAAAGCTTCAACCCTCTAATAGATCCGTAAGGAAAAAGAAACTGAAGATTCATTTCTCATTTGAAATCAAACGTAAACTTACTTAGTTAATCAGATCTGAGCTGGTCATGCACAGAAACAGTCTTTTTAAGTCAGGAAAATCTCTCAATTAAATCACTACAGTAATATAAAAATCCATATAAAGAGGCTAGGGTAATGTTTGCAGCAACAAAGGCTGCACCCACCACCTCCAAGTTAAACCAGTGAACGACGTCACTAGGTCAACATACCTCTCTGAATTTAGGCTGCTTGTCAAACAAACTTTTACATCAGCAAATGTACATTACTTTACCCTCATATACAAAGCCAATATAGATCAACCAAGAATGGAGATTTAAATCTGTAGAAACGAGGGTGCTAAGTTAATGCAGCTGATACAGTTTGATTTCTGAATGAATAAGTATATAAAGACACTACTAATAGAATCTTAAAAAAATACATAAACCAATTTGTCCTCTCTGAAGTGTCAATTTTCATCATAGCTTCTGACAATAACAATACCATCAGTACACTTGCTGAATCCAGACCAGTGATGTAAATTCTTCCCTGTTAAGACCTAGTCTCACAGGTATTTTAGGATTAAAAGTATATAAGGATAATTAATGTGATAATCAAATACTGTACAACAATATTTATTGTACATTATTGCTGTTTATGGTTTAAAGTGATTTTATGCTTTTACTTAATACAAGAGACTTCACAAAAGGTGTGGCATTAGTGTTGAAACTATTCACAGACCTATTAGAGATGTTTGACATGATTATAGCCTCCTCAATATAGGAATTACGTTTTTGTTTGTTTAATTGCTAACCACAGTCTTTTATATACAGTGAGTTAACAATTAAAACAGAAGAAATTTAATTATTTATTAGACTCCATCACAGGTTTTTTTTTCATATTACCATGAAGAAAATCAAATAATTTTAAAAAGTATTCAAAAGCACTCCTGTTTTCTGGTAAGAAAGATCTCTTGTAAGCAAAAGTAGTAGTAAGTACATGCTGAAGAGTGATTAGAACACTTGTCAATGAACTTTTAACAACAACAACAAAAACAGTGTCTCAGCTGAGACTTGTGGTGATGTGTCAAGTGTTTCAGATCAATCGTTCAACTTTCTATGTTGACATCATTCTGAACAGCAGTCAGCTGGCCCACATGAAATCAATCGATCACCACTCTTTATACTGGTTACTTGCCTTCTCACATCAGCATACATAACTGTGGCAATGAACTTTTATCAGTATTAACCCTTCAGTGAGCAACAATGCAGACAAACTAAAAATGTTCTGTGCTCTGCTGTCTTTGTTTGTTTTTGTGTGCCACATTTAAACTATTAAGCCAGGCCAGCTTAGAAGAATGTCTTATAAAATTGGATATTACATAATCTTATGTCATAGCAATGGTGGTGCCAATACAGATCCACTAGCTGGACACGTTAGATGGGGGTAAATCAACTGCAATAATCGGGCATGATTGGTACAGTGTCTTCCTATGCAATATAAGCTTCATTTTTAACAGTGGATGAGGATCCTTTTGAATTCTTTACAGTGTAGTCCCCAGACCAGGTGGACCCAAAAAGCAGTCATATCTGGTTAAAAAAAAAAATTTTAAGTCAACTCTTAGAAATGTATAACTTAATAATAATAATAATAAATACACTCTTTTTTCCCCTACAGTTTTAAAGCTTATTCTGAAAACATTACATTAATTTACTCAGGATATGAAGTTATAGCATAAAATCTTAATCCTACTCTTAACAAAGTATATAGAATATAAACTTGTAAACTTGCCTCTTTACATATCACATCACGTAGCATCTCTTTTTCCAAAACAAAACAAAAGAATCCATAACAATGACAAATAATTTTAAAAAATTTCATCTCCATGTAGAAAAGTCATGATGAAATGCTTGCCTGAGGAGGTTCTTCCTCTAAAGACTCTCTGCTACCTTATTACTAGTGAGTGAGTTTCCTACTACCATTGTTAGATTAAACCTCTGAACTTTCAAAAATAGACTGGATGACTCTTGGAAAGATGGTTGTCGCTTGGAAAAACTAGGTTTTAAAGGCCAACAACCCTAATTGTAGCCATTTAATTGTTACAAGTTGTGAAGGGAAATATGCTTCTCAGATAAAAAAAAAGTGGAGGATAATGGATCTACTCAGACTATTTGTATGGATGTGACATGCAACATCTCTTGGATTACAATCTTCAATCAATCTCCAGGTAATTTTGCTCCTGTAGTAGGAAGTTCAAGATTGTGAGAGGAAAAAAAAAGATTGAAAAAGAATAAGAATGTAGGTGTCAGACAGCAGTGTTCCAGAACTTCAGATAGATATTGGAGGAACCAAGCCAGATAGCAAACCAAGTGCTAAGGATTCACAAGTTGGAATGACAAGGGAAATACTACTACAACTCACTGATATCAAATGTCCAACAATGCTATTCCGAACATCTGGTTCAGAAGCATGGGAGAGACTACGTTTAGAGATGGTAAAGATTATACAGAAAGGCATCAGGATATCTTAACAAAAACAGATTAGGAAAACAAGTGAGTTTGAGAAAAATTGCAGAGGTTTGGTACTGTTTTTAAATGGAGTGCAGTGCGCTGAGTTGAGAAGTAAAAAAGGAAATTCAGAAAGAAAAAAATTAGAGAAAAATTCTTAAGTAACCCACCTGAATTCGCAAGACAACTCTTTGAACAGTCAAGATCTGAACACTGGAAGTAGAGAAAGATTACCTTGAAGAACACCTAAAGAAAATATATAGTAATATTCCAGTAAAGCTCAAAAATATAGATGGATTTATATGGCCTACTGCTCCTGGGGTTGAACTTGACAAAGCTTCCCTTAGCATGAAGAAAATTGGGAGCAATGTCATTAAGGCTAGAGCAAAATCAGCACCAGGACAAAATGGCATTCCCTACCTTCTTTACAAGTGCCCAAAAGTTTTGAAAATGCTACATTGATTTCTCAGAGAGGCATAGAAAAAGTATCAAAAAAAAAAAAAAAAAACAAACTCTAAAGAACTTAGCCAATTCCGACCTTTCTCAATTCTTAATGTTCAATGTGATATCTAAGCAGTTAACTACATATCTGATAGAAAATTGAGAAATGATTCAAAGAGCAAAGTCAGAGAGGCTGGAGTTTAATGTAATCTGGTTGGACCTGGTGAATGCTTATGGTGCTGTCCCCAATCACCTTTTGTGGTTGGTTTTATGAATGTATGATATACCTGACCCAATCACAGAGATGCTGAAGGATTATTTTGGAAACCTCAGAATTAGATTCTCAACTAATCAGGCTACAGACAAACATAGAATGGAGTGCATAGTATCTTCGATCCTATTCATTGTGGCAATGCAAGTTATTCTTAAAGCTTATCAGAACCAATCACCTGCTGAAAACCTAGGCAATACAACTTGCTAATGGCACCCATGAAGACTTTCTTGAATGATACAACAGTGTTGACATAAGATTTTGGTAATGCTAATAAAATGCTAGCTAGAACAATTGGAAAGCCTCATAGATTAGTGGTATATGAGATGCACACCAAAAAAAATCCAGAAGTTTATCATTCAGGAAAAGGAAAGTAGATAAGGATATATGCTTCTCTGTAGTAGGTCAGATAATTACAATAATATTAGCACAATCAGTGAAAAGGCTGGGGCAATGGATGATGCCACAATGAAAGACACTAAGAGAGGTAAATTTGTAGACTCTGATCTGGTGAAGAACTTAGAGATCACCTACAAATTGGTGAGTGTCTATGCAGGCAGTGAAGGTAGATACACAAGGCTTTGTTACTTTGTCAACATATAGTCTTCTATGAGCACTTGGACTTAGAAAGCTGTCTAGAACCCTGAAAGATATCGAGAAAGCTGCAGAGTAAACATCATGCTGGTCTGGTAAAAAATGAATGTGAGTAGATAGGAATAGGCAGATTAATGACAATCAGAATGTGTCATAATTCAAATGGCTTTGCTGGGATAGTAGCACCTCTGACCAGCTCTGATTTATCATGCTTAGAAACAAATGACAATAGCAGGGGCACTTTGATTCAAGACCCAGGTTTGGCCTTGTCCCCTTAGAGTATAAAAAAGTTAAAAAACCAGAACTATTGCCTGAGGTGGGTGGGGTTATTCCTCTGAAGATTCTCTATCTTGCTCCTAGTTTCCTACTATATTAAGTATTAAATGGAACAGTACAGGGAGGTTACAGTCAGCATGAGCAAAACAGAAAAAGAAAGTAAATATTTGTTGTTTTTGTTTTTTTAAGCCTTTTCAATTGAATAAAAATCGCGTATCAACTTTCATCCCCACCCCATGTTTATAACTAACTGTACATGACACTGATTACTCTCTTCTGCACAATGATGATAAGGTTGGCTTCAAGCAGGGCTGTGCCTGTCAATGATGAAGCTGAGACAGATGCCTGGCTTCCTCTGACAGTTAAAGCAATTTGTGAACAAACAGCGTCTGAGTAAAAAGAAATCAATAAAACTGTTGTAAAAGGCAAACTATGAGATCCTAATAAAATCTGCAAACTAAAAACTAAAAGACAACTGGTTTTGCAATGAACAGTTACCCAGACAACAGAAAATCAAAATAGTTTAAACTATAATGCATTATAGATGAATTAGCAGTTGCTTTTTGTTTCTGTTTTCTGGATAAGATCTTTTCTTTTTCATCACTTACTATGGCTGGTACATGTAGCAAGTCAGGATAACCAGACCAAATGACCTGCCCATGTTTGGTTCACAATCTGCCCTTGTTGTATCATTTATATGTTTAAATATATATTTTAACAACTTGGGTTTCCTAGCTAGCCTTACAGTCCCCACTGTGCTGAATACAAGATAAATAAAATTATTATGATGCATGTCAATGTTTTTTTTTCTTTTTCAATGCAGTATTCTTGCTGCTATAAAATGGTTGTCTTAAAATTACTGGGTATGTCATTTAGCTTATATAACCTAAACCAGGATGGGTCTCCCATTCATGGTAGAAAGCTCCCACATTTTACCAAAGCTTCCTAATCAGTATCCAAATACAAGCAAATTGTATTAGAATTTCAAGAAATCAAACAATAACTTCTATGTTAACTGACATGATATTATCAGCATACCATATTTGCATGTTATCTTTTCTACTACAAATTAACAGCCAAGAAAAGTAAAAGAATACAATGTGACAAATGTTAAGTATGAACTATCAGTTTTCCCTATCAGCTTTAATAATTGCAGTTTGTTGTGTGTGTGTGTGTGGGTTGAAAACTAGCACAAATTTCTCTTTCTAAATGCCAAGTTCTAGGTCATAGATAGCAAACATCCCCAAAAGGTATATTTTTTTGTTTGTTATAATATCAACAGAGAGGACTGACGTCAAAGAAGTTTGTGTGGAAGGAAAATGTCAAGTCATAACTGATAACCAAATCAGTTGTTATGATGCCAAGATAGTGTTTCTGTGCATCAAACCATGGTTTAAAGGCAAAAAAAAAGACAAGGGTCACACTGATCTTATTATATCTTTTTAGTTAATTGTGGGACAAGAAAATGTCTAAGTCAGCTTGTCACAAAAATACCGTGAATACAGAAAATATAATGGATCTGAAATGTCCTCATTAGAGAAAAAAGTGAGGATCAACAAGGTGATCCCTCTCTCAGTGAATGCATAGGTCAAGTTAATCTAGAAGGCAAATATTTATTTTGAGATGTGTGGAGGAAATCAGACAAATAAAGCAAAACAATCAAGAGCTCAACAACAACAACAAACTGAATATCATCAACAGAAAACCAGAGTTTTTCCCTATAAAAAATGATGGGAAATAAAAGAAAATAACTACAGGTGAGGGCATTCATAGCCATGCTCTACATTGTGAGCCACTGAAAAGTGCCAGAGAACAGAAAACATAATCATTTACGTCAAAAGATAAAAAGAATAAATACATAAATAACATGTACACTACTGCTGATAGTGCAAATGAAACTATGTTGGAGACTAGTTAAATATTAAAACCTTTATCCTATAACCAGACTAGCAACTTTCTGCTGAATGGGTAAGTGTTTAGGAGAGCCTTATTAGATATCTAAAACAAGCAGAAGAAATCAAAGCTGCTCAAACTAACTAATGTATTACAGACCAGGCCACATCTCTGCCTTTAACAGACATGTGACTAACCTTATTATTTCAGATAATAAAAGGAATGAATATGTACATTCAGTTTTAAAAAGGTTTTAGTATCAAACATACTCATAGACATTCTTGATAGATTAACAAAGAGGGATGAGCCCAGTGGACTTTCATACACAGGAGTGGAATATTTATACCATAAATAAACATGTGTCATAACACACAGTAGACAAATCTATTGCTATACCATACATCAGTTAGACCTATTATATTATACAGCACCTATTAGTGCATACTGCTGCCTATTCTATGCTAATTACTAAAAAAAGGACCTAAAAATAGTGTATCTTGCATATTTTTATTTGTCTTACCTTCATAATATCATTAAATCAAAAAAAAAAAAAATTACATACACATTTATAAATGTTTGTACTGTAGAAATTACATTTGCGTTACTACATTAATCTAAGAAAACTCATGACTAAATGTTTCCTACTTAAAGTGTTTCCTGTGGCAATGGCTTACAAAAATAGATAATATGCTATGTCCATTGTTCTTAAAAGTAACAGATGTATAAATAAGTACAAATGGTATGTTTACAAATAAAACTAATGCACAAGCACTTTGAGGTATTTAAATGAGGTTTATTTCTATATGTATGTATTAAAGAATAGCTCCAACACTGTTTTCTTTTCAAGATTTGCCACATCCTGACAACCAAATATGTAATGTGTTAGCCTTTTTATTTTATTTTATTTAGTTATTAAACTAGTTTTAACATCTGCCATTAACTTATTATTTTTATTTTCCACTTTGTTTATTTCTAGTGTAATCAGTGTATTCAAATTTACATTTAGCATCTCAAGTGTTAAATCTAAAAGTCAGTAAGACAATGAGTGACTAGTCATTTTCTTTCTAGCTCTAGATATTACCAACCAATTCAGGATTTATCCAAGGTTTCCAGTCTAATCTATTTATGGAGGATCACAAGTTTTCCCTTCATAAGATCTGGTTTCTGGCTCAATTATACAACCCTTTTCTGAATCCCAGAATTACAGTTATATGCATGCTTGCTAAAAACAATGGTATTTATATACCTGCTGTTTCATTCAAGCTCTTGCCTTAAGGGGATTACCATTCTTAATAACTTAAGATTAAGTGATGGGGCAATCAGTAATCCAGTGATTATACTGGATTATCATGACTGAATTACCATGGCTAAAGACCCATGTTCTTCATAACTTTAGATTAAGTGATGTGGTGGTTGATGACCTATTGGTTAGACAACTGGATTAAGACCCAAGTTTGATCCCTAGTTGAGACCAGCTTGATTTGGTGTGTCATGATTTCTCCTCACTCTTTCTCACCAGACTGTTTTAAAAATCAATGTTCTATACTCTATTCTCTTTAGCCTTGAAAATTACAGTCTGTTCAGCACACTGAATGTTCTGTAAAGTATAGATTGTGGAGATTAATTGTTGTTGCCAAAAATGCCAAGTTAATTTTAAAAAATAAAACAAGAATTCTCCTAACATCCAAAGTGACATTAAGCAGGCAAGAGTCTCCGGCGATGTAAAGTTGCTTAGTTTTAATAAAAGTGTATCGCTTTTTTGTATTCATACTCTGTTTCCAATAAATACTATTTTTTACAAGCAGAATAACCTTTTTCCTTTCCTTTTTTAAAAAAAAAAATATATATATATATATATATACATTTTTTTAAAGTTAATTAGTCCAATAACATCAAAATAATTCCCAACCATGAAAATCAGATAACTTTTATTTGTTCAATATTTTTGTTTAGTTCAATCTTAACTTCTAAAGGGAGCTAAATCACAGAGGTGACATTTATACTCTCTACAAGAAGAAATGTTCAAACAAAAAACCTGGCCAGACACCATTACATTGATGCTACTTCAGCTAGGTGGTGTATTTGAACGCCTCCAGTATAAGTAATCATGTAGGCCTTTTCATGTTGTTTGAATTTCAAGAACAGAACCACAGCAGTTGCACATCCAATGTTTATTTTCTCATGAAAGTAGATTGTTGGAAACTGGTAATCTTCAGCTGGCTCATGAAAGTCTAACTCTTGGTATGTTTTATGACTGTTGGAGACTGGTAATCATCAGGTGGCTTTTGAAAGTCTAACTCTTGGTATATTTTATCAAAAAGTACAAAACAAAAAAAATGCAGGTTTAGTTTGGAAATTTCCCATTAACTACTTCCATTTCAATGATCTTCCGCTGTTGCCATCATAATTCTAGTTGTGCAGTGATGACAAGCCAAGTGCACCAAACTTCATCTTTTTCCCTGCATTATAGTAAATATATTTTAAGTGCTACACACTGACCATCAGGTTTTCTGTTAAGATTATGTGATAAAAGTTTACATCAACAAAAAATGGACATGTAAAGGTATTAACCAGAAAGAATTTCAATCTGTTTACTGAACTCTTTCACCAAGAAATTTTATTGAGTTACGTTCCCTGCTTACCTATCTCTTTAAAATTTAAACCTATTATGTTTTTATTGTTGAAATTTTTTTTTCAATCTTCAATAGCCAAAGTGACAGTGTTTGTTTACCATTTAGTTATTTTGTTAATAATTTTCCCTATGTGCAAATCAAGAAAGATAGCACCATTTCCAGAGTAAAAATATACCCAAAATTAATAAAGCTAAATTACTGCAGAAACTTTTGATCCTATTCATTATCTATTGTATGTAACAAAGGTAAGTAAAAAAAAATTTTTTTTACAACCTCATAGTTAATTTAGCTGAAGTAATTAGATTCATGTGTAGACAACACATTAAGTTTACTGCCTGTGTTTTTGTTTGTATTTGTTCTTGAATAAGTATATCATCTACAGCTGATGTATTCATGGGAACAGAGAAGAGTGTAAATTATCACCTGGTTCAATAATAAATAGTGTAATTATCTATGCCACAGTCTACAACATGATATATGTGGTATACAGCTGTAGCTAATGTTCATATAATGTGAAATAAATTCCAGTCACCTCACTGGCTTAATTTCCCAAGCACTAGTAACCCCAGCCCAACTCTTCAATCTATTTATGATGCTTTTTGGTTTGAAAAATCCTGAAATACTATAAGAGGTGTGACAAAGTTCAAAAATCGAATTATGTACATACACAAGAGGCACTTTTGTGACCAACACAGACAGCCTGCTTGCACTATCTGTTAACACACCCCATGCAAGAAGCTCTGACATGTCTTGACAAGTGAGAAGGATAAACAATGAACCTCCATATGCTTGTTGCGCTGAAGTTTTCACAATACATTTGAGCTATGAAGATGGACAGGAAATTGGAACAATGAATTAGCATCAAATTCTGTTACAAACTTGACAGAGAAATATGAAACATTGAAGCAAGTGTGCAGAGATGAAACTTTATTCTGTTCCCGTACATTTGAGTGGTTTGCATGTTTTTGGACTAGACAGGAAGATGCAGAAGTCAATGAATAATTAGAATAGCTTTCAACCAGCAGAAATATGACAGGGATTGCAAAAAGTTAAGAGATTTAGTGAGAGATGAGAGTTGATGACAAACATTCTAGAGAAATGTGCCTCAAAATTTTACCACAAGATTTAAAACTGAAGTATGTTTGTGCAAAGTATGTTCACAGATTGCAAACAACTATGATGAAAGGTTCCTCAAATTAATAATTATGAAACCTGGTGTTTCCAGTGTGACCCTGAAACTAAGCATTTTGACCAAAAAAAAGCGGCAGATATGATAGAATCGAAGGCCAAAACAATGCTGATTGCATTTCAACAAATATTTGGTTCATTGTGCATTTTTACTAAAATTGTTTAACTAGCATTTCTACAAAAACTTCTTACACTGCCTAAGAATGAACACATGTTGCTGAAGATCTGCCTTATGGGAATCTGGTTTCTCATGCACAACAATGCACCTTCACACACAGCAGGAAGTTTATGTAGCACATTGGACAAGCTTGACTGTATTATGATCAACATCCACCCTGCTTATTCAGCAGACTCATCATCTTCTGAGTTTTACTTGCTTCCGAAAAGTGAAAACTGCTTTGTAAATGTCATAAAGGTAACAACATTGAAGACATTCAACGCGATGCAACAAGGAAATTGCACAGCATTACAAAAGATGACGTCTAGTACTGCTTATGACAGTTAAAGCAGTACTGAGCGATATGCATTGCTTTGCAAGATTATTTTGAAAGAGAAATTATAACCCTGCAGAGAGAGAAATAATTTTAGTGTAGTTCTGTGGTAAAAGTGTTAAGTGTTAATAAATTTTGAACATCGCTAATATGTAAATGGTGGCAGCAAAATTTAGAGAAATGAATAAATGAAAAAGTACTCTTTAATTATCCTTTGGTATCTATTAGACATTAAACCTCTATATATTCCATTATCCCATGTCTTCATTTCTGCATTAAATTTCAATATCATATTGTAATGTCCTTCTTATTTTCAGCTTTAATTTTTCCACTTGATTATATAATATGGCCACTCGCTGTTCCAACAACTCTAACAATCTAATTAGAATCTTGAATTCTATAATGCATGTTTAAAATATTCTGTCCTAGTCAAGCAGGCAAAGTGGAGAAACTGAAAATACAAAGTGGAAATAGCCTGCATTTTTGTGTAAGTAAAGAGAAAATAACTATACTTTTTTCTCCTCAAATCCCTTGCACACAGCAACTTTGAAAGTATAATAAACAAAATTAACTTGTCTATAGTACCTACCTAGAGTTGGCATCATATAATATTAGTTTGAAATAAGAGATTTATAGATTTGATGATTTGCAACAACAACAAAAAAATCCACTTTGTTCTCTAATAATTTTGTATCCAAGGGAAAGTAGTTAAATGTTAACCATAAGCTTTTTAAATTGGTTTTTAGCCTACAAAACTCTTACTGGTGTGACTATCGTATTAATGCTTAGGTTTCTTATAAACTCGGTGGATATAAATTAGGAACTGATTCATCCCAAAAAATAAATACATGAAAAAATAAACTTTTTTTTTCATTTATCATAATTATTTTCACTTGCAATATTGCATCTGTTGTATGATTGGTTTAGTCACTGACTTACACTATGGGATTTGAATACTAGGTTCACACGACATAGATCTTTGTTTTATCTGCTACAGAATAAGCAAACAAGCTGATCCTGGCTCTTTTAATCAAATGATAGTTCCTTCACTTGATTTAACAGGTATTCTTTGCAAAATATATAAAGTTTGCCATTGCTTAAGCATTCCAAGCCACAATAATACTAATTTATGATTAAAAGCTTGTTCATCTAATAGAATTTGTAAGTGGGGTATATATAATCTTGAACTGTCTTACTTTTTAAGTTAGAATTTGTATTAAAAGCACTAGCATGTTTTTTACATCCCTTAGCCTAGCAGATTCTCTTTCCTTTTTTCACTTCTAGATGGATCCAAAGGTGAAAATGTGAAAAGTTGTTACTGTTGTAACTAGCTGATTCTGAACATGTCAATGAGGATGTTTCCAATCATTTTCAGAACTGTAATATAAAAATATAAAGCTGTAAAATGTTACGTCTTTTCAGCCATTGTGCTAAATTACCTTTAGGATTTCTCAGATCATGCAACATTTTGAAGTGGCCCCACCCACTGCCAGGTTAAACGAAATAATAATAATGCTGAAGCTATCTGAGTAAAGATGCACCTGACATCTTAGATGCTGATTATTTTGCAAATGATTTCTGAAATCATTTTTTTTTTCAGAAGTTTTCAAGAGTCACACAGAACAAAATCAAACTTAGAACAGATAGTTATAACATTTAAGGAATACTGAAGTCTGCACATTTTTAACATATATTACCATCATATACAATTCAATTCATTAATAAGACTAATAATAATAAATTTGTGAGAGTGATGTCAGAACTTGTATGAATGTCATACACTCAGCACACCATCATGTATGACTACAACATGTAGGATGTACAACTATAAGCTACATAAGAACTATGCACAACTATGACACAAATTAGTTTGTATACTTCTTGATGAAAGAGCTATGCTGCATCACCAATACACGATGAAAAAGTATTTTTAAGTTTAAATGTATTAAAATTCACACAAAACTAATACAGGTAAGTTATTATAAAATGTTTTTTAGTTATTAGTAAACAAGTTTGGACACCTGGAGCTGCACAGGAAATATGGGTTTAGGCCAACGTATGGGAGTTTAAAACCTTGCCCAGATTTTGAAGTAGCTACACTCAAAATTTGGGGCCTCAAAGTGCTAAGGTTCAGCTGTGAAATAGTAAGAAACAAATGCAAAAACACTAGAAAATATGTATTAGATTAGACATGTTTATCAACAAATCTGTGTTACTTTAAATTCAATGGGCTATCTCTATTTTACAGAGTGCGATTCAGCATCAAAAATAGAAATGTATCACTGCATACACAACACTATAATTAGTCTTTCTGCTACTTCGTAAAATTATAGAACAAAAAATAAATACAAAAATTGATTAAAGTACTAAGAGATTCACTCTATCAATAATAATTTACAGGCCTTTTGGACAAGAATATTTCTGAGTGATAAATTTTTCAAACATTTGGAAAAGAAATAATATGTGAAACTAAGTCAGAGTACAGTACCTAACATAATCCTCTGATAGTGGGCTAAATTTTCTGAGACCATTTCACAGTTTGCTTACATGTTCCTTTTGAATTAGTCACAGCGGTGCACATACATTTAACAGATTAATTTACTCTTTTATAATGGAAACAGAAAAGGTTATGCTTGAGTGAGCTCAGAGGGAAAATAACTTTGGTGGTCACAATGAAATAGCTTTACAGTTAAGAGCTAAGAACTCTGCTTGAAAGGTAAAAGCCTGACCCAGACCAAAGATATTCAGAAATTTTTGAGATGGTGAGTCATAACAAATTAAATGAGGTTCACCACCAAGCAGTAATTTTTAAACATTTTATCTCACTATAAAAAATAAAAAAAAAACCAAGACAGCTATTTATACAGAGAGAAAACAATAAGTAATAAAATCAATTTAACACCATATTTAAAAAAAAACACAAGCTCTGATTTATTTTATTTCAGTCTAAAATCACTTTAAAAATTTCCTTTTATAATTCATTTTAAAATTCTACAATTTTTTGGCAAAGATCAGACTCGCAAGATGAAAGATGTTTTTTTCAAACAAAACTTTTAAGTATTTTGTTTGTTTGTTACAAAGTGAAGGAAACCAGAGGTTGAATAGAGCTGTTCCAAAGAAAACAGAGAACTGCTTGGAGCCTAAGTAATTTTTAAATTATTATTGTGATACATATACACACCTAAGAGTCAAACAAAATAGCAGAAAACATGGAATTAATATCGGGCAGCTTTTCCACGCACCTCACGAACGGGCAAGAATGATGTGGCAGAGATGTAATGAGAGTTTTATGACAGGAGGATCTAAATTTGAAGAAGAATGTGCCACCTGTTGTACCTTTAGAACTCGTGCAGCAAAGATGTCTTGAACTGAAAAACCTCTTGTTATAAAAGCAGCATAAAATAATTATTAAGAATGAATGTGTATGGAACAAAAATCCCAAAATATCAGGACAATATTTTTTTTTAAATCATGAAAGCGTAGACAACAAATTTCATTCAATAAATGCTTTTCCTTGGAGTCTGAATGAATTTTTTTTTTTTTTCATATTAATGATTTTTATACAGTTCAAGTGCAGGTCATGGTCACTGTGACTAACATATTTCTTTGTCTGTCTTTGTCTTGATAACAGAACTTTTTCATTTCTTAAACAATTAGATTTAAGCAAAAATTCTGTATTGTTGTAGAAAAAAAGTAAGAAAAGCAAAACTGTGAATTTAAAGCTTTCAATGTTTATAACACAACATCTCATGCTTACTAAACTTTCAACAACATACAGCAGACTAATATATATATTAATAAATATCATATTACATAAGCTATGTATAGCTTTACTTGTGTTTTAATTACAATTATCATTTATTCTTTTAGGTTTTATTTCTAAACAGTTTTTTTATTATCATTTATATATTTATTCTAGCTGTTTAATAGTTTATATATATATATAGAATAATGTCAAGAGTCATTAAATAAACTAACATAAAAATTAGATATTTTGACAATAAAATCATTGAAAAATTTAAACAATTAACAACTTTACATTTTTATATATACATCAGTATTTTAAGTAATTCATGTACTCTATTCTAAAAAAAAAACAAGTAGAGACTGAAGAATCAAGGATATAAAAAAAACATACTTTAATCCAGGGGTCGGCAATTGGCGGCCCGCGAGCCTTTATGCATATTAACATAGAATCCGGCCCGCGGGCAGTCTTTTCTTAAAAAAGTCCTTATTCGTTATTTCTAAAAATAGTTAACCAACACACTAATGCTATAGGAAACTCGGTAAAGAGCGCGCAATTCACCGATATTTTCTCAAATGAAGCTCGCCAAGAACCTCCTTCGTGCACAGTTGACTGATAGTCACCTCAATGATATCCTTGCTTTGAAATCTTGTAGCATTTCATCTCTGTGTTCACGGCGAAAGTGCCATCATGTTTCTCATTGTGTTAAGGAGGCTGATACGCAGTAGTAAAGCAATAAATATGTTTGTGCATTTATAAGTGTTCTTGTTTTTACTCCGACCCGTGAGGTGATCTTGGGCCCATAATCTGGCCCCCGGTGTCCGAGAAATTGCCGACCCCTGCTTTAATCTGTTAGGTACAACAAAAGAAATCTGTCAATGATAAAATTTTAAAAGTATATAAATTATACACATTGAAATTATAGACTTACGATGATGCTCATTTCTTTTTTTGCAGGAGAATTGTTGGCTTTCAATGAATTAAATAAATTCAAGCCATATTTCCTTTAGCTGTCATAGTTTTTACAACTTGAGTTAAGCTTACTAGATTAACTGACTTTGGATTAACAAATAAGAGACTGTTAATTAGCAAAGATATCTGTGTTACAAGTATTGGTAACAATATTGGTCCGGGTAAACACTACAGTAACATGTTCAGAAAGTGGACGATTTCAATATTGCTAAAGTGAGAGACCGACAGTAGACCGCTTTAAAATATAAGTGAGACAATAATGAAAAATTTGAACAAATGAGTGTCCCATTGAGACACATTTTTGAGTTTAAAAAATCGGGACATTTCTGATAAAACCATGACACTTGACAGGCCTGTGACTGGTCCCTTCTCCACACCCTTGTTTATCCATTAGACGTGACCAGACAAAACTGGGATTCATCAGTAAATAAAACAAACGTCATAAATTCCATAGATCTGTATATCATTTTCTGAGTCTAAATCTGCATTTTACATTGGTTCCCATAAGCAGGGGTTATCATCAAACACATCCTTGTAGCCCAGTTTATGCAAATAACAATATGGGCTGTATGCTGTGACACATTTACAGAATTGGTGATCATGTGCAAGCCTTGTATTTGGATTTTACCTCACTCAGTGAAAAAGAGCTCTTTTGGTTTGTTCTGTAACAGTTGATAGCTCTCCTGGTCAATGATTAGCTGCCCTTTCTTTATTTATCTGATAACAATTAACAACGATGTACTGTGATGTTCCATTCGTGAATCTAAGATTCTGCACTTTTTGCATCTCATTCTGACCAGTTGGATTGTCTATTCATGCAACCCAAGAGCCAACTGTACATGATATCTTTAACTCTTTGGAAACGGTAAAACAAAAAAAGACAACTGACTGCTACCACTGATTTACCAGAATGTTGCGTTATTGGAGGGCCATTGCTAAGTGGTCCAGGGAACCATTCAGCAAGGCTCTCTTATGGGGCTGGAAGATCAACCGTGTCGTCTTTCTTGTTAACTGGCTTCGGGCCGATAGATTGGCATATCGTCTCCAGAAGGTTGACATTCTACCAGTTCCACAGTCTCCATGTCATGCTAGTTACAGGCTGAGCGCATGGGCCATTCCTTTATTTTCCTGGGTGCTCACTTTATTCTGGCAGGGCTCTAGAGGTCTGTTTTTGGAGGAAAAACAAACAACCAGAAACAATTCTACCTGCGCAACAAACTACACCTGAGCCCATTTCTGGAATTCAGTGGCCCCGTGGACACTCTGTCGTATCATGTATGCTACATGAACTAAAATATTGCCAAGCAAACACAACCTGATAAGAACGGGAAGCTGTTGCAATGTTCGTCTTTTTTGATGTCCTGTGTGTTCGTGAGTATTTAGAATTAATATATATATATATTGTTCAGGTGTGTGTGTGTGATTTAGACACGGAGGTGGAAGAGAAGCCCTGACTCCTAGGCCCCCCCCCCGCCAAGAGATCCCAGTCGTGGTGCTACACGGAGGGGAGCAGAAAGTAGGGGATTTCCAGTACGATTTCCCCGACAGAAGTAGAGAAGCCCGAACAGGCGACTTACCTGGTGGCTCTGGGGCACCTGAGGCCGGCCGCCGGGGGGGTACTCACCTGCCAGGAATACAATTCACTAAGTGGGGGGGGTAGGGGGAGTCATGGTAACGGACGGTAGTAACACCGGACAGGCGCCCCCGCCGCCGGCAAACACACGGGTCTTGGGTATGCTAACGAGATCTTCCCTACCTTCCAGATCGATGACCTCGCACCGGAGACGGGAGCTGGGTGACCGAAGACACGCTCGCTGTCATGTTGGCAAGTCGCGCGCGCGGGGAGGGGGGGGGGTGGCTCAGGTAAACAAGCTAAATCTTAACGACATCCGGTCCGCCTGGGCGCACGGCGACTAATGGTTAAAAAAATAAATAAATAAATAAATAAATAAATAAACCGCAATAAAAAAAATTAATCGTACAAAATACCATTATTTACCCTTTTTTATTATGTTTTTTTTCAAAACTGCTTTATTTCCTTTAATAGACTACATCCATTTATTCAGTGCTGAATTTGAACTTTCCCGCCATATGCAACTGAGTACATATTGAGTGTCCCGAATGGGGCTGTACGCTTTAGGATTGCTCCTTTCTACATACATAGACTTTGCTTCCGATTAATTAATTAATTTTTTTTTTCCTTTCTCTCGTTCAGTGATAGATCTACCAGCTTATTATGGTTGATTTTATCGAATACCAAGATGTGGTTCAGGAGGTGAGAGGGGCGCTGGTGAGTATGCGAACGGTCGGATCCCCCAGCCCTGCTGAATGGATGTGGCAACCCTGCGTCGTTTCCCTCCTCGGTCTCCTTGAAAGCCTCCTCTCTCTCTCTCTCTCTAATTCATTAAGCATTTATTTGTTCAGGCCATTGTTTCTGACCGTGGCTATTTTCGTCTGCTGTACGTACGCCGGTCGTGTTCTGTCTCGAGAGACTAGAGGGAGAGGGGAGGGGGGCTGTCCTTATTGCACGGACTAGCTCAGCTGTCTGGCTCTGCCATCAGGTACCGAAGGGTCCCAAGAATTCTAGAAACTGAGACTTCTATTTTTTTTACCACCTACCTACCTACTGGGACTAATAATAATGACAATGGATTTATAAAGTGGTCCAGGCCCTCGAGCTAGTAGGTAGGTAGGTAGCCCTTTATGGCAGGTAGAATGACTTAGACTGGGGTGGGTGGGGGAGAGAAGTTTTTATTTAGTAAAGAGAACTGTAATGTTGGTCATATGAGGTTGTTTTTATTTTACTTAGTACCAGAGATCTCGCTTTTTGTTATATTCAGCTTTGTCAAAGTCAAAGATTTATTTCTGTTAATGTCTCTTGACATTTTTTTGTTGTTGTCGTTGTCGCAACTTTTGACAAAGCTAAGGTTAGGAAAAGCTCATATAAATTTTTTTTTTTTTGGTGTTTTATTTTAATTGAAAAGTTTAAACTGCTAGTAGGTAAAATTGTAAAAGTTCTAGTCAAGAACTTACTTAATTTTATAACTATTGCTAAGCTAGCAACTATTTTTTAACCACTGGTTGCACGATCCAGCCTGGGAAGTTTTTCGTGAAAATCCTGAACAGGTGAGATTTTCGGAATTACACGATTGGATAAAATAATGCTTTCCTAAATTTTGATTTGTTCCTCAAACTTTCAAATCCAACGAGTTTTCTTCTTCATGCCGTTGCCAAGGCTAAATAACCCTTCCTCTCAGTCCAACTCTATCTGTTCATGAATCAAAAAGAAAATAAAAGCATTATACAATGGCCATTTTATGCAATAATTGTTTAAATTACAGTAAATGCACATGTAGGTGCCAACTGATCAGAAGACGACAGCCAAGATGTCAATCTGAACCAATTTACAGAGAAATGTTAAAAAAGGGACGCACAAAGACCCTTTTGAGGAATTGGAGGTCTAAACGATGCCAACTGTATCAAATATTTGACAATTTTTGTGACTAACAGCCAACATTGGATGTGGTGCGGAATGCCCGGTAAAGAAGCAAGAGAGACCATATCAATGATGGATTTGGAAGAAGAATCAGTCAGTCAAATGATCCGCTATGCAGATGATCCGGATTTGTTGAAAAATAAGTATGGCACATAACCCATTGGAGAGTGCTTCAAATGACAAATTGTAGATGGACATGAAGATGTTGATCAGCAGTTGGCCCGAACAGAATATTCAAAAGTATGTATTGCTGGCTCTGATATGCAAAACTTTAATGTCAAAATTGTTGAAAAAAGAAAGAGTTGTTTTGCTATTGGTGAAGAATATGAGGTCTGTCCAAAAAGAAACCGAACGTTTAAAACCGCGCGCCAACCAGCCAACACAGCGTGCTCGCGACTGCAGTTCTGTGTATTGGTGACCTTGACCTTCAGTCTAATAATAGCCGCATCACACCAAGTCAGTTAGTCATCAATCTACATGCGCTAGAGTAAATGTATGTTTAGTGCACTTGGCGATTTGTCGCAAGTTGAACAATGAAGGATCTTGAAGAGCAACGTGTTTGTGTGAAATTCTGTTTCAAATTGGGAAAAACTTTTACGGAGACTTTTCTAATGTTGCAACAGGCCTATTGGGGGGGGGTTGTTTGAGCTGTGCACAATGTCACGAGTGGTACCAGTGTTTCAAATTAGGAAGAACATCCACTGAAGACAATCCCAAATCTGGATGACCTTCCACGACAACGGATGACAACGCCATTGAAAAAGTGTGCGCTGTGGTATGTGGTCACTACAAGAACTCTGCACTATTCCTGAAAATATGTTCCAAAACTGGGGAAAATGTTGGGAGTTGGTGTATAAACAGTGGAGGGAACTATTTTGAAGGAGACAAATCTGATTAAATTGTAAGTAAAGCAATAAATTTGTTTTTTTAAAAAGTTTGGTTTCTTTTTGGACAGACCTCGTATGTAGCAACTTCCAGGCAACATTTCAAATACATGGCTGAAGGTAATGCACTTGCTGTTGAAACAAGACATGTAATGTGATGTGATGAATTGACAGTGAACAGATCTGTCAAATTTTTACTGCATATAAATCAAATGTGCATATAATATCCTGGGGAATGAAAAAGATCTTATTTGACAGTAATGAAGTAGATTTTCCGAAGCTGATTTGAAGATGGCCTTCCAGACTCAGTGTGGGCATACGTAGACAAATATCCAGATCCAATTGATCGTATTGCTGTTACTTCACTATCGGAAATAGTCAAGGCTCTAACTTTCAAGGACAAGAAGGTGAAAAAATCTGTCAACTGCATTGGAATTCTATTGTATGATAATTTGGATATGATAAATTACATTGTATCCACTTCAACCACTCATGCTGTTAATTGAAGAAGTTAGTCTGTTCATTGGAAGTGTTTATAAAATCAGTGTTTGAAAACCATGTGTCAAAGTATAGCTTATCATCAATGGATTATGCGTTGAATATTAATAGCAGTTTAGTGTCAACTAATTGAAACCTGCTGCCTGCCATTCAAAGCATTCAAGTTCTTCATGGAAAGGGTCAACTTGGAGCATGAGCAATTATTACTAGATTGCATTGATAAAAAAAAATGCGTTCATATTGATAGAATTCTAATATTCCTTACTTGGAAACAAGCATACTTTGTAATGGATTTCAAGAAGTTTGAGGCAATGTACTTTCATGAAAAAAAAAAAAACGTAGATCACTATGGCAAAAAAGTGACACTTTTGGCATGGAGTGATGATCTATATGAAATACAATCCAAACAAGATCGAGCAAAGTTTGGATGACCATCACATCTTGTATTACAACCAAATTGCATCAGGCAACATGAAACAAGATTGGCTGGCAGTGTTAACCTACTTTGAAGCAGTTATGATGCATTTGAGGCATGATTGCTCTAAAGTAGAAGAGATTTATATCCATTTGGACAATGCAAAGTGCCATCAAAAGCCGGAGCTAGTGTATTTTATGAATGTGGTTGCAAAACATAAGTTATACCTAGTTTCCTACATCCACACGGATAATCAGGATGGAACAGGTCCTCTTGATGATCATTTTACTATCATGATGAAACATGTACCAAGATATTGCAACAAGGGTAATAATGTCATTACTGAATGTCAAATGAAATTATAAACAACTCAGTTGCAGAAATGGTTTGCTCCAATCAAAATAAACTGGAGCAACTTCAAACGGAAAACGTGAGCATGTTTTGCAGCATTTAAAGTGTGTGACTCGATGTATCGAAGTCCATGTTGATCATGACAGTAAATGAGTATGTATTTATGAGTGTCCAAACCAATTCCTGAATAAAGTGATTAGCATCGACACTGAAGCTTTGGATGATGGTAGAGCTAATGATGAGATGCCTGGTTATGATGATGATGAAGACAATGTGGATGAAAATGAAGATGTATTAATGTTGTGAGATACACCAAGTGCTAGTACTGTATCTGACATGCATTTGTTGGAGCAATAACAAATCGCACTATATTTGGTGGCCAGATAGCACATTGAACTATGAATTAAGATGACAAACCAATCTTGATGCAATGAGAGCATTTTTTGCCAACATGGAGGAAGACCCGTTACATTGTTCAAATTTGTCAGAGGCAGTTTGGCTATGTTGTGCAGGTAAATCAGTACACCTGCAAAGGAGTTGCTGGTCAACGGGATTTAGTACACTGTGCAATGAAATATGCAGTTGATCTGATCCATCACCAAGCTGAATATGTTGCTGTGAATCCTGATAGAGATGATATTAAGGAATTGAGTTGTGTTCAGAGTATTGTGTGTTCGGAAGACTTTGCATCAGGTTTGGCTTGTCACCTGCCCTGGGGTAAAGAATATGGTGAGAAATAGATTGAGGATTTCAAAGCCATTGTTGAGAAGATGTTCTTGGATGGGGCTTGAGACAAGTCACTGAAAATGAGCCCTGTTAGAATGTGAGAGAAACTACTGCAGATGTATCCTCATCACCTAGATATCCCTTCAGAAATTGAAATTAGAGCAGCAATTCAAATGCTTTTCAATAAACAAAAGAAAAGACAGGCAGTGATGTTGCAATCAAGCACAAGGATTGAGAGAGCCTTACGCCTCCATCGTGCTATGTATATTTGTGGAGTCTCGTGGAGTCATAGTGAAGAATGCAGCCTGGAGTGGTTTTTAAAAGGCTCACCCATTTTTTGAGGAAGCAAACTATCCTTCATAAAGCCAAGTTACATTCAAAATAAACTCATTAAAGGCCAAATTCAAGAAAACAAATGAACTACTGGTCATGAGGAGGCATTAGGTGGTGTTCATTTGACATAAGTTACTTGACATGATGATGATTAATGTAAATCTCCATAACTAAGATGTTTCTGGGTAAAGTAAAAGTATCTGCATGATCAGAATGATCATAACTTTTGTTTAAACCACTAAACAAGACTTCATGCAATTTTCGCTCAAGTCGAATTCTGACAGTTTCATGTTGTGCCTCTAGACTCCCTGGCCTGGCTCGCGTGCGGACTTTTAAAAACATTATCTTGTATTAAAACTATAAAATATAACAGTATGCTTACATTTTGAATGCCAATCATAATTTCTCTTGGAGGGAAATGATCAGAGAAAGTGTACCAATGCTAACAGCTGCCCATAGAAAGGGTACATAACTGTTAACAAAGGGAGGTTTTCATTAAGAAAATGACAGTCAGTGACAGGACTATCATAATTACTCGAAATATGCCACTGAACTGAAGCATATATAAAACTACAAGAGCGTGTAGACTTCATTCTACACGTGTATGATTGGCTGTAAATTTTGTCTTCAGGGTTATTTAAAACTGAGGCCTCTGTATTTAAAAAAAAATAAAAAATAGGTAAAAGGCCAAAAAAATTAATCAGTTTTAAAGTAGGACAAATTTGGTTGGTATGGTCACTGTGAAGAGAAATTTAGGCATTGTTTAATATTCCAAGGTACATACTAAAACAAAAGCAAGATAGTTTTGACACTGCACATTTTTAGGTTAAGGCAAAGTTTTTAAGAACATTTTACTGGCTATAACAAAATATGAAGATGCCTCATTAATACTGTTAATAAGTGAATTATAAATAACTAAACGAAGACTATAAATTTCATTGTCTTCCTCAGTTGTGTTGAATATTTTAGATTGATTCTTTCGGCTAAATACTCTGTAGATGAATTTAAAAATTTTCATTATGATGTAATGTAGTTATATTTCTAAACTTACAATACTACAACTTGCCATCATGATTTATTATATATTAAAAATTTTTCATTATAGTATATCGTAACTGATACAAATATTATTAATAATATATTCATTAGTTTTGTAGTCGTCAGATTCTCATTGATTTTAACTTAGGACTGCAGCATCTAGCAAGTAGGCTTTGTGGATTGGTGCTGTAATAAAAAAAAGTTCATGTATGATTGTATTTTTATTTACACACACGAGAGAAAATGAAAGTTTACATCTTGTTTTTTTTTTTTAACAGAATCCTGGAAAGTTGAAGCTTCAGAGTAATAGTGTCATGTTTAAAAACATGAAAACTGGAAAGGTTGATCAGTATCAGAGCAATGATATTGAGAAAGTGACTTGGCTAAAAAGAGCAAGGGGCCATTGTCTGAAGATTCTACTTTGTACAGGGATTATTCACAGATATGATGGCCTGAAAGAGTCTGTAAGTGTAATGCAGTTATCTCTTCCCTACATGCCGGAAGAACCAACCAGGATAATTAATTTTTAAGAAGATGCAACATGATGAAAGTACAGGCAGTTGAAATAAATGCAGAGCTTCAGAACCTGACCACTATTTGGCCATGGGCTTTATAACCTCACCCTCAGATATGACTTGTACATAGGCTGGTGAGATTTAAAAAAAAAAAAAATTTTTTTAATGAAAGCACACATTTCTGTGAACCGAAATCTGTTAATTTAATTCAACCATGTTTAAATAGAAATTTGCAGCTTTGATATTTTTTTTCTTTTTTTAAATTTAAAGTAAGTTAATAATAGTATTGTAATAAGAGCATGTCAGTCAACAAAAGAACTAGTGGAATGCCTGAAAAAACTTTATTTAAACTGGATTTTATAGAAATCCTCTAAATCCTATGTCTGCACAATTGAAACAGCCTTTTAATTTAATTTTGCTCCTTTGAAGACTTGTAATTTTGATGATTTTTATCTCCAGGAATTTGATAAACTGTCCAGTTTTGTTTCCAAGTATTACAGTACTTCACTGAGGAAAGAGGATTTATCAATAAAGGGCTGGAACTGGGGAGTGGCTAAATTTCATGGTGAGTAACAACAGTATTCGTCTGAACAGCTGCCATGTTATTGCAAGAGATGTAGAATTTAGATTTTCGATAAATATTTTTAGCTGGAATTAGTTCTTTTCTATGATGGTGGAACAGAAACAAGTCGTTACTAGTTTTTCAAACAGCTATACTTACTGCATGTTTCTTGCTCTAATGATCTTAGTTTGATGATTATAGCTTATGTGTCTTGCAGATCAGTGTTTGTATTTGTGAGCCATTGTCATGAGATTCAATTAAACTTTACTAAACCATTGATGTGTTAATTGGATTTGAATTCTTAGCAGAAAGTTATTTGTATGTTAACAGCTTTATAAATTTATAAGTTGGATAAATACGTACACATCAACTTTGACCAGAGATGCTTTAATTATCAAGATAAATTGTTTAAGGTAAAATTACTAGTAACATCTGATTTGAGATGTGGTTGAGTTAATATCTAACCCCTGATGACCATCTGATTAGATGCTGACTTGTACTTGACTGAAAAAAAATAAATTTACATATATTCACTTTATCTACTTTAAAAACAAAAAGACTAGGTGGTAGATTAGTTAACTGTATAGTTATCTAACAGGTCTTTTGAGCAATGTTCTAACACTTTTCTATTTCAATGAATCTAAACACTTTCCTCCATTGATTAGCAACCCCCATGTCGGGGGTGGATCCAGACAGTCTTTCAGTCTTCTGGAAGACAGACAGACAGACGCATTGTTTTACCTAGTTTTTCTGCTCCATTACTGCACCATTCAACTAGAATACAGAAGTTTGCACCTTGTCGTTTTGGCGTGTGTCTGGTGTCAAAATGTGAACATACCTAACAATTTAGTTGGCTGACATACTGGAAGGATAAAGAGCATCCAGTGAGAAAAATTATGATGAAGATAACAGGAAGGAGGAGGAGAGGGGCAGACCAAAAATGAGGTGGAAAGATGCTTTGATGAGAACCGTGTGGGATGAGGAGAAGGATGTGATGGATAGAAGATTGTGGCGGGCATGAGTGATGGACCATTGTGACAGCTTGAAATAGGGATAAACTGTAGAAGATGATGATTTTGCAGCGTCTCATGGTCTAATGGATTGAACTTTCTCACAAGGATATTAATTTTCCAGTTTCTATACTTTGCTGAATGGTAGACTATATAGATTTTTCCTTGGCTACTGTAAATAATACCGAATATGCAGCTATTCATTATGGCCTAGAAAATGTAAAATTTAACCCTTTTACACACACTATAATGCCATTATTGTCTAGAGTAGTTTGCTTATTGCAAACGAAACATTTTACCAAATCAGCAGAAACAGAAGCAAGAGGATTTACGAATGAAAATAAATCAATTTGGTGTGTGGTTATTATATGGCAAACAGCACTGTGTGGTATGTGGATAACACATGTCCTGTATGAAACACTATTGTCAAGTTGTTTTAGCATTGTTTGCTTGGTGGAGCAATCATACTTTTTTTTTTTTTTTGAGATGTTAATTGATCTATACAGCTGATGGTGCCAAGCAACTGCAATTTATAACAAACAGAAATAAGCAGCCCATGTAGATTCACCATATATGCCCTTATGGCCTAGTGTTTGTTTGTTTCATCTTTAGATGTAGATGTTGGCCTGACCTAGACTAGATCACTGACATAAAATAAAATGAAAAATAAACTCAAATTATGTTGAAAATTCAAGGCAGCAAAAGCTCGGAAAGTGCAGAAACTGTTTAAATGTTTTTAAAACTTATGTACAGTAAATCACTGTCAGTAAACTAAACAGTTTGCTTATTATTTTATGATATTTTATTTTCAGTTTCATGTAGTGAAGATTTCAGTAGCTCTTGATTATGACAATATATGGCACTCACGGGAAATTCAGTCTTCCCTGACAAATTGAAACAAAATTCAGAGTGGAAAGGGGACTTCAAGCAGTTCACGAAAGCTTACTATGTTCTTTTATCTGAACATTTATAATGTTGAGCCACAAATCTAGGAGAAATTGTAGAGCAACAAGAAAGATTTGTTAACAGGAGCCCAAGAAACTAAAAATAATGGACAGGAAGCTATTTCCAAACATCTGTAGTTTGTTGAAGATCCTTTGTTTATTACTCATTACATTTCATGAGTGAGAGAGGTCAGTTTTTGTACCTTGACATCTGGAAACCTCCATGTGATCTTCAATGGGACAAGAGGCTAAATGAACTCATGTTGCTTCATGAGCATTACAGTATGGTATGGATATTAATGGACAGCAAATGACTGACTTATTTAGAACACCCATGCCATTTAACTTTTGTGGATGTGTTCAATATTGATTGAATATGATGAACATTACTGCTACAAAGTATGACAATATAGATTTACTCCTAAGTACAATAAATACATGTAAAATTCATATTTATCTTGTATATTTAATTAATATTTTTATTCACTGCATATTCCTTCATTTGTCCATCCTTATTTCACTTGTTTGTTCATTATTTCAATTTTGGAGTGCTGGATCCACCTCTGCAGGTGTCCATTTTTAAAGAAAATTTTGAATAGAAAATTAAAATGAATGAATTTTATGGTTTTCTTTCTTATATTTTTAATACATTTTTTTTGTGTGTTGTTTCATCTCTAGGCAATGCTTTAAATTTTGAAGTGGGCAAAAATCTGGCATTTGAGCTTCCCTTGACAAATGTGTCTCACACCCAGACCACAAAGAGTGAAGTGACACTAGAGTTCCACCAGAATGATGATGCATCAGTTTCTCTGATGGAGCTACGATTTCACATCCCTCCTGACACATCAGGAGAAAGAGACCCTGTGCAGGTAAAATTTATTTTATAATGAATTTTCCAAAGGAATTTTGAATAATTGTGAGTGGTAAATACAAAAAAAAAGAAAAGCAAACAAACAAACCATTTAGATATATCAAATTAGTGATTTTATGTTTACCAAAATGTTCAACATTCTGACTCATTGGATTGATAACACAAATCATTGACAAAGATACCTTGATATCTAAAACAATTCCATCAAAATTAATAGCAAAACAATAGAAATCTTAAAGCATTTGGAATTTTCCTTCTGAGAAAGTGTTGCTGAATATGTATTTGGAGTTTTATTATTTACAAATTTAATTTTTATTAATAGGTGAACAAAATTTAGTGTATTTTTATGTCAATTTGCCAAGCCTTGGACCACTGATTGATTCATTCATTATTTTAATTATAAAAATGCTACTTGAGTAAAAGAGTTGTCTTTGTATAACAACTATTAAATAAACAATGCATTAACCTTTTGACTAATATAGCAAAGAATTATCTACTCTTGCTTTATTATTTTGAAATTTTCTGTTTTCAAGGAGTTCTACCAGAATGTTTTGTCCAAGGCTGATATCATTCAAGCCACAGGTGATGCCCTGGTAACCTTTCAAGAAGTGCAGTGTCTTACACCCAGGTAAAATAAATCTCAACAGATTCTGAGTGTGCATTAAATTTATTAGAGGATTATATTATACAAATGATATTACAATTGATGGTTTTGTCTTGATTCATTAGTTTATACATTTTATCTGTGTTTGGAAATTTGTATCTGTCATAAATTAAGAGCATAGAAAATGGTAAAGTTACAGGCCTATTCTTTGTGTGTATGAATTAAGTCTGAAGTAGAGTAGACAAGAAAAAGGTGAGACACGATTACAATGCATCATGAATCTTTATAAAATCAACTAATTTGTTTTGGCCTTTTTCCCACAAATAACTGGACCCAGAGTTGCCTGCCCTTTTGAAAATGCTTATATTCTAGATTTTTTTTTACAACTTTTGGGTAAAGCATTTACAGGCTTCACAATATTTTAGTCATTTGCCTAATGTGTGTGATTGCATTATATGCATGTGTATATAGTGTGGGTGTGTCTGAACCTAATTTATTGGCTGTTACATGATGATCATAAAAAGGAAGGGGTTTTTGTGTATTGACAATAGAAGTGTCCTGGCCATTAAAGAGAAATGGTGGCCCTATCCAGATGATTTTAAACCATGTTGATTAAATATAGACTCTTGGTGACTTTCTTAACATTTAGAATTAGATATTAGAGATTGCATGACACTCATTTAAAATTTAGAAGTTGTCTCCTGGAAAAAAGATAGATAGATATTGGCTGCTGTGGCAGGTGGCTGCTTCCATGTCACTACATCATCTACATATGTAATGTATGTTTCCTGGAGGGTGTTGTTTACTGATTATTGCTCTCTTCCCCTTTTATATTTTTTGACTGTTAAATTGAGATGCCCAGTTTTTCTTTTAGTGATGCAGAGCTGTTCTTGCATCAATTTGTTTGTTTGTATAGATATGACTTGAATCTTTGAAGATTTCTCATAACTTTCCCCATTGTATTCTTTAAGCATGAAATTAAAAAGCGCTTGACTGTGTTTACTATTTTCTTCTGATCAATGTTTTACTTCACCATTTTGACTTTTGAGCTTTGATTTGTGAAAATCTTTAGAAGAAAACATTTCAAAATTGTTGTCTAATTCTGATAACAAACAGCTTTATCACTGTTCACTTTCATAAATCTAGATGATGAAAAGTTGCTGCTGCTACTTATGGCTTCCACATTAAGTTTTATGCACAGCTATTGGTGAGGGTATGGCCAAACAGTGCTGAGATAGTTTAAGGATTTGGAAGAGTTATATCAGTCAGGAAGAAGGTTTTATTAGTTTTTGAATTTGTATTGCTGATAAATATTTAACTTTGTTTCAGAGGGCGATATGACATTAAGATCTACCCATCATTTCTTCAACTGCATGGTAAAACGTTTGATTACAAAATTCCCTATAGGACAGTACTGCGTCTCTTTCTCCTCCCTCACAAAGATGGCCGACAGATGTTTTTTGTGGTATGTAATCAAGTTCTTGTGCTGGTGCTGTGTATTTATGAAATGTGTTTTTGTTGATTTTTTTTTTTTTTACAATTTCTATACCAATGCAAGCAAGTCCAAGTATTTGAAAGCAAACTCTCACAACTGACAATGGATTTACCTGAAAGGCTTTGAGTCTGCTAATCTCATTCTGAATGCTTTAAGAAATCATTGTGATTTTATGTACTTTTGAGCTTTTTAGTCACCACCCTTTTTTGCTATAAAAACTTTCACCATTTTGGAAGACTTTTCCTGTCACTGTCCACTTGACCTAAACTTTATGGTTTTGGTTTTGAGGCTACTTAGAAATTCTGATTTTTGACACAGCTGGATTTGAACTCAGATTACTGGTTGATAATTGCACGGTATTCACTAGACGACCAAGGCTTTCTAACTAGTATGGCCATCATCATCAGTGAACTTGGGGTTAACAGTTCTCTTTGCATAATCCAACAGTCCTTACAAGGATTATACCGGGACAGTCACGGGGAAAATTTACCAAAACATTCATACAGAGGTGGTGATGAAAGCTCAAAGTATTGCGACATGTAGATACCTTAGTTATGTCATCAAAGATTTAAAGATATCTTAAATTGTGGGAAGTCCATACCTACTTTTTTCCTACAATAATCTTTTTATTATATTATTATTATTATTATTATTAGATGAAGTGCAAGGCAAAATTATTGGTGAATTTACTCTATTCTGTATTTTAATCAGCAAGAATTCCAAAAAATTTTATTTTTCAAAGCTTGCCTAATGATGCATATGTTCTGCAAATGTTATGGTAATTTCATTACAAACAACTAGATTATTTTGATATTACTTTTGCAGAACTTTGAAGTAATATTCTACAAACATTTGACAAAATTGAAAGGGTTTTTCTTTAGATTCATCTATATTCTTTTGTCTTTCTCAGGATAAGTGGATGTGTTTCTTTTCTTAGGTAAGTCTTGATCCACCTATCAAACAGGGTCAGACTCGGTATCACTTCCTGATTTTACTTTTTACAAAGGATGATGAAATGTCTGTAGAAATTGCCATGTCAGAGTGAGTATTATAATTTGTTAAACTGATCATTGAATAGAGCTTAGGATACATGCTGTTACTATCTTGTGGCTGGTGGACCACTGTCCAATCATTTTCTAGAGCATTGTATTGCTATAAATTACAACTTAAAATATTTTAAAAAAACTTTTTTAAAGGGTTCCAGTTTTGGAAAGAAACTTCAATGTACTATTTCAAAATTTTGACCTGTTACTTAGTGTACAAAATTAAATCATTATTAGATAGCTGAATTCAAAATTTTCAGAAGTATTGCTATCAATTTTTTTATTGTAATAGCAACAAAAACATTTTCCAACAGGGACACTGAATATATTGTGTACTGCAGAAAAATTTATTTAAAAAAGTAGTTTTTCTTGCTGTTTTTTTTTTTTTTTTTAAATAGCTTTCTACAAGTCTTGAAGCTGTGTATCATTAAGAAACTATTTCTTTATTAGGGAAGACTTGGAGAAGAAATATGAAGGTCGGCTGACAAAAGAGATGAGTGGTGCAGAATACGAGGTGATCAGTAGGATTTTCAAGGCTGTGGTCAACAGAAAGATAACTGTTCCAGGAGGATTTGTGGGGTGGGTGAAATAACGTAGATCATTGACAGTCGCCTTGTAATTAAACTATGCTGCCAGTAATTTGTTTTGCTTGTTATTTATTCTGGGTGCTTTGCTGGTGACTTCTGAGTCATGGATGCAAACGTGAAGTAGGATTTAGTACACACAAGTAGTATCAACCTTGCATGTTTTGTTTTGTTTGTTTTTATCTTTGGTAAAAAATATATATTATTCCCTAAGTAATTATGAAATTGATTTCAGTTATTAGAAGTATTTTTTGATAATGTGGGTAATTTTAAAGATTGTGTATTACCAAGTTTCAGTCAAGAACTGGAGCATGATGCGGAGATGGATAAGTTTCTTGGAGGGTAATTGGTATGTTTCTGTTTGCAGACACAAGGGAGACCAGGCCATCGGCTGTTCTTACAAAGCGGCCACAGGGTTGCTCTACCCACTGGAGAGGGGTTTCATTTTTGTCCACAAGCCACCTGTACACATCCGGTTTGATGAGATATCTTTTGTGAATTTTGCCAGAAGCGCAGGCAGCACCAGGTCTTTTGACTTTGACATAGAGACAAAGTCTGGCACAGTCTACACGTTTGTGGGCATAGAAAAGTGAGTGAAATCTGTCGGTGACCTACCTGCTTGCAGCAGCAGGGTTCTGTTGATCTGTGTTAGAGTTACTAGTCGTCTTGGCTTGTTGGTCTCCTGATGATGCTTAATATTATTACGTGTAATTATTTTAGAAATTCTATACATGTGAAACAGAAAAGGTTCAAACTTTAGCTAAAGACTTTTTCGTTGAGGTGTTGTTCTCTGCTTTACAAATTCTTTGAGTCTACAATTATGGCTGCCAGTGTATATGATTTCAAGTTTTTAATAATGTCCAAGTGGATACTCAATCAATTTAAGTAGGAGTGAGTATTAAGAATAGAGAATTGTTGTTTGTGTTTTTTTTTTTTTTTTTACCTTGTTACCTAAAGTCCAATAAAATGCAGTGCCATCTTTTTGGAAGAAAAACAAAACAGATTAAAAAGTTTAAAAGATGTTTCTTGATTACCTATTTCAGAATATGAAAAGGTAATACTTAGTATGTGTTCTGCTGAAACAAGTTAGGTTTGCCACCATTTGTCTGAGGCTTAAAGTTCAATAAAAATCTTATTCTAATATCAAACATTACAGAGTTCTGTCAATTTTTTTTTAGACTGTTTTATCATTCAGGAAAAAACTTATTTATTACATATTATTTGATTTTTAGGGACTTATTTAAGAAACTTTTTTCATTTGAAAGTCATTTTGTTATCATTATTAAAAAATAAATAAACTTTATTTTCTTCTAGGGATGATTATGGAAAACTATATGATTTTGTTGCTAACAAAAAGCTACGGGTGAAGAACAAGAGTGGACCCAAGCTGGTAAGTCTGTAGCTGTTAAATGCTGGTTTAACACTTTGCAAAACATCAGTGGACTATTCTGTATACTTATGCTATTTTGACTTTTGCAATGCATTGTGTTAAAAGCAACAAGATGAGAATTCACCAGACTAACTAGTGATTGGTAACCACAAACTTGAATATGAAATGTTTGGACTGCGTTTTTCAATTTAGAGGCCACTTTTTTTTCTTCTGTCAAACTTTAACCAAAATGGATTGACCAGTTGAAGTCCTAGCTGATGTTTAAAAGAATTTCAAAGGAATATTATTTATCTCTACCCATAACAGAATCAGATTATTGCTGATTGACTCTTTTTTTTTTTTTTTTTTTTTAAAAAATTATGACAGTAAAATTTTTTCATTTAATCTAATATTTATAATAACATTACAGACTGTCCTTGTTGAATTAAACTCATGATTAAATTGTTCATCTTCAGAGATGTACTTATTATTCACAGACTTATCAACATTGCTCCATTTCTTTGATTTTATTCACAAGAACCACAACCTAGCTTTTTCTTAAAATCACAAAAAAAAAAATATTTTACATGCAGTGCTTTAGTACACAAATAGTATATTGTCATTGTTAAAATGTTTACTTTTTATTTGAGTTAATAACTGATAAAACAAATATGTGGAAATAAATATGTAATGCTCTTTTTTTTTAATTTTTAACCATATATGAATAAATTTCTAGGTTTCCTTACATTTGGGACATTCAGCCTACAGTTCACATCAAGGCGCCTTGTTGAATGCCTTTTGTTCTTGGAAAATCTTTACATTCTAAATCAAAATAGTGATACAGAACACTTTTTTCTTACTGAAGGATATACCACAGTATGAAGACATGATGGATAGTGATATGGAAAATGAAGGAGAACATGATGCTTACCTTGAGATGGTGAAGCAGGAAGGTAGAGATCGGGATGATGATGATGATGTCAGTGACAGCTCAGGTACAAACTTTAAGTGACCAAAGTCATGTTATTTGAACTTTTAAAACTTTCTCTATGTTGTTAGTGGTATCAAGTGCTCAGTAATTAACATGTTGGCTAAACTCTGCTTAGACGCTAAAAACTGGCAGGCTTTGTTTTAAATACATTTTTATCAATACAAACGTGTTATGGTTCTAAATCGCTTGCTTTTTTGTATTTTAGCAAACTTTTTTAATGATGTGAAGATGCTACTAGTGTTTTTTTATTTTTTTTTGCAGATGAGTTGGATGACAATGATTGTCAATAGATATTTTTCTGTCACTTCAAGAGATATTAAAAAACAAAGCTAACTTTATTATACTAATTTTTTGTGCTTTTTTTTTTCAGATGAATCATTTAACCCTGGAGACAGTGGCAGTGAAGTAGCTGAGGAGTAAGTATCTTTATTTAGGTATTTACTTCAGCTTTAATTCTTTTACTGTTCCACTTTTGCAAAAAAAAAAAAAAAAACCATCAAAGATTTTCTGAGCAGTGTTATTAAGCTGCTGGACTGCTTTGAGTATTTTTAACTACTAGCGGTTAACTTAACTTTTCCAAGATTCAAAATGTCAATTTGTACAGTTCTCAGTTGTCACTAAAAGTTTGCTTTAATTATTATATTTTCTACATGGCATCAGCTTAAATTAAATTAATTTTTTTTAAAAGTTCAATGCTACATTAAAGCTGTAAAAGGAAACCTCTTGAAAACAAAAGTCATTTATTATTCTTGAATTGTCATAGTAAGTTGGTTTTAAAATTTGTTTTGTTTTATTTATAATCAATCACTACAGATTATTCACTCCCCAGTTTTATTTAAATGCTGGGTTTGTTTGTTTTAAGTAGGCAACAAAATTTTATTTGTTTGCAGTAATGTATCGTTTGTCAATACTGTGTAGATATGACAGCAACCCACAGACCACATCAGAGTCTGGCAGTGAAGGAAGTGATGAAGGTTTAGAGAAGAAACCTAAGGAAAAAAAAGAAAAAAGGAAATCTGCTAAAACAGTGGTAAGTTAAAGGTGTTAGTGTTGTTAACTTTGAAATTCTGCTCTGGCCATAGTCTTAAAATGGCCTCTGTATCATTGAAAGGAACAAGTCTGTAGCATTCAGCCAGTTAAAAATGTTTTAATTAACACAAGTGGTAACTTTAGGACTGCTAGTGCAACTTTGTGCTTCTGTTGTGGTGATAACTTAATTAAAGATTAAAAGACTTGCTTGCTACTTTTCTATAGATTTAGAAATGAGAGAATATCTGGAGAACTGGTTTTATTCAAAAATATGAATTTCATAAAATCCAAAATGTGGATTTTCTCACTAAACCATTCATTTTTCAGTAAAATTCTTGTTTTTTCTTTTCCAAAATTTTTAACCAGCCTGAAGGGGGGAAAGAGAAAAAGAGGAGAAGATCTAAAAAGCAGAGAGATCCAGACAGGCCAAAACGTGCTCTGTCAGCATACTTCTTGTGGCTGAATGATCATAGAGAGAAAATCAAGGAAGATAACCCAGGAATCAGCATTACTGAGCTGACCAAAAAGGCAGCAGAAATGTGGAAGGATGTCAGTGATAAAACAGTAAGTGGTTTTAATGATCTAACAAAGCAGTAAACTTTGGTAGATTATCACAGATTTCCTTCCCTGACCTAAAGGCCTTGTCTTATTATGTTACATGCAGCTTAGTTTTCTGACTGTTGGTTGGTGTGGTGCATCCTTGTCAGTCAGCTGGTATATCATGCAGCTTGCTTCTGACTACTTTAACAAAATTTAGGTTACAATCTTTGGAATGCACTGGTTTTGTTGCTAATAAATTTTTAGTAAACCATCGATATTATTTTCCATGTTAAATATTGTGTAAGTTTTCTTTTGAAGGTGAATTTATTATTATTAAGAACAATAGTTTTGTAAAGTTATCAATACTAGGCTTTGGTGAGTGAATGTCCAAAGATTAATTTTATCTATCAATAGTTAGTTAGTTCAATTTTTTTAAATTTTCAATATCTATACAGAAATGGGAAAAACAAGCTGAAGATGCCAAGAAAGAATACAGCATTGCCATGGAGGAGTACAAGGAAAAAATAAAAGGACGGGGGGGACCAGCTGAAGACAGGTTGGTGCAAGTTCCTGATCTTTGTGGTCTTATTTCATCCTTTTATCTATGGAGACTTAAAAAAAAAAATCAAATCATGTATAGTTAAAATCTAGTTATTATTTATAATCCCATTAGTATTTAGAATTTCTTTTAATACCTTTATTATTATTATAAAGATAACTTCGAGATGTGCTTTAAATAAAATAATACGGATTTAAATGGGGTTTAAATTGAACACTGACTAATGGTATTGACATTTACTCCTGTTATCATTTGTACATTTGTTGTCAGCAGCGTGATTCTTTTTTCAAAATGTCTCCTTCAGCAAAGCTACAAAAATGAGTAAAAGTCCCCGGAAGAGCCCAAAGAAATCAGAAGGAAAAACTTTCTCTGGCAGTGACTATAAAAGCAAAGAGTTTATCTCAAGTTCTGAGGACTCCAGCTCTGAAGAGGACAAACCTTTAAAGAAAAAGAGCAAAAAAGAAGAAAAGAAAAAAACTCCTGCTAAAAAGAAGCCTGCAAAAGTTGAAGAGATGGAGGAAGATGGGGTAAACATTTTAATGGTTATATGTAGAATTGAGGAAAGGATTTTGATTTTTGCTTAGGTCTCCTGGAGCTTAATTTGCATCTTGCTGCGATAGAACAAACAGGTTCAACCAAAAATGTCTTTAAATCTACTCGTCTGTTTAATCCTTACCTGGCGATTGAGGGAATTTTTTACCCAATATACCTGTGCACAAAGAAGAAAAAAATTTTTTCTTTGATAAATTTGCATGCAAAATTAAGATAAAATATACAAAAAAAAAACAGCATAAAAATTTCCAAAAATATATAACTGTTTTTGGCCTGGTCTGGTGGAGTGCAGAGAGTAGTGTTCATGAGTCTGGAGAGATCTTTCCTTACTCAATAATAGGGCTAAGACAAGAGGTCTGATTTGTTTGTTTGTTTACCTGTATCAAAAACAGGCACAATTGTTATCAAACCGTCACCACATGACCATGCAAAGGCTGACTGCATGGATGGAGGGACAAGGCATCGTACTGGCCATCACCACCATTGTGGTCATGCTCTGAGTCAGTCCAATCATTTCTCACTTGATATTTTTCATTTTCTTCACCAAATGATGCTCAAAATCTTTCATGAGGTCAGTGTACACTTTTACACCATGTGAGTTATCACCCTGAGAGGTCTAAGGGATAGCAACGTACTGAGGACCGAGAAATTCTCTTGTCTGGTAGGCAGTGGTAGCATTTTCCATAAGCCTCTATTGTTACTAAACAGAGGTGGGTAAAGTTAAGTTATCATGTGACAATGACTGCTGTTTAAGGGCTAAATTACAATACTTGTTATATTGCTATCAACTATTGATAGCCTGGGCCTAAAATCACTTAAATGTTTGTTTTTCTTTTTCTTAGCTTCCTGAGGATGAAGAAATATTGAGCACACCATCAGCATCTGGTGAATCTAATGACTCTGAAGAAGACTATGATGATGATGATGATGACGATGAATGAGTGAACAAACAAACACTTTAGAGACTAATAAATATACATTATAGGGAGAGGATACTTCCTTAAATACCTACAGCAGATCCTTTGTGCTTGGTGAATGGTGTCATTTATGAAATCTGTTACCTTGAATGCTTTTTAAAAAATAAATGTCTAATATAATTTTTTTTTTTAAATTTTTTTTTTTCAAACACTACACAAATTTTAAAATCACAGAAATAACCTATGATTTTTTTTTTTTAATCACAAACTATAATAAGTTTGCGGATTTTATACTATTGTTCACTTTTACTAATTAAGATTAGAATAAGTTTTGTTATTTAAAGGTACTTTTTGAACTTTAATCAGCATAAAAGTTAAAAGATGTTAGGCTTGATTTCTGTTAATTAAAAAAAATTATTTTATTATTTTTGCCATCATCCGTGCGAAACAACTTACTGCAAACTAATGGTTTTTTTAAGCTTGAAATTTACAGGACTGCTAGCTGGCTGTAATTAAAATTTAAAACTTAATAAAGTGCGGCTATAGTATATTTAATACTTTTTACTGTAAATCATAAGCCAAGCAGCTACTGCAATTGAGGATAAATATTTTAACTTATCACTTCATATGTTCAAAGATTTTACTTCAGATATCACATCCCAGTTAACGAAAGTAGAGGTTAGTTAACTTATTTCACTGCTGGCGCTCAATACATTACATCTTCTAAGCTTTCCATACAGCAGGAGAAAGGAAGGAAGGAATGAATGAATGGAGTTTGACGTACTCTTTATGCAGTGTTTGTGGTTTGATGTTGCTATCTTTGTGAATAGTTGAAAGAATTTAAAAAAAAAATCTTATTGAATGTTTAAGAAACTATAAATAAGCCACTGGCTGCAAAAATGGACAGACTGTTAATTTTGCACAATTTGAAGTAAATTTTCAATCAAAGGAAGTTAATTAGGCTACCTATTGGAACTTACTGCTGAGTTGGTGTGGTTTAATTCCAATTTAAAATGATGTAAAAGATGATGCAGAAGTTCTGGGGCATTTAAGTGGTAACTAGAGTTCATAGAATCTTGAAAAGTCCCTGAATTTTTCTTATTTATTCTCCAGAATAAAATTGGGATTTGTACCGAATAATATTTGAATCAACATTCTTCTCTCTCTCTGCTTCGTTCAGAACACAGGTTATCATCCTAGATGCTATTTTTCAGGCTTTGAGAGAACTGATATGATCATTAGGAAGAAAAAGGTGAGCATCAAATTGACTGAAACTCTACCAGCACAAATTGATGTCAAGCTGGGAAATAGATTGATTGCTTTAGTCTCGTTTGGTAAGATTTGCTTGTCACATTAAAACAGTCACAGAGTAAATAGAAATCTGGCATGTACCCACAGCCTCACTTCCATGCCAGATAATTATGTGAGGCTGCACTACATGTGCAACTTTCTGTAAAGTTAATTACTGTATTTTCACTTGTTTGTGATCACACAATGGTTATTTTTTCTAAGTTACCAGAATAAACATTTGTGGTAGTGTTCCATTTTGTGTCCTGAAGGCCAGAAACTCTGGCCAGCACAAAAGTGTCTGGTGGGCTTCAGTTTTCACCTATCTGAAGTTCCTACTAAATCTACTGATTTTCAGATGTGAGAGGAAAAACTGAATACACTATCAGCAATATAGTAGACCAGCTTTTAAAAAAATTAGCTTCTTATAACGCCAGTAAACTAGCTGAGCAAATTTGAGTTTTACTGGGTCAGAGAAAATAAAGAAAACATATAAGATTAGTTTAGTTCTTGGTTGGACTTAGTAACAACAGCCTTCCAATATAAAACACTTATAATTGTAATGAATGCTATATTTTTATAAAATGAATATGCAGATTGATAGTGGGCATGTTGAAAAAATTTAACATCTCTATATTGATGAAAATCCCTGCTAATTTTTTATGTACTGGGAGGAGCAGAGCTTTACTGCATAATATATAAGTAAATGGGAATAATTTAATCCCAAAAACATGTTTGAAGAAAGCATAACTAATCATTCCTACAAAAAGTATAAACTTTAATGAAGACCTCAGAGCTTAAAAATATTTCCAACATTCTGGGAGTTAAATTATATCTGAAAAATGCTTGTAATAAGGGAGTTCCCTTGTTTGTATTGACTTATCTGCTAAAGTGTCTGTAAATTGTTTTTAAAAGCATTTGGAATATTAAATAGGCTAAGCAAGTCATTGAAGAATCAAATAGAAATGGGAAATGTGTTCTTTTTTGTGATCAAAGTGGAAAATTCAACAGCAGAAAAAATAAGAGCTTAAAATTATTAAAGATCACAAAACTATATAGAAAGTGGTAAAGAGCACATATACCTGAGTCTCCCTTTTAGAGTTTGACATCTCTTGTCATCAGTGACATTAAGCAAAAAACTATATTTACATTAAATGGTGTATGTATGAGTGTACAAATAGAAGGAATACAGAAATGGATTTAAAACAAGTGCATAGAGTGCCAGTTGTAGGGCATAAAACAAACAGGTTGCATTGTTTTGATCATACTTTGTGGCCATTCTACATGTAGAGTAAGTAATGCATCTATGATTTTGGACCATAGTCCTCTAATATATATCTAAATTGAATGAAGATAAAAAGTTATCTCGGATCTTATTCCACCAATACTACATCAGTTGTTTTTTTTTTTCCAGAGAGCTACAAGAAATGAAACAGGTTTTTTACCCAGGTGAATATTTTAGTGCACTTTGATTTAAGTTTGAAAAATGATTTAAAATTTAATTTTTAAAAAATTGGAATATGTAATCTCTCTGCCTGAATGTAGCTTGATGTGAAGTGTTGTTACATCAGTGTGTTATGCTTTATTGTGACATTCCATAGGCAAAAATGATCCAAAAGTATGCTAATAAAATGCAAAAATTTGCAATCATTTAGAATTTTTCCTTCCTCTTCTAAGTTGTCATATTAGTGGGATTAATTTTACCTTTATAGTTTTTAGACTAAAGAGGCAATGGCTGAGCTCGTTTCACATGAGTTAGCCAAATAGTTGCCTCAGATTTTGAGCAATAATAAATACTGGTCAGAAGCTTTAAAGTACCATGTGAATTATTTCCTTCGATATAAATGCTAAACTTGGTAATGTGAACCCTACTTGTATTGCATTAAAGTTGGTGGATGTGTAGTCACTTTCACTATTTAGTTATGCAGTATTTTGAACAACGTTTTTTTGGTTAGCTTCCCTATTAAGTTGCAGAGTACAAACTATTAGTAAAGACTATGGCATGCATGTATCTGGAGACTTAAAAACCAGTATTTTTATGAATACATGGTTTTAGAGAAATGAACCCTCTTGATTCAGGCAGAGTTGCTCTGATTTTTATTGCTATTCTCTGCATTCTATTTTAGCACATCGAATATTGTTACAGTATTTAATGAAAATTGACTGTACCGTTGTTACTATGTTGCTGTCTGAGAACGAATACCATTTATTGGACCAAAGACGTCGTGCAACTGGTCATTAATTTTTTTTTTAAAAAAAAAACTTCCTTTGGTAACTTGTAACCAGTTGATATCATTTGGATGTGTGATCTGGAGTTCCAGAGTTTTTTCTAGGAAAGATGGTGAATATAAACCATTTAGTTTTAATGTGGAGCCAGAGGCTGTTCAGTTAGTAATGTGACTGCAGTATTCCTCAAATAGACCTAATCACTAGACGGCTTTGGCATATGTTGGAAAAGATACTTCAAACAAGCAACCCTTTACTCCTGTGGATTTCAGACATTCACCTAGAAGAAATACAAATGCTTAATGTCTAAAGAAAATGCGAAGACATTTTCATTTTAAAGCATTTACAGTATCCAGGTTTTAGTAGTTTTTTAAATAAAGCCATCTACCAGGGTGTTAGTGCTTCATGTTAACCAAGTGTTTTAAACGCTAAGTTCGAATGGAACTACTATCTCAGAATTACTAGATTCTGGCCGCCTGCAACCCTTGAAATTGTCCAGAATTTTGTTTTAATATTTGTTTTTGAAAAAGAAAATGTAGGCAAACAAATATGAAGAAGAAAAATTTGCAATGGAAATGACTGTGGCCCAATGCATTTTGACACTGAAATACAATGTGCTAAAACTGTTCAACTATGTGATATTTAAAGGTAAGCCAGAGTGGACAAGTCAAGAATTTTTGACAGGGTTGTATGTTTTCTTAACTTTATTTTCCAAAGATCTACACTTTATATATAAATATAAAGGGGAGTGAAGGCCTTTGTAGCGATGAAACAAACCATACTTGTTATTGACATCACAGTGTAGTTAAAAACTGGTTCATTCTACTAAACCTGCAGTAATTCCGCTAATGAGGTCCAAGCTATTTATTAGCTGAAGTGAAAATCTGTTAAACTCTACAGTCAAATGAAGAAGTCTGCTCAATTGTCTGCCAAATTTGGAACCCCCCCCTCCATTATTTTCCATAAACGCCTGAACTTGAGGCAAAGATACCGACAGTTTAAAGAAGTAAGAATGCCATCTGTAACTTTGAAAAAGAAAATTTTCTTAGCACAATTTTTTTTTGGTCACACTAACTTCCTTAAAAGCAATCTCTGTTTAAGATGCTATCTGAAATTAATTATGTATTTATGTAAGCTGAAAAGCATCGGTCGGCTTGACGTCCACTGTGGAAACTACTGATTTGTTCCTAAATGTGACAGCCAGCAGTCATCTTTTTCAAGATGTTCTGAGTGGCTGCAGAGAAAACATTAAAAATTTTTCTTTTTTTTTTTTAATGTTTAACTGATTTCTCAGCTCTTCTATAACATCTCGAAGAATAATTGTATTTGTTTGCGTGGTTCTAGATTTTATATACATTTTTAATAAAGTAATATATAGTTTCAAGCATCTTTCTGTCCTAAATAAGTTGGATACCAAACTGGGACGCATGAATTCCCGTCTATTTTTTTCTTAAAGGATGACTGTTCATCTAAACCACTTCACTGTGTGTGACTCTTTCACAACTGGAAATCACTGCACCTAGAGACCCCCCCAACCACATTTTGGATGTAGGTACTTCGGAAACCTGGGCAAGGTTGGTTTAAAGCTCCCATGCACACGGGCCCCAAGCCATCCTAACCCCAGTTACAACAATCTTTAATTAGACACAGCTTTAATTTCTCTTAACATTTCAGAAGCAAACAACCGTAATATTCCCCCCCCCCCCGATCTTGTCTCTCACACGCCCCCTCAATCATTCTATACACAGCCGGTAATTTGTTTAATTCTAGAAGTAAGGGTTAAGGCGTCTGCTCTTGAAAACCAGGGCGGTGCTAACTGACTCCATCCTTCTCTGGACAATGTAGCCGTTCGGGGTAGGCCAAATTTTCCTTGCCTTGCTATTGGACAAATAAAATTTGAAGAATGTTTTCCTCCCTCTGTTATAAATTAAATATTTTAATTTAAAAAAAAAAAACAAACAAATAAATCGCCCCTTTTGTAGTCTGTCGGTGTTTTGTTTAATTTTTAATAATAAAAAAAAAAATCCAGGCTATAAATAAACCCGAAGATGCCGCGTTCGCAATATGTCATCAAAATGGCGTCGGTCGCTGATGGTGCAGACGACACTTGTCTCGTATAACCGTTAACAGTTGCCACGGTGCTTCTGGACCTGGGCTTGGATTGACTGATGGCGGTTTACCCGTGGTTCCTATGAACAAAGAGGATTATGCCGAAGGTAAATAGTCGCTTGAGGGGGGGGGGATATTCGCTAATTCCCTCATTATTGCTGACCGCAGCTGGCTGATCGATGGATTCGGTACTCTAAAGCAATCTATTAAGAGCAGCAGTAACACACACGAATTATCGAGGGACGTGAAAACCTGTATTTCAAAGTCACCTTTCTTATCTAAAATTTCACTCCCCCCCCCCCCGAGATGCGGAAATAGGAACATTTGACTGGATAGGGAAACCCATCCGATGCTAGACCGGTAGATCGCCTAGGAGCGGGCGGTCGGACCCACCATTGATGCCTCCGCTGACACTACGGAAATAAAATTCCCGCCCTCCTCTTTCTCCCCTGGATTAGTGCCGCGGTGATATCCGATCGGTCTTCCTAGTACCAGCCGGTTTTATTAGCCTGGTAGGAATTGTTCGTTGACTTCGGAAACGCCGAGGGGAAGGGGAGGGGGAGGGAAAGGAAAGGAAAAAGATGGCGGCGGTTTCGGACCCGAGACGACACCCGGCTTCAAACTTTCGACCGATATGCGGAAGGAGTGGGTCTGATGCTACTAGCTGGCCGAGTAATTCGTTTCCCAACCAGGCTAGGTACCCGAGTCCCATGCCCGTTCCAAGGTTCTTTCTCTCTCTCCCTCCCTCCCTATCGCAGCAGTACGTTTCTCAATATGGGGTGGGCCCGTCGTCGGCTGGACACACGAACAGCTAACCTCCCATTTACCAAACTCACCCTACTACTAATTGGTTCACCACAATTCCTTCCTTCCTTCCCCCCCTTTTTTTTCTTTTTTTCCCTTTCAGTGCCAGTTTTCTCGCAACCTTAGCATTAACTATTGATTGTGTGGCAGTGCCCACCACCAGGTAATCGCTAACTTAAGTCATTTGAAGAAGAAACAACCTGCTATATCAGTAAGATGATGTGGTTCTCCTCAATGTCACGAAGAGCCGTATAGCAGCAGCAGCAGTTCAGGCAGGCAGGCATGTATTCGGTGCGATGACATGCAAGCCAGCGCCAGCTGACACATCGGCGAAAGTTATTTCCTACCTGAAATCTTTTCTTCACATTAGTCCACCCCATAATTCGCTGCAGACTCCCTCCCCTCCCCCAGTAAAACAAGCACGGATATACTATCCCAGTGTATAAGATTACCCAGACCAAGGCGAGAGAGAAAAATAAAACCGTTTTATTTACTTGTGCGTGATTAATATTGCATTAAGCTTGGATCTTGCTTTCCGTGTATTGTTACCATCGTAGTGTAATTTTGTCAAGACTTTGGAGCAGTTTTCTAGGTTCTGTCATCGGGACAAATGTCCATTTTCTCTCTTTTTTTTTTCTTTTTGCATTAATTTGTTTATTTTACGTATAGTCTGTATTTGATGCAATAAGTTCTTAAATTAGTTAATTTTTTTAACAAGTAATACATTTATTAAATAAATAAAAAGAAATATTTTTAAAACAGTTTAGTTTTCTACCAGTAGTTAAAAGTGAGACTCTTGAAACTAGTATTATGGTATATATAATTATAATAGATCTAGGTCTCATAGAATAATACAGGTATACATAGATGTCATGTAAGTAGTAAATAGACACCTCTGAGACTCGACTAGGTCATTCCAGTCACATAAGCACACAGTTGAAAGCTATGTGAACAAATACAAAGACAACCATGTCACAAACAGGTGCTTTATGGAAACTGATAAACTTTGAAAGACTGTGCATGAATAATGGGATATTGGTAGAAGTCAGTAGGAAATCTTCAAGGCATTGAGAATTCTGCTGTTGATTGTTAGCTGTATGATATGATATAGTAAACACACATTCTTAGAAATTCACTTGATTTTAACTGAATTTTGAACATAAAATCATGGGGAATTTGAAAAGTTTGAAGAATGAAGATAAATAATGGGATGTTACAACTTTAACAACATGACTATAGTCATATGTAGCACTAACGTTATTAAATTGATTAAAATTCAAAGTATACTGATTCTTTGGATTTATAACTGGCTTAGTAGTGAGATGACATCATATTCTTTATCTATCATATCATTAAGGGTCTGAAAGAAAGATATATGTTCCTCTCAACGTTGGGAGCGTAAATTGATATGATCATCACCTTCCTTTGTAACACGTCCGTCATTATCAACAGAAGAGTTTTCTACTCTAATTTTGTTTTTTGGGTGGAATAGAATAGATACTCCTTTCCACTTTGCAAATTTATCGTCTAATTCTATCTGATTTTTCAGATGTAATTCCTGCAAGCAGGTTACATCTGTGTTTGAACTTTCTAATTGGTCTAAAAAGCTAGCCCATTGTTTGTTAAATTTAATCCTCCTCACATTCAGGGATAAAAATTTCATTGTGCTAGCCATGATAAAACGCAAAAGACTGAAGTAAACTCTGTTTTGAGAATTAAGCCTGGAAAAATCGCACCTTTCCTGCCATTGTAGGGAAGGAGTTGGGTGGCCCGCTTTTCTCATAGATATACATGTATAAAAAAAACAGGGTGTAGGATAATCCTCACTTATAAACAGCTGCAATGGCTGAACGTGGAACTGATCCAGCTACATTTCAGACAAAAGCAATTTTACACACAGTTACCTATTTTATAGTTCAGTAAAGTTTCTAGGAAATAGGCAAAAAAAAAAAAAAGTTGTGAGATTATTTTAGCTCTAATAGTATGTGTAGATAGTAATGATTGTTATATCATATAATGTCACAACTTTGGCAGCATTGACTCCAAATATTACCCACAGTTTTATTAAAATCATTTTTATTTTCAGTATTTATTTTGGTTGGATATAAAGATGTGTGTGTGAATCAAAAATAATTTTGTATAATATGACACTAATTTAGAAATGCGACAGAAATTGGTTTTGCTGGCATGTGTAGAAATCATTAGGTATTGTATTTGCACACATGGCTCTAGATGCTATTGAGGTAAAACTGGCTTGTAGTTACCACGATCACTTTTTAAGTAAATTTGTTTAACATTGTTTTACCTTTTGTAATGATGAATTAAACAAAATAGCTGAAGGATTACAAACAAAAAAAAATAAATTTCTTATAATATTCTTTGAACAATGTTATCCAATTCTACTCTGTAGCATTTAAACAATTTTAGATTTGTATTTGACCACTAAATTAAACTAACTTTGAAGATACTAGTCTGTTCTTTCCGGATAAAATCATATCAAATTCCCTGAAGACATTAGGTTTTTAGAGTATTTCCGAGATTTGTGAAATTAAAAAAAAAAATTTTAAATATTTTTAACTTGCTACAACTACCAACCAGTGTTCCCTTTTTTGTCTGTCTGAAGTTTTGTTCATTCTCCCCTGAACAAATGTTGACTGTTTTGATTGGTTTACATTTAATTAGCATTTTAAGTTAAAAATATTGTATTAAGACATTTTCATGGTTTTGTTTTCTTTTCATTCATTTTAAATTCAAAGTGCTAAATTGGAAAAAGTTATTGTTTAGTGAGAAACATCTGGATAAACATCAAGTTGAAAGAGTAAATGCTGAGTCCTTCCTTTTTCTAAGTTGCACAGGTTGCTTTGAACCATTTGTGGACAAAGAAAGAGATGCTAAAACTGAGCCAGAAAAACTTGTAGTGCTAACAGGATATTTTGTATAATATAATCTATCTTGTTGTTAACCAATATGTGGCATATTTTACTGAATTTAGAATTATTCTTAGTTTTCTCATATATAAAAATTGATAAATCTGCATCAGCTAAAAAATTTTTTTATACCAAAGCAACATCAAAATACTGAGAGACATTAAAAAATAGTTTTATAAGGACTTCATTGATTAAAATTAAATGTGATCAAAGTAGAAAATTTTGAGAAATGTGTTGACTTTTGCTTAATTTGATAGACGTTTTATAATTTTTATCTTAAAAATTGCTTGCATGCATGAAATGTAGTTTTTGCACTTATCTTATGTGTGGTGCTGAGAAGAAACAAATTATTAGACTACTGATGCAGCAAGTTTCAATGTTTCTTACTGATTTAATGTCCATCCAACAACAATGTGTGTCTGTGGCATCATGTCAGAACAGGATCTGTTGTGGGCTGACCATGCATAGGTGTTCTAAGGGCGGTCACAATCGTAATAACCATTCTCAAAATTTTTATAACTAATTCAAGATTGCAAAAAAAGAAAATTCAAACCTGATACAAATGGCATTATTGATGCCAGAGGGAAATGAATCACACATCTATCCATTACTATTTATGATTGCATGGCTTTATTATTTTCTAATGAATCTAGTTTTGATATGAGGTTTGTGGATTGGTGACCACATGATATAACTGTTTTTGAGGGATCTGTTTTTGTCATGGGCATGTCCTCATAGGCAGAGGGTTTTTTTTTTTTTGCATTAATACAACATCAATATAACATCCAGTTATTTGATTAGTTATCCATTTCTCCCAATTTATATATCTTAAAGCACCTGGGGGAATGCATTAAGGTGTGAAGTTCTACAGAAACTACACCCATCTATAAATATTGCTGAGTCGAGATGAGCATTGTAGCAATAATAAAAAAGCCATTCATGCAGTTCAAGTAAATATTTGTGCTAGTCCATGTCTTGATTGCAAGTGTCTTGTAGTTCATGGTGGACATACCCTCTTATGTGATCTAAATGAAAATATCCCTTACTCTAATATTGGCCTACTTACAATATCAACTGATGACAATATACTATTGGCAATAGACTGTTGGAGGTTAAATGTTATTAAAGCATAATTAATTAATATTAGTATGAAACACTTTGAGGTTCTATTTTCTAAGTACTTTTTTGTATGAAAACAATTTAATGAAATTTTACAAAACAAAAAAAAATTCCCAAAATACAGAATTAATCAGCAGTAACATTTATTTCTAATTTATATTTGACAACTTTTATTTTAGGTGATGTTTATGGAATAAATTTTTCCATGATCATGTCTTGAAAGATAGCAATTGTTGAATATCAGTTGTAAGTGTTGAATTAGTTCTGTATTTATTGTCAGTTTTTTTTATTTATTGATTTTTGTAGTTCCAGACTAATTTTGTTCAAGTATTGGATAACTATAGCCTTAAATAGCCTTAAATAAGACACATCAAGATACAACTTGAATTTCCACTATTTATTAAATGTTCTTTGTGGAATTTCTGGATGTATTCCAACTAATCAGGCTGAATGGTTTGCAAAAATAGATGTTATTACTGCAGCACACAGTTAAGATGCATATCAAGGGATTACTTTATCTTGATTTTATGAATAATGAAACTGCTTATTTTAGGCTAATTATTATAAAATGTTACTCCCTTCTTTTACTCAGTATAAAAGAAGAAAGCTTAGCTTTAATGTGAATAGTTTAATCCAAAATATATTTATTATGGTAATATTATTTGGTAGTAGAAATTTGTAGTTAAAAAGAGAAAAGATTATGATAATTAAATTGCATAGTTGCAATCATACGGTTCTAGCCTAATTTACTTAACCGTTATTGCAGAAGCAGTTTAATATTACATTTATAAAAATCACTTAAAACGAGAAAATATAAAAGTGAGACCATTGAAATGATCATTTTGAACTTATATATTTACTGATTGATTGATTTTAGTAAATTTATCACTATTTCTAGCTTAAATAATTGATTTTGGAAAAGTTTAAAATCTGTTTATTTATGTTAATAATAATTTTAAATAATACAATTTGTAAAGTTTTCTTTATATTTACTAAGTTCTTTTGCAAAGTGATTTTTTTTTTTTTTTGTATTATGCATGCTATATACACTGTGCCCTCATGTTAAAATGAACATTTTTAAAATAGTGTAATGTACGTTTTTTTTGGTTTTTGGTCTTTGTGTACTACACATAGTAGGTTTTCTCAGTACTGATTTGTTTGTTTTTCTTTCTTTTGTATATGTAAAGAATCTAACCATGTAGCAGTAAACTTTCGTTTTGAAGGTGCTCATTTTAATATGCAGGGTCTAACATCTTTAGAAAATTAATTATAAATTAGTTCTATCAACAAAAGTGCTGAAAAGTAAGTATAAATTGCTTTGTTATCTATGCTTTACAAGAATGCCTAAAATCTCTAACTAAAAAGTTGTTTGAAGAGTGTAACATCTAGATAAAGATCATTGACAATCTACATAGCGAGCTTTAAAGAGTTTATCTGAAGTTTTTTCATCATTGTGTGCTTCAAACAAAATGTCATCAAAGATGAAAGTTTTTAACAAAATCACTGATAAGTTTTAGAAGAGTTCTAATTTAAGCAGTTGTTTGAAAGCATGTACTGAAAACAAAATTTGAGAATCTTTGAAGGTAATTACAATCCAGTTAGTTGTATATAACATGTTGCTTCTAATTTCCATTTCTGTGTTTATTGGAACTCATCACAATTCTTCAAAAACTGTGGGTGGGTGATTATTGGGACCAAAAAAAAAAAGCAAAAATCTGCTAAAAACCAAAAATGAAACCTGAACCTTCCTATGATTGGCAAGTCAATGCATTACTATGGAAGAACTAAACTATATGAGAATATCTCCAAATGATATTAGCAGCCAAGTAACACTGAATGTACATGGCCAAGGCACCAGAAATATGGTCAACAGCTCATTGTTGGCAACCAAAATGATCTAGCTGATGACTATCTTTTTTGATAACCATCAATGATACCAGTAGTGAAAACCATGATCAGGCTAATATGAGTTTCTACTAAAACCTGCACAAACATGAGTTGAGACATTTATCTTACAAATTATGGTTAATTAAATGATTCAATAAAGTATTTAGTCTTGATTTATGATCTTAAACAGCAAGAAAACCTTGATTGTTATGAATTGTCTAGTTTTGAGGAACGAGCAAGTAGTGATGCATGCTTGCCATGAAAAATGTGGAAACATGGAAGGAGGATGCACATAGGAATGAAATAAAGGAAGTGCAAAGTTTACTATTAGAGAAAGAAAGTGGCCATTGCAGCATTAAAAAACTCTGGGACCTGAACAACTTTTGATACAATCAGTAAAAATTTGGCCGTATAGACTCAGTCTGTACTGGCGTGCCTTTTGAAGTTCTTCACTTTCACTACTTAGCAGGCAGCTTAGAGTAGCCAGAGGGCTTTAAAAGATGGCAAATCCACTTCAATCAAAATCATTTTTAGAAAATGCATAAGGCTTTACATATGCAAAAAAAATGCAGCCATGAACTCATTTGTGAGCATTTAAAAATAATTTTTAGATACTCGGTTATTTAACCAAGCTTTGGGCTACCTAGATGGCAGAAAAATTCACTTGATCTTCCTATTTTGACCCTATTTTAGCTGCTGGCTACCAAATTTTTGAATTTTTTGGAGCCCTGTACTTGACAGTAGATTTGTGTATAATAAAGGAATGAAAACAACAAAAACATTGGAATATTGAAGCAATTTAACTCATTTGTTCTGTCAGTGACACAGGAAAAAAGCATGATTTCAAAAGTAAACTTCTGGAAAATGTTTTGTTTCTGGTAAGAAGGAAAAAATAAAGCATGATGGACACAAATCGGCTGTTTGGTTTCACACAATTTAATCACTGGATTTAACTTTACTGAGTCACTTATTGATGTCACTAGACTTTATTGTGCTGCTGCTGTTTTGTTTCTTCATTCTCAATATTGTTTCTAGTCCTTGTACACTGCACGTGTGACATGAATCCTGGAAAGTCCAAATGATTGTGATTGAAATCTATGTTTCGTGCCTTCTTTGCTATCTAGAGCATCAGATATGTACAAGGTGTGACAATAAAGAAACGAGAATGTGGCAGCCACACTCATGACTCAATGCCAATTGGCTAACCGCTTGTGTCACTGTGTTGCGCAACATCTCGCCACTATTCTGCTATAATATTGTTCACTTCTCTCACTCTGTGCTTCTTTTTCAGGCTTTTGTGTAGCACACTGCTGTTATGCTTTGTCACGCAACTGGAGGTGGCACAAACATGGAGCAAAGAATCAGTTTGAAATTTCTGGTTAAGTTGGGGAAGGGCCCAACCGAGTGTCTCAAACTTCTCCAAGAGGCTTATGGAGAAGATGCGATGTCGCAACTGCGAGTCTTTGAGTGGCACAAACGCTTCAAGAGTGGCCGCTTGGAGGATGACCCCAAGTCAGCACTGCCTTCCACGATGAAGACAGCTGAGAACATTGACAAAGTGAACCAGCTGGTGCGGAGTGATTGCAGATTGACGGTGCAGATGATAGCAGAGGAGCTCAGTCTGAACAGGGAGTCAGTGCAGACCATCTTGGTGCAGGAGCTGGGGATGCGGAAGATGTGCGCCAAGATGGTGCCCAAGTTTTTGTTGGACGATCAGGAGGAGCACCAGGTCAATGTTTGTTGAGACATGCTGGAGAAGATCAGGGAAGATCCAGAGTTCCTTGGCCGAGTCATCACAGGAGATGAGACTTGGGTCTTCCAGTACGACCCTGAAAACGAGACAGAGCCTGCAGTGGAAGACCCCAGATTCACCCAGACCCACCCAGACCCAAGAAGGCGCGCATGTCCAAATCAAAGATCAAGGTCATGCTGATCGCATTCTTTGACCAGAAGGGAGTGGTCCATCATGAGTTCATGCCTGAGGGTCAGACAGTCAACCAGCACTTCTACCAGCAGATCCTCAATTGCCTCCATGACCGGGTTTGGCGCAGCAGGCGGGCTCTGTGGAGAGACAAGTCATGGCTGCTCTACCACAACAATGCGCCTGCACACACCACACTCAATGTGAGGCAGTTCTTGGCCAACAAACAAATCACAGCTCTTGACCACCCTCCTTATTCCCCAGATCTCGCACCGTACAACTTCTTTCTGGCTCTTCCCCAGGCTGAAGACAGTGCTCAAAGGAACTCATTTTGCCACTGTGACAAGGGAGCTGAGGGACGTCAAGGAGGAGGACTTTGCCGAGTGCTTCTGTGGGTTGCAGAAGCGAATGCAGAAGTGCATTAACTCTGGGGGGATTACTTTGAAGGGGACAATAAGTAATTTCTCTGTAGATTTTGTAATAAAACTTGAGAAAAGTCTCATTTCTTTTTTGTCACACCTAGTATGCCTGTTGTCTTTAAACTTTCTGCTCACACCAGCAGATGAGAAATTCCACATATCCTTGATCTGCTGAAAGCGGCATGATTCTAATGTTCTCATGTGTTTATTTTTCTTGTGTGTACACCATTCAGGTATCCAATTGTTCCATTTCTTTTGGATGCTTTGCTTGAATATTTGCTTTCATAATACATAAGCAGGTTATATTAAACTAGTGCAGCCACCAAGAATCATTGAAACATCAGAGTTGCAGCCACCTTACATATACCTGCTTAAGCTCTTTTACTACTTTAGTCCTATGTGCCCAAAAGAAGAAATTTTTCTCGAACATGGTGACTTCATATTGTTCTGTAGTAGTCAGTAGAGAATATTTTTATTCAACTAACCATTTGTGCTTATCCTGACTAAAATGCTGATGGAACTTATGAAACAGACAGTTCTTATTTCTCTTTCAAACCATGCCTGGCTTACTGAAATAGATATATCATCATGTTTCTGGTTAGGTAATGAAGTATGTGTGAAATGTTTTCGGCATCTGGTAGGTTTTTTTGGTCACAGATAAGGCATGGTGCTTCATCTATTTGTGAATCTGTTCTGTAGAAATTACTGTGGCCAATAGAGAAAAAATAATTTTGGGGGTTTGTAGTTTTATCTATTTCACCATATCAGTTTTTGACCATCTCAACTTGGTGGTTGCTTTCTCATCTTTGGCAAGTCTATAATTGGTTTTCCCTTGTTAGCTTATTGTAACAGCTTGTGAATTCTTTTTCTATCCATACTAAATTTTTTTGCTGCCTCACTAATTGTTGGAGATTTTTCATGGTTTGCAGAATCTTGCTTGAACTTGATTGCATAGCTTGCCATATTTGGCATTCTAATAATTCTTCTGCAGATGCAGTATATAATGCTTACTATGAGAATTTCAAATGAATGAATGAATATATGGGAAAGACCTAATATAGTACAAGTGTAGAGAAATGATCTAATGCGATCCCCTTCCATGCATCATTTAAATAGAGTCACATGATCAGCAGTTTCTGTGAACACTATGGAGAGAGAGGGCAGTTTATCAACAAAAAATATAAGGAATTAAGAAGAATAAATCTGTTTATTGCTGGTATTGATACTTCATTGGTGAAAAGGACTTGGTAGTAGACTACAACTGATTTGAATTGACAGGCTTATGGCTAATTTGTATTTAGTATCTGTAAATGCATTGATCAAGTATTATCATGTCTTTAAAATAAATTCTTTGATAGACTATACTGATGTGCCAAAATACTTCTAAAGAAGGGGTGCATGTTTATTGGGAATATTTATTAATGCTGAAGTTTTTCTTTCATTTTTTTTTAAATGCTAAATCTTTACAGCAAAGTTTCAAATTATTTTAACCTAAAATTTTAGATTTAAGTTTTGCTTTTCAGATAATATATTTGGTTTTTGATAATGGAATGTAGAAGAAATGTCCAACATAGAAGGCATAGAAGATAAAATTCCACCATCTCCAAAGTCCCCATATGGTGGATCTAAAAGAAAATCTGAAACTGAAGAAAAGAGACTACATTTCAGGCACAGTGAATCAGAATCGGTGAGTATTATTACATTGTTGTTTAAAATGTATTTGCTGTACATTCTTTAATTAGTATACAGAGGTTTACAGCCACACATTGTCAAAGGGTGCTCATTCTCTTCTGAAATGAAGCAGGTTATCTATCATTTGCAGTGCCAGTGCTCTGAGGGATATGTGTGTGTAAGAGACAAAAAAATACAACATATAGGCCAAGCCAGCCCAGGGTCTTTTTTTTTTTTTTTCTGAACCCACCTTAATGACTAAATGGAAAATATGTAGGTATTGGTTGTCAGCACTATAACTGTTCTGCTGGGATGAGAATATAAACTGTAGCAAGATAGTGTTGATGTAGAATGTCAATCAAAAATTTGCAAATCAGAACTAACATTGTTTATCTGTAGGTGGGACTAAAGCTAGAGCTCTGACAATAGGTTAGTGTTGATGTAAATTGATAGCTCTGTTGGCAGATGTGACACTAATAGTTGATAAAAAGTGTGTTCATTGTTTAAAAATTTTTTGGATATACAGCTCGGATAATGCTATTATGCAATTCATTAAAACGTCGATTATATCTGAAGTATTCATTCGAGATGAAATTGGTTAACTACCAGTTTGACCATTGGGTGGTTACATAGTCTAACAGGCAGTTCGCTCTCCCAATGTGTTCCTGGGCGAAGCTATAGTGGATATTGCGATTTGAGGCAGGATTTAGTGGATAAGGCTATTATGCAACAACAGGTTACCGCTGCTCTGAACATCATATTTTTGATTTTCGTATTTTTTGAAATGATAGAAAACATCAGAATGGGAAAAGGAAAAGATTTAAGTAAAGAAGAAAAGAAGAAAATTGTAAATATTTTAGCAGAAGGGGTTACTGCAAGCAATATTACAAAGCTGATGAAGAGGGACGCGCGGACGATCAAGAAAGCGATTTCTAACATCAACTGTATGCGGAAAACAAGATCTGATGCTGGTAAAAGGAAGATAACGAAGCGAGAGAAACATCTGATAACTCGGGCTTTGAAGAAAAATCCGCTAGGATCTAGCAAGAAGATATTTCAAGAAGCTGGTGTAGCTAGAACGAACAGAGCTACAAGGAATAATATCTTGAATGAGCTTGCAAAAGTTGTTAAAGTCCAATCAAGGCCTCCTTTATCAGAAGCTAACATCAGGAAAAGAATTTCATGGGCAAATGCCTACATGAAATGCGATTTCAGCTCCGTTTTATTCACGGATGAATGTCGAGCTACTCTTGATGGTCCTGACGCCTTCGCCAGAGGGTGGTTGGCGGCAGATAGTGTACGCCCAACCCGCTTCAGACGTCAGCAAGGTGGAAGAGGAGTTATGTTCTGGTCGGCAATCATCGGTGATACCATCGTTGGACCCTTCTTCGTAGAAGATGGAGTGAAAATGAATAACGAAAACTACGTCAAATTTTTGAATTTAAACTTCATACCCTGGTACAAAAAAAATCACGAAGCTTCAAAGCCAAGATGATTTTCATGCAAGACAATGCCCCATCACATGCAGCTAAGTTAACAAAGGCATTTCTAGAGCGAAAAGGATTCAAAGGCAAGCGATTTATGGAATGGCCGCCTCAATCTCCAGACCTCAACTGCATTGAGAACCTTTGGGAAATTGTCAAGCAGAAGCTATACAAAGGAGGAAAGCAATACAGCAACAAAGAAGAACTGAAACAACAAATAATGAATGTGATCTCCAACATAACTCCATCTACAATTCAAAGTTTAACTACTTCAATGGACAAAAGATTGATAAAGTATTGCCTGCCAAAGGAGCTCACATAGGGATGTGAACGGAAAGATTGTTGGGCAGATTAGATTTATGTAATATTAAAGAATACTAAACGATCTTACTTTTATTATTTATCCTTATTATTGATAGCGAAAAACTATTTCTAAGCTCAAAATGACCAAGATGCATAATACCGTTATCCAGCAAGTTTTACCATTTTTCAGTTTAAATCAATAACATAATTCCTAGCTTTTCAAAACTTGGTCCAGATATCTATATCCTCACATAGTATGTGTTGTATAACTTATAGCGCTTTATTGAAATTACTTTTCTTTTTATCGCCAAAAAACATAGTTGTATAATAGCGTTATCCGAGCTGTACTGTTATTTGATTGATTACTGTTTTGTTTGCAGATGGCCCAGTAAATTCTAGTGCTAGTACTGATCATTCACCATTGGTCACCATTCAAAATTCACAACATGCAGCATAACAAGAATAATTCATTCCATTCATATTTGTTAAGGTATTCTGAATCAAACACTTAATTTGATTTTATTTGTGCTAATGTACTACAATATGCAATAATAAAACTATATGCCAGACAGATCAACAGTTTGACAGGTCAAAAAATGGGGTGCAATTCAAATCACAATTACAAAAAAAAAAATCAAAATCAATGTATCAGAAAGCTGGAAAGAAATTAAAATAACAAAAACAAAACAAACAGTACCATGAACATAAAAATGCATGAAACCCCTTACATTTAAGGTCATTATGTGATGACATCTCTGTGCTTAAACAATACGTGTTTAATAAAGACTGATATAGTCACATTTTACATGAAGTAATTGCCTGGTATAAAGTATTTTAATTTGGGCCATATCTTCAGAAAAATATAGTTTTTGAGTACATTACATTTATATTGTTATCACGTAACATCTTTAATATGTGAAACCAGTTGTCTTAAAAAAAATATTAAAGTTTTGTAATTATTAATTTCTTAAGAAATTCCATACATCTTAGAGTAATTGTTGTTTAAAGATCTTATACAGACATGAAATAATTTGATTAGGTATCAGTCTGATTTAAAATAATACAAGCTCAGTTAAACAAAAGTTAATTTATCATCTTTGGATAAAAATTATTTTTTAAAAAATGTTAAAAAGATTTTCATAGTACATCATATCTCCTGAAATAACTTGAATCATGTGTAGAAGTTAAGCAAATGTTAAATGTCTTAGCAGCTTTTATTTTAAAATATTTTTCTAGAAAGTTACATTGCTTTTAATATGTTATATGCTACTTGTACAAGGAGATAGAGTAAAGTTCTTTCATACTGCATTCAAGTGATTTCTCAATTTTTTGTTTTACTTGGTTTTTCACATTACCTCACTTTTTCCTAAATATTAAAATATTTTAATTTATATTTCATAATTCAAATTAAAAGCTATGATTGATTTTTTTTTATCATATAAAAATTAATTTTGGATTAAATGTTTTATTTGCCAACTGTTGAATACCATATATTCACTACACATACAGAGTAGTTACATTAACATGTTTGGGTCACATGACACATTCCCAACAACATTTTTATTGAGTGTTGTGTGACTCACTGATGGACACACTAAAAACCAAGTAGATAATTTAACTTAGTGTTGTCAACTGTGATTATATTATAAACCTTGGTTATGGGTTAGCTGTAGAGGTTCATATTGCAGTTGGCACTAGAATGTGGATTAATACATTATAAGGCAGCAGCCAATGTGTTAAGTATTTATATGCAATAATCAAACATTCACTTTTTCATAAGACCTACATGAAATATAAACCAGTGTTCTCATTTGAAATATAATGGTGCTTTGGTCAATCAGTAGGCAAGATACTATGTATTTAATTTATTTCATTTATACAAATGGCCAAGATTTTTCATGCATCACTATTTCAATACATTTTACATAAGTTTAAAAAATCTGGTTCATGTAGTGATTGCAATTTGAAACAGGTGCCCCATAGAAAAAAATTTAGGACCAACAGATGACTACGGAGGTGGAGAAAGTCAGTGGTGGTAAAGTTAGTGTCTAACTATTTGTAATGGTTTTGATTGTACAGAATAGACAAGACATCTTTTATAAGAAGAAAAGGGGGATATATTACTCACTCACAAGTCCCTGGATCGCAAAGAGAATTCACTGAAGTACAACAGTTTTGTACAGAGGCTGAAGACTTTGGGAAAGGGGTATGGTATGATACAAGAAAGGGCCAACAAATTGATATAACTGGTATACAACACAGCTAAAGGTGTTAGCCAGTTCCATTTCATTGAAAGGAATATGAACTTAGAGATAAATGAGAAAATTCTAAAGTTAAGTATTTTCTGTTAAGAAAATAATTTGTGTTTTTGATCTAACTCACACAGAAGTCAGTGAAGGAATTTTTAGATAAGAAATGGGCAAATTTTCTACACTGGTCCTCTCAAAGGTCCAAGGAAATAAAGCTCTATCATCAAGGTATATTTGTTCATATTTTGTTGCTCACTTTAAACAAAGATTATTATAGTTGTTAATATAAATTAACCTAGATCATTGCCTGCCCTAGATAGTGAAAATAAACACACTAACAATCTCTTATTCTAGAGTTTATTATTTCTATTCTTGAGAATTTACTGATTGAAAGATGTATCTAATAATTATATTTCAAATAGAGAATTAATTCCCTAATTAAATAATTAAAGTATTTCCTTTTTTTTTGGTGGTTTATTATATAGTCTGTTTTTGTCATTATTTAGGTGTATATCTTTGTTTATTTATGTCATTTCACCTCTGTTGATTATTTTTGACTTTTTACACATGCACAATAGTTATGCATTTGATTCCTGGGTTGTTTTGTTATTCTATTGGCTCATTCATTTAAATTACATGATATAGCACTTGTGCATTTGTAATTAATATTTCAATACTGAAAGAGTGCATTTCTGGGGCAATCTATACTTGACTAAGTTTTGTTTGTTTTTGCCAGTTTTTTTTTTCTCTAAGTTTTGTTGCTGTGATCTTCTGACCTCAGCTTTGTTTACATTGATGTAAAAAGGATTTCTGTCCATTTACAATTTTTGCATCTGCGTTGACTTTCTGTCATTCCGTTGTTTCATTGGACAGAAACTGCAATATTTTTGGAATGCAACCTTTGTGTAGAGTCTGTAGCAACTTGTGCTCTTTTTTTCTAGAAGTTAGTCAACTGCTTAAATCAATATTAGTATAGTGGCTTATTTAGTGGTATGAGTAAAGATACTGGAATTCAAGATTAATGGACAGTTTTTTCATGAATGAAATTCACATTTGGATCATTTCATTTATATCTCCTGTTACTGCTTTTTTTCTTTCTGTGAAGTCATTTCTTTTACCTGGATTACCTGGATTTTATTTTATTTAGATGACTCATTTGGACTCCACAGGTTGAAATAACTTTCCATTGAGTTTTATTGTATTATTCTGATTTGATTTTATTATAACTTCTTTGGTTTGTTTGTTTGTGTGTGTTTGTAAATACACAATATTTTTGCCATTTACTGTAAGCCCATATAATTGATTGTTAATTCTGATTATTTTTCATTTGGTGTTTGTGTGATATATTTTGGAGTCTAATTGAAAAATATAAATCGTAAAGAGTCAGTAACATTTTCTAGTAGCAAGAAAACTTTGAAGACTGATCATAAATGTCTGGAACAGTTTGGAACCTGGTATGTTTTATGTACTAAACTGGTGACTAGTATGCCTGAAAGGTGACAGGTAATGATCTACGCATGAGGCATGGTGAGCATACTCAATATTGAAAACAGTTGTGATTTTGTGTCAAGAAGGTGTGCAAATACTTCTAGGAGATAACAGTGGTTTATATTCTATGTAATCTTGTGAAATAGTAAATGTTTGACTATTGAGTTTTTATATTTTAAGTAAAAATGTTACATACTTTTGCATAGTCTAAACTTGTTGGTTTAGTCAAATTTTATTATATTTTCAACTGTATAAAATATTTTTTCTCTAGTTTTAACAAATTGTGCTCACTCTGTTTATTTTGCTAATAACTTATTTTTGATTTGTCAATCTATATAATATTGTAACATATGTACTGTTTTGAAAGTAGTGGCACATCGTATTTCACTTTTACAAAACAAGAAAATGACGCACATTTACAAAAGCTAATTGTATATGCAAACTATTAGTGACAGTTGAACAATTGTGATTTCAGAAATTTTTATATTTGTTTTTATTTAAACAATCGTATTTAATGATTTTAATAAAAATACAAATATGTAATCTGAAAAAATACTGTTCTAGGTTTATGAAACAGAAATTTATGTTGGAATATCTGAAGTAAATCAAATGAAAATCATTCTTTTAAAATGTAGGTGGGTATAGACACAAACAAAAATTATTGGTATTTATTTATTATCTTAAATGTATAAGCTCTTGCACCAACTAGAATGTTTTCAAAGGAAGCTTAGGCAGTTATGCTTACAAGAGCCATCAGTCTAATATTTGCAAAGTTAACCCTGCCAATTTTTTTTTTACTGTATGTATGGTATTAACTATTTATGAATTATATTCTTTTAACAGAAATTGTTCAGATAAGATATGGAATAGTACATAAGTACCTGTATTTTAACAATGGTCAATTAAAAAAATATATCTGTTGGGAAGTATTATCATATTGATAGAAGCTTCATTTAAAAGAAATTGATCAGAAATCTAAAAACTGAAACTTTTATGTGAAAGAGTTTATTTTTAAGACCATTGGCATCATTAGAATTGCTGAAAAGATCTTGGTTCTGATAGAAGCAGCTTCATTGCTATTTATACTTTATTATTACAAGTATTGCTGTCTGTTATTAGAGGATTTTTGTTGTTTATTGCCAAATATTCAGTGTCATAGGGTGGAAACAACTTTGCTCTCATTAATGTATGTAGTAATTTAGATTGTACATGCTTTTTCTTCCTTGCTATGTAGAACTTCCACATTTACTCACTCATTTGGCCTTGGCATAATTTCTTAACATTTTGTAACATGATAATTTTTAGAATTGGTATCAAAACTTTCTATTTTTGCTTACAATAGCAGTATTATTTTATATGCAAACTTTGACAACTCTTGAATATAATGATTGGATTCTCAAAACTTCATATTAATTTCCTTGTGAAACTGGTGGCCCAGCAGTGATTGGACCTTCTTGCTGGGTCAGCTTTGTTTGGTCTACTTTCCTGGTATAGCTTCTTCTTGCTCTTCTTCACCAGCTGGTCATGTAGGTTTCTTTCCATATCTGAAAATGAAGAGTTTTAGTAGGGAAAGTGCCAATGTTTTCCAGCGGATAAGTGTGGCACTACATTTTCTCATTAAGGTTGTCTTTGATATAGAGAGGATATTTTCATTGTAGAGACCGGTGAATGACAACAACATTCGTTTTTTAACTCCTCAAATGAAAATAGGGAGATGCCTGTTAAAACTAGTCAGTTGACTAAATATAACTTATTTTCATGAAAAAAATAGCGTAATGTAGAAATGTGAAAGATTTATTTTAAATTTTATAAATGATAAGAAATATTTTATAATTTTTTCTAAGGTTTACATTAATTACAATCAATGCATTACTATTTTCTAATGAGAAAATTTAAATCTGAAGTACACGTGTTATGTAAAAAAAAAACTAATTTCATATTTACCTCACATTGCTTTGAGTTTCTGTAAGAAGTGTTATCTGCCAACAGTCTGGTCAATTGATTTGATGAATGCTAGGTAGCTGGCACCTAGTTACATTATTGACCAAGGATTGCTGCCAAGGTAAGCTAAACAAAAACATGCTTACCTTCTACTAAGTATATTCAACCTAAAAGATGATAAAGATTAAACACTTTATACCTTAGTTGTTAATGTTTTTTTTTTTTTTATTTTGAAGAAATAAGCTAAATATTTGCAAAACTTTAAAAAAATTAACAGAATTGACTGATTCTGATTGCTATTTCAATTATAAATCTATTTATGAAAAGGTGACTTTGATGAATACATTTCCTGAAATGCGCTATCAACATTTCCATGCTACCCTGAAAATTTGTACACAGAAATGAAATAATTAATTTTGTGCATAAAAGTTTAGAAGGCAAATTGTACTTTTTTTCACAAATTTTTAGGATGTGAATTTTATAGATATAAAAGTTGTTCCTTTAAACACAATAAGTTCACTGAGCATCTAAGAAGCATAGTAGAAAATAAACCAGAAAAATATTATTTGTAAATTTGTTGAATTATCATAGTATATTTGAAATTCTTTTATTTAAAAGAAAAATGCCCAGTGTAGAAGTCTTTACTAGAACTTTGTCTGGTTGTGGGAAGCCCATGCTGATATAACTGGTACAAAAAAGCAAGTTTGATGTTCAAATAAGTTAGTCTTCAACAGGAACTGATGTTACGCGCACAGCTAGCTGCCACCAAATAAGCTAATATACCAGTATACTAATTCCATTAAAAAAAACAACTAAAATAATTTATTAAATGATTTATGTCATGCTTAACAGCATAATTCGTAGTCTTAATATTGAACTGTTCAGCATATTTCAAGATATTTTGCTTTATTTTCATTTTATTTGCAGAGGTTTTTTTACATCAAAATAAAGATGAACCCACATTATTGCAAGACTAGTAGATCTGCATTTTGATTTCTTAGAGAACTATTGATTACATATTTATTGATGCTTAATATGATATAAATTGAATGGATGCAAAAAATTGAGATTTGTTGAAGATCTCCAAGACACATCATATATAATATCTGAGAACTGATCGTAAGTTTTGTAATGCTGTTTCAAAATATTCCTAAAATATAAGCTTTCTCGCAATTCTGCTACGGACATATGTTTTTTTGTTTTTTGTTCATTTTTTTTTTAAATAGTGTTTGAAGTTAGATAAAAATCCTTTAGTGGCAGAGTCAGGATTTAATCTGATCAAAATGAATTGACAAAAATCATATGAGTGACAATCTAGATTTTTTACTTCAATATAATATGGCATTCATAAAATTATATTAACATTGTACATAATTACTCTCATTACTTTAAAATTAAAATGTGAAAAATATTTAAAAAAATATATGTAAAATATCTTGCAGTCTGGCATGAGCATAGTGAAGAAAACCTTTTTTTACTTGTTATGCCTGACCACTTATCCATAATCCAAAGTACAAATCATTGAACATGATACGTGAAAAATTACTACTCTACTGGTAGTACATTATGGTTAGTATTTTGGTAGGCAATACTTTGTACCTTAAGCAAGCACATTCAGAATAGTAAGTAAAATCCTAGGAAACTCTTCAAGTGTACTTTTATTGCTTTCAAAATACATTTTTGCTTCTGGGTGACTGATAAAGTTTCTTTGATCTTTCTTGGATTCTTTTCTAGGAAAAACTGAGAAACAAAAAAAAAAACAATTTACATCTGTTGTTGATGTCATTGTCATTTAGTGAATAAAACCATTGTCTAACTTACCTGATTTAATTCTGTAGATAGAAGACAGCAGATGCAGTTGATCTCAGACAAAATAAATATGTAACATTCATTCCACTGTGATTACTTTTCTTTTCTATTAATTAAGCTAAAACATGTAGGCAAACATTGTCTGAAATCTACTAAATAAATATGCCATAAAGTTGTGAAGGTTTCTTATCTGGTATTTCTTCTGGATTGATCTTTAGCATTAACATTTTCTTTCCTTTTCTTTCTTCAAAATGATTTGTTGTTGTTGTTATTGCTGGGATTTGCTATGCTTTTTAATGGATAATTTCTAAATGTGGTAGAAACATATTTGTTGCTTTTCTGCTTTTCACAATTTACTAACTTTTTAGTTCTAGTACTATTGCTGTTGTTATTTAGAGTTTATTTTTGTACTTAAAGTAGACAGTTAATTGTGATAAATAATTATTTCCTTCTAATTAAATAGCAAAATAATTAGCGAAACTATTATTTCCTTTACCAATCATACTCTAAAGTAATCTACTTTTGGAATTTGTTAAGAATCCATTTGGTTTTACATCAATCTCTGCACCACTTAGAATTTGTTTCATTTGTTTTTTGTATCTTGTATGTTTTCCTTTTGTCTATGTTTAAACACTGGATGTAGCATTCCTGGAATAGGTTACATGGAGATGTTTGCTAGGCTATTGTTTTCTTCTGTTTTTTATGTTGCTGCAGTTACTTAAAGTTTTGATGCTGTGACCTACTAACTCCATGGATTATGCAACTTTTGCTTTGGATAAGGATTTTTATTTATGTACTCACCTCATTTTTCTTATCAGTATCAATCTTGACTGTAACAGATTAATGATCACATTTTCTTTTATTCTGGAAGTTCATTGTTTGCTTGTGGTAATATCAGACCAAGATTTTGTGCAGTGCATATTTATTATTGTGGTAAAAGTGATTTAGAATCCAGAATCTTTGAGGCAACTTCTGCAAATCATGCTTTGGATCTTTGTTTTTTTTTTTTGATAATTTGAATCCTGTGTTCCTTGAAATATTATTTAACTGTTCGACCTTCTATTTATTCTAACTCTTTTAGGACTTGGGAACTTTTTGTTTTGTTTTTTTTTTTAAGATTTATTAAAAGAAACTTAAAACATCTCGAACTTCATGACTGATCACTAAAAAGTGATGATTGAAGAAAGAATTGGACTTTAGCAACAATGCCATAATATTACTAATATAATCTAACAGACTTTGATTGCTATATTAAACAAAGATAGGCCACAGTGTGTAAAGAGTTGGGCAGATTGAGAAAAGTACTTAAATGAGGGAAAGAAAAAGTGCACAAGAGAGCAAGTAGTGACTGCTATATTATCAGAGCAGGTTTTGTTCTGTGTCTACACGTTTATTTATGTCTAAGTCATTCATATGTGAAATAAATAAATGAAAATTTAGTGCTAAGGTAAAATAACGATATTATAGATTTGATTTCTTTATCTAGTGATTTATAAGAAAAAGTGGTTTTGAGGGTGGTATTTAATTTTTTTTTTTTTTAATGTTTTAAAGAAGTGCATGGTTATGATTTAAGCCATTAAAAAGGGGAATTAAAATGGGAGGGTTGATAATCTGATTCTATCAAAGGTGGAGGTTAGGATTTACTCGCATTGCTGGTTGGACTAGTTCTATCATGTGAAAAAGTGATCATGCTATTTAATCAAACTAGTGCAGCTATTGATTGCGGTGTTTGTAGATAGATACTTTATAATAATCATGGTTAACATTTCATTTTAGTCTATATAACGCTTTTTTTCTCCAATATATTAAACTTTAACTTATTTTTTTACAAATGAAATTTTTCTTACATATACCCACAAATTTTGATTATGAATTGCAATGCCTTGGTATAATGTAATAAGGTTGAAGAGAAATAAAGGATTAAGGACACATGCAGCAGTAGAAGCTATTTGTCTGCCTTGCTCGCCTGCCAGCCATTGGTGATCTGGCTTACAAGCTTTATTTAGATACTGATTCTGGCTTTGAACACTTAAAATCATTATCCTGATTTAGTTAGAAACAAATAGCAAAGAAGAGATGGCAGTTCAGCATGCAAATAGACTGCTGCCAACAACAAGGAATCAACTAATGATGCTCTGTACAAAGAAAGGAACAAAAAATTTTGTATCGGCAGCTGGGGTATGGCTGTTGTCTGCCTTAATTCCTTGGGTATCAATTGCAGCATAGGTAGACAGGTATGTGCATTCTTTGATGGTATTAATTTGGTCAGGTGAGGTTAATGTTTGTCACACCTGATATTTTTAGCTGTATCATTTATTGACACAACTGACTAAATATGTAGTTTCAAAAGTTAAAATAAACATTAACATTGGTATTTTTATTATTATAAATAAAAAATATTTTAGCATCTATACTAATAATTTATACTAATATAAATGCATTGCTAGAAATACTTACCTATTTTTAAAAATAAAATAAAATACAATAATGAGAGGCATCATTTTTGCTCCACACAAGGAGTTGAAAATAAAAGATAGACAAGAATTAGAATATTATTATAGAAATTTTCTTTAATCATTATCACTTGCATTAATCAAGTATTTAAAATTTTCTTTATCAATCATGAAATGTTGGATTCCAATTGCTTGTAGTAAGCAGTCAGTCTTCTATCTTTTGACTTTTGTGTTAGCATAGAAATATGGTGATTGTTGCATATTTTGACTTATCTAAATTTTGGCTTTTTCATTCTTTCTTTCTCTAGTGATTATCATTATGCATACAAAAAGGACTACTTTCTCTCCCAAGTCCTTAGGGGACATTTTTATTTTTATATCCTCCCCACCTCTTGTGCATTAAAAATCCTGGTTTCAGTATGATGTCACCCCTCCCTTCTTAAGATTTTACCGAACTGACACCATTGGACTCAACCCAAGAATTTTAATGTTGAAAATTATATATACAGGTACTCCCTGACTTACGATCGGGTTCCATTCCTACCAACTGGTCGGTCGTAAGTCGATATGGACGTAACTTGAAGACCTATACGTATTTGACCTTTTGGGTTGGGGGGGGTATTTTATATGCATTACTACTAGTATGTACTGTACTACGTAATACATTTTATTTTATCTTTTTTTATATATTATTATATGCAGTTACCAATATCTTTTACTTTTTTCTTTCTTCAATTTGCTTACTAGTATTTTACAGATAAAATTTTATAATATGGGAAAATAAAAAACAAGAGGATTAGTTGTCAAACATTTTATTATTAATAAAGCAGTGCAAAATACATACATATAAAACAACATAAATCAAAAACAAAAATAATTTATAAATTCCAGTCTTCAAAACTATCGTTCTTGTAGTCTTCTTGAAAAAGATGTTGAGTTTGGTTTGAATCGTCTCTTTCTTTTTATCCTTGTATATTTCCCAATAGCAACGCAGAATGGTAAATTAGGAAAAGTTTATATCCAGCGGCATTCCCTCCTAGTAACAGAGTTATCATGGTTTTTGTCTGTCTCTCGTTCTTTCAGGCATCCTTTTCGTCCATGTTGAAAATTTGTTCTGCTAAATATTGTTCTCCTCTGATTAATTCATCCAAAGCTTCAATAAACTTCTCAGCTGCTACTACATTGTCACTTGCTGCTTCTCCTGTTACTCGCACATTATGCAGATTGTATCTTTTTTTTGAAGCGATTGAACCATCCATTGCCTGCTTGAAAGTTTTCCTTGTAGTCATCTCCTATTTGTTCCTTCAAAGTCTTAAAAATACTTTTAGCCTTAGCTTGAATTGTTAGTAGGCTTATGCGTACACGTTTTTGTATCTGGTCTTCCATCCAAGGCATCAACAATTTCTCCTTTTCATGGACAGGTCCTTGTTGCTTCTTTGTTATTATCATTGACCGCATGGTAGCTGAATCTTTTACTGCGACCAAGACTCTTTCCTTGTCCTTAAGAATAGTGGGGATTGTTGAATGGGACAACTGTAGATCACTTGCAATACAATAGCATTTACTTTTTTCCCTCTTCCATGTTGGATAATTATTTTCATTTTAACTTCCAAATCAAGTGACTTCCTCTGTTTCTTGCCTGGTGTATTGGTAGATGGAGAAATCTTCCTTTTGCACGACATCTTTGGAGGTGGTAAATCCGTAGAAGCTAAGCAAGATACTTGCGATATGACTGCCTAAGTATAGCTGATGCCGAGAGAAAATGTGATATGCTGCTGCTGGGAGATATGCATTGCCATACTGACTCTCATAGGGCACATGGGAATATTTGAATTTTTTTTTACATATGATTGTAACTGCAGGTGGTCGGTTGTAAGTCGGGGAATATCTGTATATATGTAACTTGTTAAAATATTTATGTTGCTTGTGTGTGGCTCCTTGGATGTAATAAATTTTACCGTGACAATTTAAACTAGAATTAAACTAAATAATCTATTTTTTTTTTTAAACAAAATATTTTTGCCTTTGGGTGTTCACACACGTTAAATTATTCATATAATTTTAATAAATGCATGTTACAAAGATAACTTCCTTCTCTAGCAAATATATCTTTGATATGGCATAAAGACAATATATATTTTTCTTTTTTAAATGTAAGCAATGGCACTATAAAGAATTTTCTTTCATAAATGCTTGGGAAAATGATGATTGTACGTGTATTTATGTATATTTTAAATAAAATTTTAAGGGCTGATAAATCTATGAAAAAAATTAGAAATGTTTAATAAAACAAAAATAATGCTTTCTAAATAAAGGTTTTCAGTAAATTTCTGTTTGCATTGCTTAATGAACATTTAACTTTTGAATGTTTTTCGTTTTTGATCAAATTTGCTAGAATCTTACTCGCATCATTAAAACTGGTTCCAACATTCATTGTTTACTGATCATATAAATAGTGATTAAAAGGTAAAAATGATGAATCAGTTTAAATTCACAAAATCTGTTTAATAGTAGTTGACTAATTTCAAAGTGTTTACTAACATTTGTGAGAGAGAGAGAGCCAGAAAAAAGGCTTACATTTTAAAGATTGTTTTGTACTGCAGCTCTATGCCAATTTGTCAAAGAATTTAGGAAAAAATGTTTATTTCAGAAAGTCCATAGCAAGCAAAACAAGTGAACAGGTTTTTATTATGTTTTATTTAACAAAATAAGTTTGTCTCACATTTGTTTAGTGTTAAATTCAGAGACATAAGAGAATGAATAAATAGTTAAAACTACTATGAATGAACATATTTAGGTTTGTTATGTAATTTCATCTAGAATGACTAAATCAAATTTGTCATGCATGTGCTATGAAGTAGTTTTGATAATTGATTACATGGTATAAGTAGCATTTTTTAACATTGATGTCTGTCAAAAAGCTTTAAATCATTAAGTCAGTAAATTACAGAACTTTTTAATATGACTACATTAAAAATCTAAGAATTAAACTGGTATTGTGGTGTTAATATGTTCATTTTCATATTATTTAATTATGTACAGGCTTCAAATAAGATGTTAAGTAAATGTTGGTCATGCAGCTTTTTGATGTTTAATTCACCCATTTGAAAACTATTTAAATACTGTATTCTAAAAAGTATAAACTCACATCACTTTCACAAAGTAAAGGTATAGTATAATCATTATCATAACAATTAAAATACATTTCTGAAATTTTAATACTGTAATCGGTGGCAGTGAATCAATCTGGTTACCAAAAAGTGAAAAAGTAATCTTTCCTTTCAAATTCATATAAAACTTCATTTTTAATGGAATGGAGAATAATATAAATATTATAAGGTAATATGCTTAATTAATTTATTAAAGTGTATTTTGTCAAATTTTTGTTGCTACTATTTGTAATAAATGATTGATTAAATAGTGGGCCCTTTTCACAATCTTTAAAAAATCCTTCATTGACATGGTTAAAGAACAATTTGTGGTTTTGCATAAAATGAAATTTTTCATAATTTATAAGTTCATATTCCTTTTAACATAAGTTTCTAAAACCTCTGTTTTGCTTAGTTATGCGGCATTTAAAACACTCATTTTCTATTTTGTTCAGCAGTGTAAATCAACCAGAAGCATTTATTTATTTATTTACTTTTGATAAAATTTGTAATAATGTTTGTAGGATTAGTTTTGAGAGAGAAAAAATTTCATTAGTTTTGTTTTTTTCATTGACGGAACAATATTTTTTTTTAAATTGTCATTTTAAGTTTCTTAGGCTGGGGTTTCATTGCATTGCTTAGTTTATAAATAAAAAGATGACTTTTTCTGAGCTTCAAAACAAACAAAAAAACCACAATCAACATAAAGAGTTTTCCTTGTCACCATTTTTAGGGGAAACTAATTGTGCTGTTTTAATTTTAGAGATAAGTTCAATAAATAGTTTACTATAGTGTGTAAGTTTTCTATGGTCAGTTATGTAACTAAAACAACAGCGAAACTGATTTTTAGAAAACTGAGAATTTAGGTTTTAAAACATTTATTGATTTTGGAAGAGTTATTTCATGTATATTTTTCATAAAATTCTGGTTATGAAATATTATTTAAAATTGAAATCCTTTTGGGAATTTCAAAAGAAATACGCTAATTAAAAATACCAGCAAACACTATGAGATTTTTCACCAATCAAATAATGCAGCTAAAACAAAAATATTTTAAATTAAAAATTTCATAAAAACATTTAAAATTATCTCACACTGGGTTGATAATTGAATAAAGTAGATAATTCTGCAATTTTTTGCTATTTTTTAAATTAATAAAAAATGAAAAATGGAAGTACTTATTGAAGTTTCTTTAAAAGCATTTGCAAAAAACTGAAATAACTATGTATATGTATTTTTTTCTTTCTGTAAAATTTACACAGTATATTATAAATTTTTACTTTTGAATTATCTCTGTTCATTGATCAGTAAGATATTTTGATTTAAAAAAATTTTTTTTATTGAAGCTTCCAAATCATGGACATGATTTACTTATAAAAGTATAAATGTAATTTTTTCATTTGTTTTTATATAAAGTTATACATCATGTTAATTGTTAGTAGTAGTAGTAGTAGTAGTAGTAGTAATAATAATAATAATAATAATGACAACAACTAACAGTAAAGCAACACTTAGAGTTTGAGCATTTTGTTTGGTATCACTAATTTTGGCTAGTTACATGGCATCTATTGATGTGTTGTCTGGGTTTTGGTGCACAGCAAAGAACCATGAAATTCTCTCAACTGTTCTGTATGAACTACTTGATTATATGAAAGAATATGCTGTATAATAGCTAATTCTTAAAACTTCAGGACATTTTAACCAGTTGAATTGTGAAAAAAATTAAAATAAACCACTACAGTCAATAATAACAAACTCTAACTTTCCAGAAGATAAAGAGAAAAAAAAATTTTTGAATTTTTGAAATTTGAAAAATCTGTTGTGTTTGAGTTGTACAATCCATAAGTCATCCACTTCTCTTTACTACCATCTCTTTCATGTATAAGGTTCGAAAAAAGTCTGCTAAGAGATGTCTTGACCGAGATATTTGTCAAAATCAGCTATTGCTCATCCATGGAAGATAGGATCTAACCAAAAGATTTTGCTGCTTCCTAGAAGTGTCAAAAAACATTTCTTTTTGAATACAACTATGATTCACTATGAGAATGTTCCATAAAAAATATTTATTTTAACTGAGGAAGTTGGTCTACTTTGTGTGCCAAGATCTGACAAACTATTTCACCCTGAACTTATAACTTTTATTATATTTAGTTAGTTATTAACATAATGCTAAATTTTAAGAGTAAGACATCAGAGCTTTATTTCATTAATTCAGATAGAGATAATTCTATTAAAATCTGCAGGGAGTTAAATTTACTATTGAAATTTTAATTTCCAAATTTTAGTAATAATTTTCTAGGCAATATAGATGGTAAATAGTTTCTTATTATTACAGTAACTGCTGTTGAAATTTCACATTATGTTGCATACAGTTTCACAGCTATATGATATACTTTTTTACTGTTATTACGAATATTACTAAATTTTACTGCCTTCAAGAGAATTAGTTTGTTGTTCTTGCTCAAAATATATTTAGTCCATATCTAGAATATGTGATTGTTATAAATTGCTGTTAATAGTTTTCCCAATCGCGCAAGCTGATTGAATAGACTAGAAAACAAAATCTCAAAGTTTGTTAACTCCAAAAAGGAAAAGTCAACATATTTACTCAGAAACTAATTCACTGAAATAGCTGATTTGGACTACTTTTTTTTTTTTTTTTAGGATGACAGTGATGACAGCGCTTCTGTATCAAGTTCCCATATAGAAGTGGATGTTTGTCAAGGAAATTTAATTCAGCAACCAAAACTAAGTCCTCGACATACTAAATCTAACAAGTCCCGGCAGGAATGGGAAATTGTCCATGGTTTAAAAGATGGACAACAATGTAAAGAACAACCAGAGAAATACCAAGGTTTTATGATGAAGAAAAGAAAATGGCCAATGAAAGGATGGCACAAGGTGGGGTAATGAATCTGTTGTTTTTCTGAAATATTATGAAGTCAGTTATTGGTTATCTTCCAAAAATAAGATTTAATTACTTTAACGTTTATTGAAAAAATAATTTAACTGGAAAAAGTAGCATGCTTTTCAAAATTAAATAAGCTTCTTTAAAAAAAAAAAAGAAATTTACTTAGAATTTAGAATGTACATTTTAAAATATTTTAAAATTTTTGTGAACCTTTTCTTTCTTAGTACACATTTATGTAACAAAACTTGCATTGAGCTTTAAGACATCTTTTTTAGGATAATTTATTGGCCTGGGGAGAGCTTAAAAGCATTGTGGATATATGTCTGTAAAATAGATTGCAATGTGTCAGAGAGTTGATGCACTTCATGACAGATTAGGATGTAACATTAAAATCACTTGAATTTTTATCAATACTTAATGAAATAAAAAAAAAATGATGATAAAAATTACAATATTGATAAAATGTTTAATTATGTTAATGAATGATGTGAAAGGGTTGAATGATATATGAAGATATGGAGTAAAGTTAAATAAATGGCAACAAAAAGTTTAAAACTTCTTGGTTCTGAGTCTTGATATTTATGTATCTTTAGAATTCATGTATTTTACTGGTTACTCTTGGGAGACATGCCCTAGTTATTTTTTGCTTGATTTCTCCTGGGTAGTGTTTAGAAATGGCAGTACTGGAAACCTGAAAGCAGAAGAGTGTGCTAAGTAATGATTATGCACTTGGGTCAATTCCAAACATGTTTCACTGTTGGATGATAAGTAATGTGCTGGCAAAGTTTCTGCTTTTATTTGTTACGTATTTAGAGCTTAATGATAACACACATCTAAAAAAAAATTATTCATTTGTATGTGTTTTAAATTTAATTATGTTTTATACATGATAATTTCTGGGATCTCAAACTTTTGTGTACACTGATATTATGATGTGTATTTTAGTCTACATGCAGTGGAAAAGAAAAAAAATAATTGGCAAGTGTTTACCACAAATAAAGGTAGAGGTTTTTTGGTGAGTACTCTGATGAACAGTTTTACAGATAGTATTACGTTGCAGAGATTTTGACTGTAACAATTTGAATTAATCTAGTTAAAGATAGATGCTTGAATTTAACACATTGGCAAACACTATGGTGGCATTCCATGTCAAGTGTACACACCCTCCTGACAGTAATACCATATTTTCTCCCCATATGTTGGCCATTTATTCATTTGGATGAAGTAACTCACCATACCAACTTTCAGACATTGGGGCCCACTGGGGCCAATTCCGGCTGACCCACAATCTTTCAGAGGCTATTTCTCAGACTGTACTGGTCCGGTTTGGATGATTTTGGTATCAAAATGCTCGTAAAAGCAAGATCTTTCCAATCGCATAAGTAAAATCACTTCAAAATAGAAATTCAAAAAGTGGTAATTGATGGTGCCCTTTGACCTTAAGTCCCCCTCCCCCTGCCACTCAGCAAAACCATTGGTCCCAATTTTTTGTGTGGTGAATACTCCTTCATATACTCCAATAACTCAGCAAAAACAAAAATGGAATCTCCAAGGGTTCAGGTGTGGCAAAGTTTTATGTTAAGGGGGGCTCAGGTGTGGCAAAGTTTTATGTTAAGGGGGGCTCAGGTGCTAGACATGCATGTCATCACCATACACAACACAAGACAAGATTCCCAATACCCTATATCATTATTCTAGTACTAGATATCAACATAGAAAGAAATCAAGTTTCCACACAAAAGTGATATTAGTACAAGTCTTGACTAGCATAGTCAGTCAGGATTTTTTGCCAACCAAAGCTTTATTTGACAACTGGATTTCTTTTTTTACTGATTGTGTAGGTTTTGCCTGTAGCAGTGTTTGGTTCTACAGAAAGAAGAATATCGGAAATGTCTAATATACAATGATCTTCGATTTCAGGAAAAAGAAACTATTTGAGGGCCTGTTTGGATGAAGAAAATTCACTTTAATTTCATGAATGTTCCAAAAGGCTTCCATGATACAGGCAAGCCATCATTGTCCTTCATAGTGCACTGTGATGTAACCTGAGAGTTTCCCGTTAAAGGTTGCCATGGATTTTGAAATTACTGACTCGACGTGCTGTTTCTCGCTAAGGCTGAATTTGCATACTTGAAGAGTAGTTTTTGAAATAAGGATGAAAGCATGGAGTCTTTGAGTCCCAGCTATGGTTCTGGCTGTTTTTAACCTGTCTTCCAGGTTTCATTCTTCTTCCTTGTACACCTCTTGGGTGCCGTAACCAAACTTCATTTCATTCAGCCCATTTTTTGGCAAAGGCGAAAAGATCTTTTGGAGAAATAATTTGCCTGTCGTATTGGTCTACACAAGCTCTCATGTGTTGCTTCTCGCTTGACTGTGCCGCCCAACCCCATCCAAAGGGCCCTTTCCATGACTGGTGTGCTTTTTCCATAGTGCTTGGTCCGGCAACTAGATCTAATTTCTTTCACACAGAAGCTTCCACTTCGCTTTGCAATAACCCACCCCGGATTCCTTTCTGCTTTTCTTTTATCGAATGGGCTTTCCCCTATCATGGATAAAGACTGGTTCAAAATGCCAACTTTTGCTTCTTGCTCAAAAACCTCTTTGTCCTCATCTGTCAAAACAGATTCTGCAATTCCTTTGATAGGACCTTCTGATGATGATGTCGAAGATGATCCTTCAATATACTCTGGTGACAACTTAGCAAGTTTTTTTTCTGCACAAAGTACAAAGTCTATCATCTTTTTTCACCTTTGAAGGATATGTCATCAACATATCATTAGACACATTGCAAAGATCTTTGTTGTTTTGTTTTATGACAGCTGAATGGATCACAACAGTATTTGCAGAACTCATTCCTATCTTTGCTTGCCATGCTTATGCTGAAAAATATGCAAAAAAGGAATGAAATTAGCTCGTTTTACTTTGATGATGATTATCCACTTAAAAATCAATTCACACATTGGAATGAATGTTTCACAAATGATGCAATATATAGTCCAGAGATGATAAAATTGTTGGTTTCAGACATATGGTCGGTCACCTGCCAGCATTTGACGTCTGGATTGACAGACCAACTTTAGGAAACAGACACCAAACTGTATAAACTTTATTCTGAGTTTATTTGATCTAAAATGAAATATAAAGTAAAATAAATTATAATTTACAAACTGCAGGGCCAATTACAACAACAAATCCAAGATACATTCATAAACTTACAGACTGAAACAACAAAGTCCCAATTGTGGCTATAACTGTGACTAAATTTGTATGGTGGTCTTTTCCTCTAGTTTATTTTAAATTTTCTGGTTAGCGAACGTGGATGGTCAGCGTGCATGGACAGTCAGTCAGCGTGCGTGTGTGGACGGTTGGCGTCCCTCCTGTGGAAAGCCTGGAGCAGTGAGCTCTCCATGAATTTATAGCAGAAATTTTTTTTGAACAATAGATACAGCTGGACAGTGTAAATGTCTACCTGCCAAACAATAGCAGACAGGTGGACAGAGCAAGTCCAACAGTGTTTAGAGAGCAAGCCTACAATTCCCACACAGCTGGCCTTATATCACTTAATGTCCCCTGGATGAACCCTACAACAACAATGACAACAATACAATGCCCACTTAGGGCTCAATGTCCACTCAGAGAGCCCTACAATAACAATAACATGAACTGTCTAAACTAAAGCTAAACATGGAAACACCTGTCATTGGAACAATGACATTAAATGTCACTCTCAGAAGCAGAAGCAGGTCGAGCCCCCCCAAACATAAAACTTTGCCACCCCTGAACCCTTGGAGATCTCATTTTTGTTTTTGCTGAGGTGTTGGAGTATATGAAGGGGTATTCTCCACACAAAAATTAGGGACCAATGGTCTTGCTGGGTGGTGGGGGTTAAAGGTCAAAGGGTGCCATCAATTACCACTTTTGGAATTTCTATTTTGAAGTGATTTTACTACACTATTGGAAAGATCTTGCTTTTATGAGCATTTTGATACCAAGATCATCCAAAATCGGACCAATATAGTCTGAGATATAGCCTCTGAAAGATTGTGGGTCAGCCGGGGAAGTCCAATTTTGGGGGGCTCCAGGGTCTGAAAATTGGTACATGATGTTTCACTTTAGAAACAAACACTTGCACAAAAAATGAGTGAAATCTGAGACGGTGTGTAAAAAATTTACTGAAAAGTGTGTACATTTGATGTGGAATACCCCTATGACATTGTTTTCTTAGTTTTCAGACATGATGATACATTTATTTGCTTGTAATTTAGAAGTAATTACCAAGCCTAATAGTTAAACTTACATATTAATAAAACAATAAACATGATTAACTTTTCTTGGTAGTTTTACCAGAAATAAATTTGAATAGAAAGAAAACAACGTTTTGTAATTTTTCTGATTATTTTGTTTTTGGTATAGATTTTAACTACTTAGAAAGGCTTAATATTTTTCAGACAGATCTTCTAAGATGTAGATCCATTCATGAGTTAAAATTTGAAGAGGGGAAGAGGTGATGGTGTACATAACTATTTAGAAAAAAAAAGTGATTTTATTGATTAGAGCGCTGCCGGGATGCCTTTAAAAACAGTAAACATTACAATTTTTAAAGTTGAATTGCTGTTTCTTGGGAGGACCATGAGAGTAATACTCTGAAGCAGCAAGGAACTACTAAGCAGCAGTTTTAAAGCATGATAAAAGTCAAAACCTTGAAATGTTTATTATAATAATAATCTGCTTATGTCAACTAACTTATTTCCATTACTTAGTTTTAAAAAGTTTTTTCATTACAACATTTAATCTAAATTCTACAGTACTCTATACAGACAATGAAAATAGTTAGATGAAAAAACAAGTAATTATACTTAATAGTCTAATAATATATACCCACTTAAAAAAATTGTTGTAGTAAGTGGAATTTTAAAAATACATAACAGAAAAACATTTCTTGTGGTCCTAGTATAATCTTTTGGGAAAAAAATATTTTAAGAAATATTTATAAAGTGGTGGCTTTTTGCAATCTGAATCTGGTTTATATTTTAGAAAAGCTTTGGTTAGTTTGATTGCTTCTTAACATTTAGCTACCAAATCAATATGGCAGATGAAGCAAAATGCAAAGCAAAGGAAACCTAATGAAAGTATTGCAAATGCTTTTTATTTTCAAAGAAAATTCTTTGAGTTAGCGTGCATTTAAAATATGTGTGAGGTTTTGCTTAGTTGGTTCCATGTCTGACTGTCATGTTAATGAACATTTTAAAAAATGTGAAAGTTTATAATGTGTTGGTCACCCAACTACTTCCCATAGACAGGGGAGTTGCAATTTACCCAGGGTCTTGCCCCAGAAATAGCATTTACTTTATTTGTATGGTCCCTAATAAACAAGAAAAAGATGCATCATTGTGTCTTTTTACATCAATTGGTAAAAATTGAACTTTATAGAAAAGATCTTTTGTTCGTCACAGAAAGTCTATGAATCAGAATAGAAAAAAAACACACGTTCTGCTTGTAATCTTGTGAAAAGATCATTCAAGTTCTGCTAGAAAAGAGAAAATAAATGAGCAGTTGGTGGAATCTTTTTTGACTTGCCTTTAAAGGTGAAGGGAGAAAAGTTTGTGTGTTTTTTTTATACTTGATCCTTCTGTTAAAGCACATTAATAATAATTAACCAACAGTTGGAAGAAGTATCTTGGTGGATAGCCCTTGAATTAGAATATACAGGATTGGATCCGACTTCCCCTAAAGCTCTGAAACTACTAAATCTGCTGAAAAAATGGAGAAGTTTAACAAGCTATCCTTGTAGTTTTTAGCTCTAAAGCCAAATATGTGCCTGTATTGATTAAGTCTCATGTTACTTGCTATTTATTTGGGCAAATTTTGGACTAGATTTCATTTATCTTTCATTTGCAGATATTAAAAGATAGCATGGGTCTGCATGATCCAGCTTACCACATGTAAATATTATGAAGAGTCTGTCAATTTCCACTTGTGTTTCTTAGTTCTCTTTCAGTTTATTTTAAATGTGTTTTTTTTACTAGAATTCCAGAATGTAATTCAAGGAAAGTGTCTCATATTTAGGTATATGCCAGCTGCTTTATAATTAGAAATCTTATTTTGTGAGTAAAGCAAAGTTTTGTAAATATTTCTATATGAGACTTTCAAGGGTGTGAGTTTAATTGAGATCTTGATAATTTTTTCTAAGCAGTTAATTCATGATTTAGTAGATTGCTGTTTGTTTCTCCAAATTAATATAGAATTGGATTGGAAGAAGTATAGCTTCTGTGCAAAATAACACAAATTCATGAATGCTAGTTACTTAACAAAACTAATTATGGACCACATCTCCTCTCCATCAAATATTACAAAAAGAGTTGTTTTTTTTGTATGATGAACTGTGAATAAACAATTCAAAAATAAAAATCTTGTTTTTTAATCTTTTTTCCAAAACAAAATGACTGCAAAGCTCATGTCTACAAAATATATTTTTAATAATTTGAAAACAGACAAGAGAATAAAATAAATGATCGCTCTAAGCACAATCTTTAGTAGTCAAAAAAATATATATATTTATGATGCCATGGACCTTTAAGATGGTTTAGAAAGGTATAAGAAAGGAAGTTGAAAATGACTTGTTAGAATCTCTTGACAAAGCAAAACTAAAGTATCAAATGGTTAGCATACCACAATTAAATAACTTAGATGAATCATATGATCAGTTAAAACTATAGTAATAGCTTTTTGTTTATTATGCCATTTCTTAAAACTTTTCAAAGTGCTAATTTACAGTCAAATGTGAATTCATAAATAGTATTGAATGGGAATATACATCATTAATTTTCATCATTCAGCTTTAATTTTATGCTTGAAATACAACCAATAATCTTCAGAAAACTTAGTAAAAGAAGAATTTTTCTCATTTGAACATTTATGTAATATTTTAAATGTACAGATTTAAACTGTACATATGTTGATTATTTTAGTTGTGATTATTAGTCAGTTTGAAACTAAAGAATACTTTTTAAAATTTCTTTTTTCTTTTTTTGCATTTAAGTTTGCATAAATTATGTTGATAAAGTCGGCTTTATAAAAAATATTGTCAGCTTTCAAATTTTGGATATGTTAAAATTATGTAGACTTTGAACAATAATTTTTAAATGATTAGAAATAGTTAAAATGCTTAATTATTTCTTGTATTTAATAATTTTTGAGATTTCAATCTCTGATTATTTACATGTAGGTTGGTTATTATACCTTGTTGCATGTATGGATTGGGTTTACTGAGTAAGGCTTTTAAAACATTGTATAGAATTTTATATCATCATAAAAAAATAGATTTAAATGGCTTCATAATCAGCTATGATTGAACAGCATTATATTACTTTACAGTGCAGCACAACATTTCTACATGATTTAACTTGTAACTGATGATGTTGTTTATTTATTTTTTAGAGGTTTTTTATTCTGGACAAAGGGATTATAGTGTATGCAAAATCACCAAGTGATGTAAGTATTTATTAGTCATGGTATATAATTTCTTTTGTATTAACTTAAAATATTTTAAAATAAAAAATTGTAGTTAAAAATGTACAAGAATTTCAAATTAAAATAATTTTTTAAGACTTCAGACACAACCATGCTTTGATGAGAAGTGTTATTGTTCATTGGTTTTCTGCTTGTGTATATGCATGAGAAATACTACCAAATATTTATTTTCAGTGTAAGTATGGATGTATATAATTGGAATCTTTTGTGAAATTATTATTATTAATGGATGGTGAAAAAAACTGAACCTTACCAACTCTGCATGTGTTCTACACACAAATGCATTTCATCTACATTAGTGTTTTCTTTTAAAATAATTAAAAGAAATTGTTTAGATTTGTTTTTCAACTTTTTGACAGATATAAGTTATATTGTGTTAAATTTGTTTTATCAAAGAGAAACTTGAAGTATTAAATTTATTGTTTTTTATACACTTACTATATATGTAATTTTTTTAAAAAATTAGATCCAGAAAGGTAAATACCATGGTGTGATTGACATTGGATTTGCTGTGCTCTGTTTTAAAAAAACTTGTCGAAGGATAGATATTGATGCTGAAGAACTAGTTCATCATCTGAAGGCAAGTAAAACAAATAATTTTTGTTCGACTGTTTTATTTTTTCAAATTATACAGATTTTTTGTAGAATATTTTCCTTATGTTAAAATTTAGATTTAAAGGAAAAATTAATCTTCTAAAACTTTTTTCCTTATGAAATAATACAAAATAATTTTTTCTTTAAAACAACTCATCTATTCTAGGTGTGCTGTCTTGTACTTTGTTTACTCAAATCAATGACTGTCAGTTGCACATACGCATAATAATGACCTTTTATTGATTATTTTTAAAGTTTTAGTGTCTGAATACAAATGAGTACTTAATGTTGAATAGTACACAAACATTATTATTATTATATTTCTGATTACTTACTCTCACTTACTCTGCATCAGAAAATTATTGCATTCAGTATTTGGTTTCAAATTTTTACTTTATGACAACTTTATAGAAATAAATTTAAATTCATTAACAACAATTCATCAACCAATAATCATGTTGAATATGAAAGAAATTGATGGTTAACCTTTTGAAAGGAAACAATTATATATTTATATACTTTTTTGCTTGCGTTTGTGTAAATGAAAGAATGTATGTTTGTTCATATTACCAGTAACTTTTTTATTCTTTATGAATGCAAAAATTCAAACTGTTTAAAGGAACATGTGGACCAGAGCATTTTACTGTATAATGTTATGATTTATATCTTAATTATACTAATGTGGATTTACTGTTTTGTAGTTGTTGCTGTGTTATCTAGTTTTCTATATAATGGTACAGTGTATGTACTTAAGAGATGAACAAATAATTGATGGATAAATTCTTTTATGCAAGGTATCTGTCAGAAATAAGAAATTGCTGCTAACCATTTTATAGCAAACTCAGTGACATATAAATATGTTTAGTAAATATTTTGAAATGTTTTAGATAACCTTTTATCAATGCATTTTGTGCAAACTGGAAGTAACAGTTTCTGCACTATTGTTTTTTTTTTCTTTTCTTACCATATAATATTGATTTAGTTTCTCTCGTGATGTTTATGAATGACAGAATTTCAGAAAGACGTGCATTAATGTGATCAATAACGTATGCAAAATTGCACATTTAGCTAGCTTGCTTCCATCTAACACCCATTACCTATAGCATTGCATTTTTTTCAAAATATATCTAATATTATTTTATTTCATTACCTGGTTAGGATAATCTGTTTGGAAATATCCATCTATATACGTTGTCAAGAGTTTCCATTGACAGGGGAAGTTAAATATTATGTTTCAAGAAATGGGGGGAGGATGCATGTGATTTGTTGAATTTTGTTTTCATTGTTACTGCCACATGTTTACCAGTATGTCTTCATAGGAGCAGCATGTCAGTATTTCTAGTTTGTGTGGAGATACTTGATGATGAGCCGGTCTCTCACAAACACAGAATAGTCTGTAGTGTTCTGGTACTGTTTCAGAACATTTTATAATAGTTTTGTTTGATGGTTTTTTTTTTTCAGTGTTATTAGTGAAAAAATATGAGTAGATTTTGTAACTACGTTTACACAATAATGCAAGCATACTGTGTTCAGATAAAGAAGACATTTTGCATGACACTTTCTTAAACCTGTCAAATCTGCATTAATAAATAATTTCTAAAATGGTTTTAGGAACATTTATTTCAATTATTGCATGACATACTGTATATATATATTATTAATTAATTAATTATTTTAATTATGTTTTAGGTAAAAGATCAGAAATTATTTGATGAATGGCTTTCTAAATTGACTCATCACCGATTATATCGTCAACATGAAATTGCATATGGGACAAAGGATCAGCCACACTTAACAGAAATAAAATCTCCAACTGAAGAAATATCAACTCTTCCTGCAAGTAAGAAATATACATTTGATAGACTTTTTGCTATGCTGCATATTAGTGATAAATTTTCTCAGTTATCTATCAAACCAAAAGAAAATGACTAAAGTTTTCACACAATAATTTTTTAGGAAAAAAAAATTTTCTTGAAACCAAGTTAAGTTAGAGTCATTCAGTATCAAATAATCAAATGTGCTTCACCTCACCCTTTCAGAATTTGCTTAAACTTCTACTGATGGAAAATGAGCTCTCAAAGAAAGGTTTTATATTGTAGCCTCAAAACTCACAATAGCTGCAATAATAGCAAAATAGCAATATATTTTAACAAACAGTATCACTCATTCCTACCAGACTATCAGGTAATTTATACTGTCTTCCCAATGAGGCTGCAAGCTGCACTGGGGGTAGGAATAGTACACAGTATGTTTTGTTCTGGCACCCAACATTCAACTTTTCTGGATTGCCATTGAAACATTCTGGCTGTGCCATTGGGATGCATAAACTGAATATATATACATCTTTTTCTCTTTTTGAAACTTTGCTAGCTTTTCCTGTCTACCAGTCTTTATCATTGATGTCTATGTAATCAGTGGAACTCAACATTTGCTTGAAATAATATGTTGTCCTATGATATCTGGCTGCTTAGATTTGTTGTTAATTTATTGGCACAAAATTGAACATTTCCCCTTGTTCCGGTTACTGCATGCTCAAATTGAAATTTATCTACAGTTAACAGCTTTGACATTTTCATTTGAAATAACTTGAACATTCTTCTTATAGTAGCTAAAAAGATCACTGGCTGCTTAAGACTTGCATGGGCTGGGCTGCCAGGTGCTTTACTGTGCCTCCCATTCTATCCCTTGAGATTTTCCACGACTAATAGCAAAAAGTTTTATTCTGTTTTAATGCCACCAGATTGATGAAATTATCATAATTTTTGTACTGTGCTGCTGAGCTAACATTGAAGTAGTGAATGTGTTCGATTGTTCCAAGGGTGCATTTTACACATGTGACTGCCTTCTGAAAAAACTGAAGAAAAAAAAGCAAAAAAAAAGCAAAAGCATGTACAGTTGATGTGTTATGGTGTCATGTCTCAGGCAGTCAGTTATGACATACACTTATGCTTTCAATTGATCCATCTTTAGACTTGTGATACACCAGAAATACAAATGGATGCATAGTTGCTTGGCTATTATACCAGTAAAAACCTTATTCAGCATCCTGTACCGTAAATGAGTTTTCCACAAATTCAAGCAACACTTTCAGCTCTGATTTAAAATAGTCAGATAGAAACCATTGATTCTCTGTTTGATAAAATAATTGATTTGTTCTGTTATTACTGATGTTGTTATCTATAAAGGGGCTTTACTACTTTGCATGATACATATAATGCATATGCATGTGCCAGATGTGACCATAGGATGATTACAAAATACATATATGAAACAAATAGTAGCATATATTATTGGATGATTTTTATCCCTTGGAAACAAGATTGCCAAACATGTTTTAGGATATACGAGGTCTGTCCAAAAAGAAACAGAACTTTTAAAACAGCGTGCTTGCGACTGCAGTGCTATGTATTGGTGACCTTGACCTTCAGTCTAATAATAACCACCACACCATGTCAGTTAGTTATCGATCTACATGTGCGAGAGTGAACGTATGTTTAGTGCACTTGGCGATTTGTTGCAAGTTGAACAATGAAGGATCTTGAAGAGCAACGTGTTTGTGTGAAATTCTGTTTCAAATTGGGAAAAACTTTTACGGAGACTTTTCTAATGTTGCAACAGGCCTATGGGGAGGATTGTTTGGCCATGTGCAAAATCACGAGTGGTATCAGCATTTCAAATTGGGAAGAACATCCACTGAAGAACAATCCCAAATCTGGATGACCTTCCATGACAACGGACGACGATCACATTGAGAAAGTGCGGGCTGTGATCCGTGGAAATCGTCGCCTGACTGTCCGTGAAGTTGTTGACATTGTGCACAGCTCAAACAGCCTCTGTAAAGGTTTTTCCCAGTTTAAAACAGAATTTCACACAAACACGTTGCTCTTCAAAATCTTTCATTGTTAAACTTGCAACAAATTGCAAGTGCACTAAACTGATGTGGCATGATGCTGCTATTATTAGACTGAAGGTCAAGGTCACTGATACGGCACTGCAGTTGCACACATGCTATGCCGACTGTTGATGCTCTGTTTTAAAAGTTCAGTTTCTTTTTGGACAGACCTCATACACATTTCATATACAGTATTGGAAATAATTATGGAAACACACATGATATGCACAAATAACATGTAATTGAAACAGAAATATATAAATATAATACATACAAAATGAAAGTTTTACAGTGCATTTGTATTTTATATGTGAGCCCTTTGTTTTATGTAGAATATGACACTTTGTTTTCATGCTCATACAAGTTATCAATGTATGACTATGGAATGTTCAAAATATCCTGTAGTACTTTCCACAATTCATCCAAAATGTTTGGTTGCTTTTGGACTTTCAGAGTAGCCATATAACCCCATATAGCTTAATGATGTTTATATCAAAACTTTGCAAGCAAAGGTGTCTTTGTGAGTATTCAGCCTCTTTTCATTTCAGATAGTTTTTCACCACATTGGCTGAATGCTTGGGGTTATTGTCATGTTGGGACATGAATCCCCATCCAATGAGATGTATGTCTCTCAGGGAGTGGCATGGTCAATGAGAACCAATCTGAATGTACCTGTCAGCAGTCAGTATATTTTCAATTTATGCAAATCTTTGACATCCTCGGCTGATGTGCAGTCCCATACTTGTATTAATCCACTCCCATATTTCACTGTAGCTGTTGTACACTGACTTACATCACTCCCTTGTCTGCCTTAAATAAACTGGTGTTGATTATTTCCAAAGATTTCAAACTTGGACTTACCTGTAAAGCACAATCTTCCAGGTTTCGTCATCTCACTGTTTCATTTCTGTGACCCATTTCATCTTTTCGTGGTGCATGTGAAAGTTCGTGTATGCGTGTGTATCTCCGAGGAGAAGGGAGTGGAGGGTGGTGGCCATTTGGTTTCCTCTTATTATATCTTTTTTTTGGATAAATTCTAACACCTATACTTGCAGCTGGGTAATTTGCAAGATCTTTGCTGGCTCGTCATCTATCATGTAAAGATCAAGATGACAAAAACACACCTACTGTGCTTCACAAGTGCTCAGCTTATTAAACTTCAAATATAGTTACACATTACATAACACGACCAAATGCCCTTTTTGGCTTTAATTCATGGCAAAAATAAAAATCTTAGACCATTTCTGATACGGATTTTGAAATCTATATAAAAGGTTGTTCTAAGAACTCAAGTTTCATAGCAACAGCTGTCTTTTGCATACAGCTTCTGATCAATGAAATGTAGATTTTGCCATATGCATAGAATGAATCATTTTTTGACTGAGTACCCTATGGTTGAAGAGGCCCTGTATCTTTAGAACTAGTGTGAGTTGAGGGCTACAGCTATACAAACCTGCCTTTGTGAGCTCAATACTCCTTCAGTAGAAGTTTAGGCAAAATCTGAAAGGGAAAGGTGAAGCATTTTCTCAAAATTTGTTGGTTTGATGCAGAATAACTCCTTATATTTCATGTTTAATCAACTTGCTCATTGGCTTGCTATATGGTTTTTCATAAGATTTTAAGCCATTTTCTGTCAAGTGAAATCATATTATTTTACTTTTATTTAGTAGAAAGTGTTAATAGCATTCACCTAGTTGGTAAAGTTTTTAATGCTTTTTTTTGTGGCTTTTTTCATTGGGATTATCAAATGTATAACATTATATTTTTAAAATTTTCAAAGTTGCCAATTTTCCTGAGACAGTAAGGACACTCTCAATGGGAAAAGAAACTATCAAGCAAAGCAGTTATAAGGCTCAGAACATGAATTCATTTTCTGGACCTGGCAAAGTGGCTGCATGGCTTTTAGATACTGAAGGCATTCAACAGTGCAATAAAGGTTAGTCAAACTTCATAATCTTGAATTCTGGGTTTTTATATTAGTGACATTTTAACTGCTTTGATATGGATTTGATTAGACCACCTCATTTTAAAAATATAGCTTACTATTGCAGTTTACTTTAATGTGTAGTCACTTTTTTCGTCTGTCTTTCCAGGTCTATTCATAAATTGATAGCAGTTTTGCTGAGAAATTAATGAGTACTTTTCTTTTGTTCACTGATAAAGCTTTTTAAAACCAGAATTAGGTGCTGAATTTATGCTACCTTTGTATATGTTACAGTAAGATTGTGAAACTAGTGATTTCATGAAATTCTTGAAATATTAAGTCAATTTGCAAAATCACTAGTTTCACTCAAGAACTTCAGGAATTTATCACCTTTGCTATTAAGTGACACTGTTTGGTCTTATGAATAAAATATTATGAGATCATGATGTTTTTATATAAATAAAATGTTATTGTGATGGTTTTATGAATAAAACATTATATATAGTAATTTTATGGAATCACTAGCACTTCAATTCAGGGATTTCATGAAATTACTAGTTTCACATTCTTACTGTAACAAAAATGTCTAAATGAAGTATTTATTTGATGCCTACTGTGGAAATATTTTATAAAAATGATTTAAGCTAGATGCAAAGCTTTATGAAAGTTGTTCTCTGCCTGTTACTTTATAAACATTTTAGTGAAATTATATTCAGCCAGCAGATTACAGATGCTTGTCTTTGGAAAGAAATGTATTGTACAATTTTTGAATTTATAAAATGAAGTTATTTTATTTTAGTGATTGATGTCAGTGACTCCCAGAAATAATTGAAAGTATTTTTTAAAAATTGTTTATTTTAAGAAAAGTAATATTAACCCTATCTAATTTCTTGTTTTATTTGTTTTCTACTTCCTTTATTACTATTCGTTTTTATTTAGAAAATATATGTTACAGGAAAAATGAATTATTACATTTTTTAAAAAACTTTTATTACTGATTTGTTGACAAAATGATAGGCAGACTTTGTCTTCTGTCATTTATTTTTGAGTTATAAGAATGCTAGTATATTTTGTGTGAGCAACAAGTTGAAACAGGGAACCAAGAAGTCCTGAAACCATTTTCTTACTTACAGTATTTAAGAAGAAAAAAAATATATTAAATACTTCAGCTATCTTACTGGCACATATTCTGTATATTAATGACATGATTTTAAAAAAAAATTACTGCCATTTATTTAATTTACTTCTGTAACATTTAAACTTTAAAATCTGTTTGTTTTCAAACAGTTTATGATCGCATTTAGGTAAAGTCAATTTTAATTGTGTAACATCCACTTCAATGGCAGGTGCTAACTTAGGATCCGTCTGAATGTGTTGAATTATCTGTTCACTTTACTTTTATGCAGATTTCTGTCATAATTTGAACACCACCCAAAAAACTGACTTTGTTTCTGATTTACATATCCGACTATCAGAACCGCTATAAAATAGGCTGACAAGATGGGCAAATCTCATTTTCCTAGAATTCGAGAAAGTGTGATGGCCAAGGTATTTTTCTGTTTACATGGGATCAGGTAAATGGTCATTCTAAGTATGGTCAGTTCATATTCCTTGATGATGCTGATCCTTTACTGTCTATATGTGTTGTACAGTGGATAATCTGTTGTATTTTTTTAGGAATGTGAATCACTGCATATGAACATCTTGGATGTTCTGCCACTATCACTGAATGCAGAGAAAATTTATTGTCTGTCAACAATCCCTTTCAGCTGTTGCTACATCAACATTACCAAGTTTATGACACTGAAATGGCTCCTGTAGAGTAGAATATGCTACTGGACAAGTTGTTCAATGGCAGTCATTGGTGACAGATGTGAATAAAGGTAGTCACCTTGCCTAGTGCAACATTCTTATTGACAAGCACCTAGCATTTTGGTAATCTGTATTCTTCACAGACGAGTTACTTTCACCAATTCACATCCTATGGATACATGTTGGTCTGGAGAAACTTTTTGCTTTGTGTATTTACAAAGAATTGTCAAGCTCAGCAAATTTGAAGCAATGATATTAGCAGGTATTTGGTGTGCCAATATAACATCCTCCATTCATTTATGGACATCTAAATGTTACTGGTTACAAATGCATTTTTTTGAATAGTCTTTTACCTCGATTAATCAGCATATCCTGCAGGTTGGCACACAGACAGAGCCAATACAGAATGGACTGTAGTTGCTTTACTAAGTTCCAGAAAACCCCATGTATGAACTCTGTTGAATACCTATGGGAGTATCTTGATAGACAGACAATGACCAAATGGTCAACACCCATGTCACAGTAGTAGTTGAAAGAATACCTGCCATGTTTATGGGGAAACCTGGACCATGTCATCATTAGTAGTCTAATAGATTTCATGCTTTACTAAATGTAAGAGATGCTGCTAAATACTGAGGAGGACTTTTGAACATTTATTGTACATACATTACAGAATAACTGTACATGTGCAAAACCTATGGTATTCAAATTATGATGGCAGGGATCTGCATATTTGTGTTTACTAACAGTTTTATTAAGATTTTTGATGATTACAATAATTACTATTATTAGTTGGAGATCTTATAGCCTTGCTTTTAATAGGATGATGAAATTATACATATGAAATGGATTTTAAAAAATCTTGAGCCACAAACAATGAACAGAATTTTAACTCTCATTCACTTTACAGTGTTTTAAAAAAAAATGTCTCTGATGTTATTTACAATTTTCATTCTTGAAATAGTTAACGTTTTTACATGCAAAATATAATGGAAAGATGCACTTGTGTTTCTTCTCGATAAAAGCGTATTTGAATTGAACTTACTGAAAAAGTTATGTAGGAACTTTGGTGCTAGAACTTGTTTTTAAGCTTCAGAACATATCCTCTGTCCAGGCAATATGCTTGGGAACAAATCTCTATTTTATAGTATTTTTGAGGTTGTGGAAGTTTGGCCCTGCTGGCCAGACAGGTTAATGGTTAAGTCTGGCATGAGGTACAGTAGGTGTGGGGATAACCCTCAGGGTGAAAGGATCAGGAAACCTTCCACTATCACCAACTTTGATGATTGAATAGATTATAAAACCTTTCTGATTAATAATGCTTAGAAACTCAAATGAGACATCTGTACAGAAATAAATTTATTGTGCAATCTTTAGTTCCTGGTTTGATATTAAAAAAATGCTTCTGAAAAATTGCTTTTTAAAAAAGATTATATCTAATTTAAACATTTATTATACTTTCACCAAATTAAATACAATTTTTAATTAGATTTTTTTTGTTTCAAAATACTTTGATATTTCTTCCAGGAAAATTTTCTGACTATTGTATGTTTAAGCCAAATTAGAGTTTTGTTATATGGAAATTATTTTACGTATAAACACTCGATAGATACCCAAATGTTAGGTAAATGTAACAGTTAAGAGTAATAGATAATTTTTAAAACTCAATAGTAGATAATATATAATAATCATTTTCTTAACACTTCTATTTTTTCTGACAGAATTAAGTCAAGCTCAAAGTCAGTTGTATGAACTAAAGAATATTTTAGAACAAATGAAAAATCTTCCATTGGCTACTGATGCTGTTTCAGTAAGTTTTTTTTCCTCTGTGTAACTATATGAAAGAATTTGATATAAAATCAGATTTTATTTAGCCATCAAAGATTTACAATTTTTTTGTCAAGTAGATCAACATAACCTCATCTGTTTCCTCTTCTTGAGTTTTCTGTCACAGTTAGTGCCACGAGAGACATTGCTGAATTCATTCATTCTCATTGATAAATTGTATGTCTTCATAGAGAGAAATTAATTCCCTAAGAAATTTTTAGTTGTTTTTAATGATTTTCTAATAAAACATCACTTAATTTTTAATTTCTTGTGAATTTATTATTAATTCAAACAAATGATTTTTAAACTTTAATTTTTAAATTGGTTATTTTTTTAAACTCTGTTTATTAATTAAACCTGAAATGAGTTATTCAGATTGTTTTTAGTGAGTAATCACTTAAATGATATCCATTTTACTTGGTCTAAATTCAAATATCAATTTGTTGAAGAAGAATTTAAAAATGAAAATTTAGTATATTCCAAAATTTTAGGAAGCAGGTACTTAATTTTCTTTTTTGTAGTTTATTTTGACGATAATGTTTATGTAATCATCTGCCTTTTTTTCCTTTCTTTGTAAATTTCAAAAAAGTTACTGAAGTGAACTTTTAACTTTTTCCATTCTGCATTTTGGTGCCATATTAAAAGAAAATTTTCATTTTTTTAATGTAATAGTTATACAATTGTTGGAAGATCACACCAACTGACAAAAAAGTAATATGATGTTTGTGTATCATGAGAAGAGCATGTGGTATTTTGATTGAAGTTACAGAGGCAATTCTTATGTCTGTGCAGAACCAATCCAGTAACTGACAACTTTAGCAGACTAGAACTTTTCTGATAATAATTATAAAAACATCAGAGTTATTGGAGGCAAACCACATAGAAGGGGATAGTACTGAAGAAGAGGGAAAAAATTCCTGCCATTGGCTACATACGATGATGAGCAAAGAATATGCGCCATACCAACCAGAATCTTAAGTGATCACTATTTTTCTGGTTGTTTCTACTGATGGTAGAATGGTAGCAGAAGTGCTATCCAAAGAATTACATTCTCAAACTCACCATTTTGGAATGATTTATTAAGCTACTGTATCACAGAGCTTCTTTGCTATATTTACATAACTTACTGTTATATCTAAATCCATTTACTTTAATAATTTGAGTTATTTTGCTGTAATGCTACTTCTGTTTTCTTGACTTTATTGCATTACTATATTTCTGCTTATTAGAATTTTTCTTTGCATATTATGAAATTGTTTTGTGGCTTTATGATTTGTGAATATAATTTTTTTTTTTGTTTTAAACTCTTGATGTTTAACTAAACCTTATAGCATGTATTTGTCAAACATTAACAAATACTAGTTGACACAACAATTAATTATTTAAGTAGTCTGCAAGAGTTAATATTCAGAAACTATAAAAATGACAGAATAGTAAGTAAATACAATAAATTACCCTTGTTAATTGGTATCATTGATTGTTTTATCCAGTACAAGGGTCGCATTAGCATCTGATAGTTGTGGTTAATAAGCTAAAGGATGAAATAGCTTTACTGAGATGTTATGTAAGTGTTACTAAAAATAGAACAATTTACTAACAAATTCGTATTTGTTTTAACATCCACTTTGTCATTACTGATAATCAGAGAAGAGTCTACTTTCATATATGTGCATTTATCTTCAATACCAATGTCCAGTGCTTGTTTACATTTTCATCTCTTAGATGCTTTGATTTTTATAGTATAACTATTTTCAGATACTGTGATGGGTTTGTATTTTTTATGCTTACCAGCAACAACAACTTTCACTACTTGTGAATGTTCTTCATATAATGCAAGGTACAAAATGCTTCTTGATTATACTTGTCTGGCATAGCCAGAACTGGTTTAATCTGTTGAAACTAGCATCCTATCTAATTTTTAATAAATTATTTGTAGCTGCTCTTATCAGTTCCCTTTCACATGTTGACCCTCCTAATGCAGTTTAGCTTATGTCAGCTAAACGTAGTTGGCAACTTTGTATCTTAGTAAATAATAAGAAATCTGGCTGTATTTTGTGCGTTCCTCTTGTTGATTTGTTTAATCCAGCTTTTTACTTGTACTTTTTGAGATTACACAATATTTCTTTTATCAAATCACATCTTTACACCCAGTGTTATCTTTATCTGCTATTACACATCCTGAAGTTCTGACTACATCTTATTTCTGTAAATAAGACCTGGAATGTCAATTGACGGATATGAGTAGATTCCTTTTCTTTTGGAACTTTTTCATCATAAATTTTTTTTGAGTAAATTAGGCAAATGGTGTTTTGGCAGTCAGATTCATCAAGATATATATGTTGATAATTTTCTCTCTGATTTGCTGTACGGGATTAGTGGCATGCAAACATATGTTTGCAAAGATTTACTCTACTTACTTTTCCACAGGTTGCCAGTCTTCTATGTAACTTCTGGCTGGCTTAGATATCAGTCCTGTAATACTATATCTTAAACATTTTAGTTTAAATAAATTTAGGAAAAAATAGAAATATAGTTTATACTAATTTTTCTTTTTATTTATTAAAATAAAAATAAAGAACTGTGATTTTATTTATTTATTGAGGATGCACTGATATTACATACAATGGAATGTTTCTAATATGAATAGATCATTCATGAAACATTCATATAATAAATAAAATGCTATGGAAATTAAAACAATGTAATTTTTTATCAGTTTTTATGCTCAAAACCTGTGCAAACATTGTAATTTTGTATTATTGTATGCTCCTGTTATTGTATCGAGAACTTTATTTAGCACATTTATAGAGGTTCATTTGTCTAATATATAGATGGCATTTATATAGATGTCATGTAATCACATGCATTCTTGTGGTTTTTACTAGTCTTTGCTTTGTCAAGTTCTTTTGTTGTGGGTGTCATAGACATTCTGTACCTTCAACTCTCAGGTTTTATAAAAATTGGCTAGCTGAAAAACAAAAAAAAAAGATATGTTAATTTTTCACTTTGAAATCTGGAAATTTATGAGCTATTATTCAGAACCTTTAACTACATATACTTGTAACCACTGTCTGTGGGAAATATGCTGCTATTGAAATTCAATATTATAAATATTAAAGTAAAGTTATTACTCTAAATATATGGCATTGAGTTTTTTTTTTTCCAATGCATATTTACTCAGAATATTGTTCCTCATTTACTGAAGAGAGTTTTTAAAGTATTCCACTTCATCAGTACTGTAGTGCAGTCAACTTTTTTTTAGTTTACATTTGTTTAACTACTTCTGTATGTGTGTCCTGTTCACAGATATTAAAGCTCTTAATGTGATTTTCTGGTTTGTCCAAATTAAAAATTATTGGAAAATATTCATTAACTTAAAAATGGATTTCTCATGTAAATTAAAATAATTTTTGCTAAGAATTATTTTCTTCTGTGCCAAATTTAGAAGTTTTTTTTTCTTCTTTTATTAGGTTTAGTTATCCTAGCAAATTTACAACTCCATAAACTTGGTTAATGATGTCTGTGAATAGATCTCTCACACTTTTTTCTGTTAACAGTTGTCTCTGTAAACTGGTTTCTGTTCTTGTCTTTCCAGTTTAACATCTTTATTTATTGCTACTAACAGTGGTTTGTGCTTTTTCCCCTTTCCTGTTTAGTGGGATGACTTTAAAATCCCTGATAAAAAGAAAACCAGACTGGGCTCTCGCAATACAAAGCTGAAGAATAAAGGAGGTGGTCCCTATAGCCCCCAGCATTTTAAAATTTCTGTAAGTGTCCCTACAGTATTTATAAATGTATATTGCAATCACTAAACTGTGATTCATGTTTTTTTACTTTAAAAGGATATTGGTATCAGAAAGAAAGAAACTCTTTATTTTTCCTTTCTGGAAAAAGTTACTAATTTGAAAACTTGGCAAAAATGATTTAAATTCGGGATGTTACTGGGATATGTTTATTCACTTTTTAGCTAGATTACATTTGGCACTTACAAACATTGGCAAAAAAACATTTAAAAATCTGCAATTTGATGACCGAATTATGAAAAATGTTCATTGATGGAAACAAGCACAAAAAAAATGAATCCAAGTAATTAAATCTTCATCCACAAACAGTATTGATTTTATTCTCGATAGCTGTATGTTTGTTTAAATTGTCATTGGTACTCTGATTTGGCTGGTTTATATCTGATTAAATCTTACTCTTAAAAGTTTATAATATTATACATTTATTTGCAGGAATTACTATAAAAATGAAGAAGAAAAATCATTTTTTTTTATATTTTAATTATGTAAAAACTATATTATTATTTTATTTTTCAGAGGGTCTCTTGGATCATTGTGACACATTTTAGAAGTTCTAGTTGATAACTATTAATTATTTATGAGCTACTTAAAAAAAAAACTTTTATGCAAGTTTTGTAATAAACCTTAAATTTTTAATAAATGGAATGGCAATGGTAAATTACTTTTAATGCTAGATTTTCTTTCTTAAATAGTTTTGAGTAATATTTAAAAAAGTAGAAAAATTTAAAAATTTTTAAAAATATATCTTTGTTAAGATATTTTTTTCTAAATATGAATGTTTCTGTATAATTTGATACTCCATTGGTGGGGAAACTATTTATAATCAAAACTTATAATTGTATACAGTATCATTTCAGCAAAACATGACATTTTCAAAATGAGTGATAAAATTCAAAATTTTTAATTTATTTTCAAAAGCAAAATAAAAAGATTAAAATATGTCAGATTTTTAATTTAATATTTTGACAGATTATCATAATATTATAAGTATATTAAATATAAACTTCAAAGAATTGAACATTCTTATTATCATTATTAGAATGTACATTTATTTTTCAATGAATATCTTTATTTTGGGTAGAATGAACATTGTAAATCTACATATCTACATATAGTACATGTGTGTATCTAGTTCAGGAGAACAATTGCCATGGCATGTACTGTAAAATATTTATATTAAGTGGGAGTTTCTTTACTTGTCGACAGCAGGGAACAGGTTCTTCCAACATGTTGTCTGTGAACCAAGACAAGCTCCACCTCAGCTCTTCTAATCCTAACCTGATCATGTATGAACAGGAGAAGTCACGGCCACACAGCATTGCTTCTGAATTTGCTTTGATTTCCAATCATGAACAACGAATTAAAGAAATCAAGTTACGAGAAGTCTTTCTGAACAAAGCAGGCCATGGTAAGTATATAGCTAAGTGCTGCACATGCAAAAAAAATACCCACAGAGCCAATTTTTTAAAATTATTATTTCCTCAGCAAGCAGTAGTATATTTTTGAGTTTATCATTCAGGAAAAATTGTATATAATTAATTGTTTCAGCAAGATATTATTCAGAATTTTTTTAATGACCATATGGAAATTTTTGTGTGTGTGTGTGTGTGTGTGTGTGTGTGTAATTTGTTCATTAATATGATTTTTAAAAAATTAATTGTACAATAAATGCATTGATTGATAGTACTTTTAAAATTCGTTTTTGATCATTAGTTTTATATTTTTAGAGAGAGACATGTTATGGTTTGGATATGTTTTGAGTTTTTTGTCAGTGCTGTAGTCATGAATTTTTAATGAGAATTTTTTATTTATTTTTTACTGTTTTGAAAATATTTCAGGTTTTTTAAAAAAAATTGTGATTCATTATATCTTTAAATAACAGTTACTAAGAGGTTGTATATCAATTTACTGTTAACTAATAATGGATGTTGCAGCTCAAACTGTCTTTAGTTTGTAAATCACAGTAATTTGAATGTTTGAATTTATTGCTGTAAAAATTGTTTCCATACTAACTGTAACCTAACAATATTGAAATAATAGTAATGATTTCTGTGACCTATTATTTTTTTTTTTCCAGTTCATGATATCCTCAAGTCACTGGTGAGGATGGTATCAACGGAGAGGGACCGCCTTAGACAGGTGTTAGAACAGAATGTAATAGCTCAGAACAACAGCAATAATATTAACACTCTAAAAGAGTCTCTTGCTGAGGTATACCAACATCTTAAAATCAATTATCTATCATTATTATCTGACATTTCACTATTCCAGAGTTAGACTTAACACAGTTCATAAATTTATTTTTGATGATTTACACACACACAGTTAGGTGTAATACTGAAATCTCTGGAAGGTCAAGAGAAATTTTGTTACAACAGTACTAAATGTAAATGTAGAAGAAAAGGTGATCTTAGATCAATGAGTTTCATTAAAAGATCAAGAGACTGAAAGACAGTAATGACCCTCCCCCCAAAAAAAAGAAAGAGAAATTTGGATATAATCATAGGACTCTTAGTTCCAAGTTGTTAGACATACATTACCAGTTCTTACAGAGACCAGAGTTAGTCCATGGCATACAGACAACAAGTCCTTATTATGTTACAGATAGTCTGAAAGAGTTACAAAAAGGTGTTTCAACAATTTATTTGAATGATAAAAGGTTATACATAATTATAATTACATAGATTTATTTAAAAGACCAAAATTGCTTAGTTTTTTATACAGACAGTTTCAGAAATATTATATAGTAGAATATAAAAATTAAATTTTTTACAAAGTTTAGCTAGATTTAAAAAACATGCAAACATCCCAAGTTTTTTATATTAGTTTGGTGCATGTGTTTTACATGTGGTTACAAGTCAAAGCTATGCAAACAACCAAGTTGATTGAACATCAAGAGGTTGTTCAGCTAACCTGATCATTCATGAAATACTTTTTCAAGCAAATTAATTTGAAAACCTGCCCCCCCCAACCCTCTGGTTTACCTTTTGACTACTTTATTAAGCATCAGACAGATTTAACACACACATTTTAAGGAATAAAAACATTTTGATTCAAAACTATTGCTTCTATAGGAAGCATATTGCAGAAAGAAAGAAATAGTGTTAATTGGCTCTATATAAAAATATTCCAAGCAGTATGTGTATTGTTTAAACATATCAGACAATACATATAATACATATATATTTTACCTGCTTCACTTAAAACTATATTATATGTAATTGCATTTTATCTGAAATCGCTGATATGGCTGTTTTATTTTAGAGATTATTTTCTAGAGTTCAGTAAAAAATGACCATGTTGCTTATCATTGAAAAAATATAAAGATATGATTTTGAAATATTTGCTTGACATGATTTAGTTACATTTCGTTCTCAGTAAAGAAGTAAACTTTTCTTTTAGGAAAGGCATTTCAGGCATCATTTGAAAACCACTAATAAATTTCAGAAATATGTATCTTAAGTATTTCAAACATATTGCCTGCTATGATTTTGTACCAGGTGAAATATCTATTGTTTAGTTAATTGCTGACTTTATGGAGAGACATCTACATGAAGCAAATGTTTGTACCTTAAATATCCATTTTTAAACAGGTAGTAAAACAAAATGGTGAACTTCGAGCTCGGCTTAATAGGATTCACATGGACTCTCACACCCCAGAGCCTCTTTCAGGGATTATTACTACACCACTGCCTTCTCCAGGAGAAAAGGTAGTTATTGTTAAATAAAGTTTTCCTTTGAATCACATATGATCATCCATCAACGTGTTGTCTTTTTTCAATAAAGAATGATTGACTAAAATGTATTACATATATTTCATTATAAAAACTTTGTGATTGTATACATTAACTGTGCTGCTAGATGAAGAAATTTTGCATACTAAATTTTGGAGTAAATTTTATGTAGTTATAAGCGCACAAAGTTGGCTGCTTTATGAATAAGTAGTCCTTTTGCTAATACCTTTGGAAATAATGATTTTGGAGTTTAATGTTTGATTGTGCATTTAAAATATACATCAGGATCACTTAATATTTCAGTCTGATGATGTAAAACAGATTTACATCTTTGTTTGACATGTGGTTTCATTTCATAGACTGGATAATCAACACATGAGACAGCAGCTCTTGTGTATAAATTTCAGTCTTATGATGATACTGTTGTCATCTTTTGTATTATCATGCTGGACAATTGGAAAAAAAAAACTTGACAACTTAGCAAGATTTCAGAAACACGTAAAATTTAATGTCTGATATTAAAACAATAGGCTAAACTTTCTTGCCAAAGAAGTTTTGTTATGGCTATTAAACCTGATGGATGTCATCAATCTTTCATCAAAACAAAGTTACAAATCTGAATAAAAATAAAGAATTTTGCTTCATATATGGCATGTGTTGACTATTTAAAATTTGATGGAGTCATGTAAAGAAAGGTCACAATATTGTGACATAGTATATTTAACTTGATTATGCTATCCAAGCAAGCGCACACATCTCATCTCATCACCCACATCAATGATTTGGGAATATTCAAACCAAATTTCCCAAAGAAAAATCAGTTTAAAAAAATAATGTCTTTAACAGTAGACATTGTGTAGGTAATTGTCCAATCTTGTATTTAAATATAAACAGAACATAGGGTTCAAATGTTAAGATGTCTGCTACATTTTTGAATACACTATGAATTCTGCATTTTCCTAAAAACTCTTTATCCAATTGAAAATGATTTCTTAGTAATTCTGATTTTCTGAAATTTATCCATTATAAGCTCTTTCTTAACCTGTTTAACAATAATCAGGAATAAAAGTTGCCAAATAAATATGAGGCTTCCAGTATTACAATTACATTAGCATAAAACTGTTGAGGGCAGATTTTAACATTTCCGGATGGTTTTAAGTGACTAATTGTGAGTTCAGACTTCAGAACGTGGTGGAAGGGTAGATGGCAGGTGATGAATTTCTATATGCTGTTGTGTGCTTGTGTAACTTAAACATACTTGTTAGCTACTGTAAATTTGTTGATTCAATTTTTTTATAATTTTTAAATTCACTTTGTACATGAAATTTAGTCCACAATAAAGAAAAGAATTTTGATGTCTATTTAGTCACAATTAGTCACTCAACTTTCTGACTTACAATTATCTGTGAATTGATTTTGAATTTGAACACGAGAATTTACTTTGCAAACATTATCTGCGTGATACTTGCAGACAATAAGTCCAATTAAGTATTTTATGATTTATTTGTGGTATTTTGCAAAAATAGGTATTTTGAAATGTGTCAAAGCAGTTTGTCTTCAAACAGTTATTTTGTATGTTGATGGTGAACCAGAGAACATCTGTAGTTCTGAAAATATAACATTTTAAGCATGTTTATTTTTTGGAACTAAAATTGAAAACTGTCCATTAAATACTTGTTTAAGCAGCATTCCAAAACAAACTAGTGTAATAATGCCTGCTACTATGTATTTAAGACAAACAAACAACATGCTGAAATTATTTTTACCACAACTTTATAATGCTCTCTTTAAAAGTCATTGTTTATAAACCTAGGCTTTTGCAGTAAAAATGATACCTTTAATTTTTTCTGTTTTAAGAAAAGCTTGTACAAGATTGGTTTTGAAGGCGCAGGACGACAAATCATACTGCTTTACAGTAATAATGAAATCCTAATCCTGAGATGAAGATTTTATTATATTCATTGTTTGTTTTTAACCTGGGACTTCATAAAAATTTCAAGAAAATAGTAGATCAAAATCTATGAACAAATACAGAATACTTGGTTTATGACAATTTACTTAGCAGTTTTTTAACATCAATCAAATTCTCTCTCCCACTTTCAGCCACTTATTTAATTTATATAATATTCATTTTTTTAAAAAAATATACAGTGAAATCTGTTTTAACTTAGGTGATTATAGCGCATCAGTGAAACTGAATTCAACAACTTATGTTATTTCAGGAATGTCCATTGCATGCAACATTGACTCAGTCATTCTCAGCAGAAAGTTGCTCTCTTTCTGAGTATTATGATGCAGCAGAAGCACTGGTTTCAGGTAGTGACACCACTTCTGAGGTAAATGCTGCTGTTTTTATTTCAGTGTAAATGTGTGTTAGTGTGTGTGGGAAGAGGAGAATTTCTTTATAGATGACTAGTAAAAAAAAAACAATATCTGTTCAGTGGTTGGGACTTTCTATAATGAACCTCTGCTTCTATGTTTACATCTTGTGATAGTTTTCTTTTGCGAATTGATAAAAATCTACAGGATCTGACACAAAGCCAGTTTTATTTGGCTTTAGACAGCCAAACATATACACACATCTTTTCCCCCAGCCTTCTTAAAGCATTACTTGTTTTGCAAGTACTTTCTGTTAAATATAATGATAAACTTTCTATGATGCTGTTAAAGATTTTTATAATGGTTGTTAAAATACTTTTTTAAACAAATTTAGCCATCAGAAGAAGCCTCCAGTGAACTTTCTGATGAGGAAGAAAATGAGATTGATTACACTACTCGTGTAAGTGGTAAGTTCACAGGCTTTTAAATATATATATTTTTTACTGCATTTTCATCAAATTGGATTAACTAAACACAGCTCATCTGCACTTACTTATTTGTAGTTTTGAGGTTTCAGAAACTTAGCTTGATAAGAAGGAAAACCAGTTAAGTAGTGTTCACTATCTATAAAGAAGATATTATTGCCTTTCCTGACATGGAAATCTGGTTCGTTTCATTTTTCTTTCTTAGTAGAATGTTATATTAGTTTCTTTTTCTTTGTTTAAATGATGGTGATACCTCTGTAGTGTGTGTGTGTGTCGTGTGTTACTGATACTAGCTGGCTATGTGTATTGTTTCACTACCTCACTGTACAGTTAGCTTCACTCTAGTAGGTCCTTTAAAAATGGGACAAAAAAGATAAAATCCTGAAATAATTACAAACCAGAATAGAATACGTACTAACTCACATTACTGTAACAGATAAATATAAAACATCTTACCTTAGTTTATATAAATTATTTGTTTTTTTAATGTATCTTTTAAGTATTTGCAGCAAAAATTGGATTGGGTATTTATACATCTATTGACTACAATCCACTTACCATGATTTATATATCTAGTACAGTGATACTAATAGTTTAGATCAGAAAAAAAATGTTGCTACAAACTGCACTGCAAAAAATACATAACAGTACTTATTTGGGTAGTACACTATATGATCAACCATTTTGTCTTGTTGCACCATATGCTTGCTTTAAAAAAAAACCAAGCTGCACTATTGTAGTAAACAATACTAGCCTAGTTTTCACAATTAAGTCTGCATGCAAAACAACCCTTTGCCTACTGACTTTCAGAAATCTTGATCTGATAACTGTTTTTATGTTCCTAAGTGTTACTGCCCTAATTAGTGTAGATCTGCTCAAACTAAAGGGCTTTTTCTTTACTTGACATAGAAAATTATGTTTATTGTCAGTTTGTACTTGGAGTTTTAAAGACTGCTAAATAAAAATATAAATGCCAAAAAAAATGACCACATGACACATAATAAATGATGAATACATTATTTAAAAAAATTAGGTGACACCTTACTAGAGTAATTAGAATTATGAAAAGGTTTGAGATTATTAAGTTTTGTTACTATCTAGTTTCAGAAGAGGATTTTTCTCAGACTTTTTTTCACACTGGTCGAAGATCTACTCTTCCTGTTCCCAAACCTGACACAGGTGATATTAGCTTATGGAACCTACTATGCAAACATATCGGGAAGGATCTAACTAAAATCTCCATGCCAGTCACTTTAAATGAACCTCTCAGTATGTTACAGGTAAGTAAGAGGAAAAACATTTTGTTTGAAGTTTGGATTAGTTTTGTTCAGTTAATAGATATACAATCCACTGTGTTTGTTTTTATATATATATATATATATATACGAGATGTGTCAGAAAAGAAACAGGACTGGGTCACAAATAATTTATGTCAAATCCAAACTACAAACTATAAGTTTTCCCCTTCAAAATAATCTCCCTCAAGTCTAACACTGATGACCCCCTTGAGCTTGGGGAAAAGGAAAAAAATCACAGAGCCAGATCGGGTGAGTAGGAGGGTGCTCTAGCATGGCGATGTTCTTCTCGGCAAGGAACTGCCGGATGCTCAGGGCGTTGTGAGCCGGCGCGTTGTCTTGGTGAAGCAGCCATGAGTTGTCCTGCCACAACTCTCGCCTCTTTTTGCGCACTGAACGAAGCAGACGCCGCAGGATCTCTTTGTAGACATGCTGGTTGATCGTCTGACCCTGTGGCAAGATCTCTATGTGGACAAAGCCCCTCACATCGAAGAACGCGATCAACATGACTTTGACTTTGGACTTCGACTGTCTTGCTTTCTTCGGCCTCGGCAACTCCGGACTCTTCCACTGAAGGCTCTGGCGCTTGGACTCCGGATTGTACTCAAAGATCCATGACTCATCACCAGTGATGACTCTTCCCAGCAAGTCTGGTTTTGGTTTACTCAAGGATGTCCTGACACGACTCCCGGACAGATGGCCGACAGACATTTCACCGACGGATATTTGGACGAATGGATATCTGACCGAAAAGTAAACGACCAAACAGACGACTGGCAGCCAGCCTAGACACTGGTACAGTTGCCAGTCTGAAGTTATAAAGGTAAGCCGATGTTTTCCAGTGTTTTGTATCAGTGTGTTTTACATTTTTTTACTTTATTGTTCTCTTTCAAGTTTTTTTTTGAGATGTGTATATTATCATCTATGATAATTTAAAGTTATTTTTGTAAATAATGTTTAAACCTTTTATAAGTAGGGATGTTGCCTAAGGTAAATAAAATTATTGTTTCTTTTAAGACCATGGAATTCATACCAACGACAAGAGGAGGAAGAAAACTTTTACTTGATGGCTACGCCTACATCGTTGATAAACAAAAAGATAATGTAACATATTGGTGATGTGAACGCAAAGGAAGTTGTGGAAGGCGACTAAAAACAGAAGACGAAGTTATTCAAGGAGAAGCAAGTAATCATTCACATCCATCTGATGCCGCACACAACCTATCCTTGAAAACAGTACAGAAAATTAAAGAAAGAGCCAAACAGTCAGAGGAAGTGACATTGACTATTATACAAAACTGCACCAGTGAGTACCCACTTGATACTGCGGGTGCTCTTCCTAAAAAAGAAACTCTGGCGAGAATGGTGCGTAGACAACGCACGGCACCAGATGAGGATATTTTAACTGACGACTTATGGAAATCAATTAGAGGAGAAGACTTTGTTACCCATGAAAGTGACAACCTGCTAATTCTATCGACACCTCGAAATTTACAGCTTCTTGCTTTCCAAGACCACTGGCTTTGTGATGGAACTTTTGATTCTGCGCCATTAGGCTTTCAATTATATACGGTGTATGTTATGCTGGATGAGAGCCATACAATTCCCTTGGTATACTGCATCATCAGGAACAAAAACCAAGCAACTTATGACTTGATTTTTAACACCCTCAAGTGAGTGAGACCAGATCTTAATCCTGTTTCAGTCACCATTGACTATGAAAAAGTGGCTCTTAATAGCATCACAGCATGTTTTCCAAACAAAAACATTTATGGATGCTTTTTCAATTTTTGGCAGTGCTTGTGGAGAAAAATACAAGGATTTAGACTACAGATTTGGTATAATGATCCAAGAAATGCACTGACCGTCAAGTCTGTTCAAGCTTTAGCATTTGTGCCATTAGTGACGTTGCTGAAAGCTTCAATGAATTTGTCTCATCACTAGATGATGAAACTGATGAACTTCTATCTGAATTTCTCGGCTACTTTGAAGCGACATGGATTGATGTTATACAGCGTGGAAGACGACGAGGACCAGCATTTGAACTCAGTATGTGGAACACATTAGAGAGAACCACTCAAGGCCTTCCACAGACAACAAACTCTCTAGAAGGATGGCACAGAGGGTTTGAGCAGAGAATGGCAATCATCCACCCCACTGTTTGCCGTCTAGTTTCAAAACTAAGAAAGAGCAGTCGGATTGGGAGATGATGATTGAGATGGTAGAATCAGGAGTGGAATTGAGAAAACTTAAGAAGAAATACCAGATATTAAAAACAAAACTGAAGTCTATCATTGAGAAATATAAGGAGTATCCCAGAGTTGATTTCTTGAGAGCAATTTCCCACAATCTTTAAATATCTAAGGACATTAAATTTTCTAGTGCATTTTTTTAAAACCAATTACTTTATAATTAATATCTTTTATACTATAGTACATGTGCAATAAAGATTTTTTTTATCATACAATGATGTTATCCTTTTATTGTTTTTATAGTTTGTTTTATAAAGCAGTTACAAAGAAGAAATAAAAATAACAAAGAAAATTCAAAGACCGTACGTCCATTCTGCCAGATATCCGATATTCGGTCAGATATCCGTTCGGCCAAATGTCTGTTGGTCATCTGTCTGGCCATGCCTGACGCACCTGCATGCGCCGCTCCTTCTGGTCATCATTCAACAGCTTCGGCACCATCTTCGCGCAGATCTTCTGCATGCCCAAATCTTTGGTGATAATCGTCCAGACGCTGTCGCGGTTCATGCCCAACTCACTTGCGATCAGTCGAACAGTCGGCCGACGATCGCCACGCACCACCTGCCTCATGCACTCAACGTTGGCCTCAGTCCTGCTTGTTGAAGGCCTTCCGCTCCTGGGGTTGTCTTCCACGTCCTTGCATCCCTCTTTGAACCACTTGTGCCACTCGAAAATCCGTGAGCGCGATATCGTGTCATCTCTGTACACTTGCTGCAGTAGTCTGAGTGCTTCTGATGCAGTTTTCCCCAGCCGGACCAGAAACTTCAGGTTGGTTCGTTGCTCTGTGCCCATCGCTTGACGGCCTAAAATTGAGGAGCTGTTAACAAAAGCACGTGAAAAAACATACAATGGCTGCAGAGAGCTGAGATCGCAGTTATATACTCCCCGGATATTACATCACACGGTGATGCAACCTGCTAATCCATACCCCACTCATAGCTCACATAGCACACTAGGTCCTGTTACTTTTCTGACGCACCTTGTATACAGGTTGTTTACAAGTTATAAAACACCATGAAGTTGAATATGATCTCATGTTTGGAAGGATTTTTAAAAAAAATCCTGATTAAATTCTAGAGATTGTGTGAAGAACTGGAATACAGTGAGTTACTGGACAAAGCTTCAGAATTTGATGATCCCATTGAGAGGATGGTGAGTAATATTTTAATCAAATTATTATCAAGTAAGGATTAAACTTGTTTTCTGTTGCAGTCAAGTCAATGTGGATGAACAAACAACAGCTTCTTTACAACTCCACCTATCTTTCTTTAAAAAATTGTTTAAACCAGGCAACAGCAGCTTTTACTACTACTACTACCTTCTTTCTTCTTTCTTTCTTTCTTCACTGTATATTGAAATAATATTTGTAATGTTTGAAAGTCATTAAAAATGTAATTTTCTTTAAAGTCTATTAATCATACACATCATTAGCATGATTATTTAGCCAAATGAATTTATTAGAACATTAATTTGCCTTCATGATAGTTAAATTTAAATTATTTTTTACAGTTACTGTATTCATTATGAACAACAAAATTAAGCATTTTGTACACTGCAAAGATGCAAAGTAATTTTTAAACTTTCATTTTTTTTTGTTGTTATGCCTGAATTTGATTATAAGACTGAAAGAAATTGCTACTAATTTAAGTGTAATTTTAAAATAAATCAGAATAACTAAGGTCAAACAGCTGGTGAATTTTTCTCCTAGACTAAGAATAATCACATCTGATTCACAATAGATAAATTCTACCACAGAACTGACAATACTTGGTAGAAAATTGACAACTAAGAAACCAGGATGAAAAAAAAGATAAGTATAAACAGAATTTGGCAACAAAATTAATTAATTTATCTGTCTCAGTTGCTTTTATAGATTACCTTCAGTTCTGGGATACCTACTACTGCCATGCATGTATACATGCACATGTGTACACATATACTCGAAAGAACAAAAAATAAACTGGCAAATATTTCTTGTCACATATGCTAAAATGAATTTCAGTTTCTGGTGTTGTACAACAGTCTCTACAATGGAGATAACCCTGGGGTGGGATCATAGTGCTGTGGTTAGCCACTAGAGAGCATTGCCTATCTTGTGCCATGAGGGGCCTGGCACTGGTGGCCAACAGTGAAATCCCTACTGAACTCTTCATTTTTAGATTTGGGAAATATGCCAAATCAAAATGAACTTGGCTTTCAACCCTGGCATTCTAGTAGCATAGCCACTGGCTCTCTAGTTTTTTGTTTAGAGATTATTGTAGTAGTTCAGTTACCTTCTGCAACTAGCTAACCTTTTTTTAAAATGGGTGGAACAGTATTTTATTTATAGATATGGATTTTTTTACTTATTTATATCTCAGTTCTTTTAAATCTGCTAGATGCTGGACTTTAGAAAAATACAGTGGTGTTGAATTCTTATAGCTTAGTAAGATTGCTGCTGTTGCAGTGTGATATTGTAAAGTTTCATTTGTACCATTAATGTAAATTTTAGCTAACTAAGAATTGCATGAAGAAACTATGCAATTAACTAATAATAAATTAAGAAAACAAAAAGTCATTTTATTAATATACTATGACATGTTTGTATGCCTACATTTTGCTAATTTAAAATTACAATTTTCAAACTGATTTATTTAATTCCTGTTAATTTCTTTAAAATTTTGTAAATTTATATTCATATATGTTAATACCTTGTAAACCAAATTCCATAAATAAATTTATTTTTTAATACTTTCGCAATATTAATTATATAAAAAAAAACTAAATGAAATTGAAGAATTACAATATATAAAATCAGATTATGACTCTCACCCTGTTCTGTTGGATTGTTGGTAGTTGATACTAATTACTAACTTGATGAGGCCTTTATTTTTACTATTATTATTAAGATGTGAAGCAGGATCTTTAAATATCAACTACTATACTTTAATCCAGATTTATGTGGCAGCCTTTGCCGTGAGTTGTTATGCAAGTTCTTCCCATCGAGCTGGTCACAAACCTTTCAATCCCATTCTAGGAGAAACCTATGAATGCATTAGAGAGGACAAGAACTGGCGCTTCATTGGAGAGCAGGTATGACCACTTTCATGCTGCACAAAATAGTTTATTATCAGTTTAGTAAAAACAGTAATTGATATGGATCTAAAATCTTTTATTTGAAAGGATGCATCTGATTTAAATAATATTCTCATGAAATTACTATCAAATAATTCTAAACAAGTTCTCTTAGGATATTCAGTCAGATGGACATAGAATGTTGTTAATGAGTAAATTAGTTTACCTTGATAACATAGTGGAATGCATTCATGTTTTATTTGCATCAAAGTTAAGTTGATATTTGATGAAACTCACAGGCATTACTGTAATTGAAATATGCACTGTCTAGTCACAGTATTAGAAAACAGAATGTAGTTACCTACCAAGCTGGGTACATTTACCTCTATTTGTTCACAAATATCAAATTTTCCAGCATATAAGTCAATACTTTTTTTCTGCAAGGGCCTGACCATCGACTTATACTCAACTTCAACTTATATATGGATGAAATCATGATACCAAGAACATGGGACCCTTAAGTACCATGGGGAAATTTATGTATAATTGTACATGTGTTTGTGGACGCACGCTGACTCAAATTTAGCTACCTCCCTTTTATTTAGTGCTTAGGGGCCACAGATATCATTGCATTAGGGGAACTTTAATTCACCGTGGAAAAAATGAACCCTTATTTGAAAAATGCCTGCTATAAAGAAAAGGAAATCAAATATTGCAACTTTTAAATTGGAAGTTGTAAATTCTGCTGAAAACCGATGGAAATACAGCAGCAGAATGGCAGTATGGTGTTAGTGAGAAATGTGTTTGTGATTGGCGAAAAGTGAAGGATTCATTTCGACAGACTGAAAAAAGTTAAAAAGCAAACTCTGGTTACAAAAGCTATATTGACCAATGTCAAAGATCAGCTTGAAGACTTTGTTTTGACACAACATGCTGTGTGCCAAGGACAATACATTCCAATTACAAATGAAAGCCTAACAAATTGCTGAAGAACTTGAAATACCAAATTTTAAAGGGGAGCTGTCATGGTGTTTTCATTTTATGAAAAGAAAAGGACTTAGCATTTGACAATGCACAAATCATATCAAACTGTGTTCCATACAGATTGAAGCTTCTTTATTTCACTTTCATTCTATTTTTTTTGCCGAAAACTCTTTCCTTCCCCAAATCTCTTGCTTTGATGCTATCCACCACTGATGTTTTATAACCCTTACAGAAATTTTATACTGTTATTACTGTACAAAAGTATGATTGTACTATCGACTTATACACCACTTCAACTTATGTGTGAATGAAGGCTTTGAAAATGGGAAAATTGACCTATTCAACTTATACTCCACGTTGATTACTTATAACCCGAAAAATATGGTAATAGAATAAACTCTATGTTCAATAAATAGCATATCACTAATAACTTTCTTTTCTTATCTTAATAAATGCAATCAAACTGCTGAATGGAAAAGAAAGTGGTAACAGTGCATTTCTTAGTATGCAACACTGATATGAAACTAGAATTTTTGTGTAGTTTATTTATTTACATGCAATGTTTAAGCATTTTACTTTTGTTTCTTATTTATCATTTTGTTAAAATAATACTCTTTGGTTAAAACAATATTACACAATGATTTATTGCAGTTTACTACTTCATTACTATTTAGTACAGAGGCTCTATGAATATCACAAATGCTTACTTAGTTTTATGTCAAAAATCTATTTTTATATTGTAGCATAAGAACTATCAGTATAAAAACAAGGTATTTGAAATAATTTGATCATTACTTTTTGGTGCTTTGGTTTATAAATGGATAATTATTAATGATTTTAAAAATTATATTGATAATAAGTGATAATGATAAATTCTTTCCCTTCCAGGTGAGCCACCATCCTCCAATATCTGCATGTTACTGTGATTCTCGAAACTTTTTGTTTTGGCAAGGTATGTACAATGTCATTGTGTGTGATTTTTCTTATTGTTTATGTATTTTTTGTTGTTATCCCTAAACTTGGCAGTGTTTACAAACATCAAAATTTATTCTGTTTAGACTCATGCCATATTTTTTGGAAAATAAATCATTGGCATATAAATCGAACTGGCTGATTCCCCATTTTTCCCCCTTCATTTATAGATAAGTTGATTTGGAGTATAAGACAAGGCTTGATCAACTATAGTAGTTAGCCAAACTTTCAACTACTCAGAATAATATATTATATCTTTCATAACACAATCACATTGCATTGCTGTCTACAGTACTTCCAGGCTCATGAATATTGATGAGCTACTTGTGCATATCATTGAACTATTTTGTAGGAGAATCTTCTGGATAAATGGGGTGTTGAAATAGTGTTTAAATTATGGAAATATATTACCACTATTTTATTCACTAATTTACCAACTTTCAGCTTTAAAGTTTCTCTGTATGACTGGTGTGACTTTATGGGAGGCATTTTGAGATGGGGTATAAGATTGGTTTAAATTAGGATTGAAAAGGATAGATAGAACATAATTGATGAGCATGTGTTTGTTATTGATTTGATAATTTTGAATGCTTCAGTGAATGCATTAACAGTGAATTGCTCGGTAAAGCATTCCAAGCAGTAATTTCTATAGTCTGTTTAAAATTAAAAATTTTACAGATTATTTCAGAAAATAACTTTGTCATTTTTATTTTTTTCATTAAAGATATTTCATTGACTCTATCCATAGATAACTCTATTTGAAGTATAAGTTGAAGCCTGGACTTCCAGGGAGAAAAAGTATTGACTTATACAGCAAAAAATACATTAATCTCCAAAAATAAGATTTGTGAATTTACTTTTTTATTCATGCTATACATATTATATTGAACAATGAAGTCATCTTTTGTTTTAGTCAGCCAGTTGCTGAGGATGTCATATTCGACAGTATGTTATGTGGCCATAATTTTATATTCTCATCTGTTTTGCATTTACCGCTACAACTAACTGCTGCCTTTTTCTTAAAGTAAAATTTTATTTTTCAAGATTCATTTGTAACCATCTTGAATTCTGAACAGCTATGTAGGTCAGATATGTCTATTGTGTTAATCATATAAAAAATCTTGTTTCATATAGTAGTACTAAATTTATCACTATACAGCCATGGCTAAAACTTTTATTTGCTCTGCTCTAAAAGTAAAAAAAAAACAAGATCTCTCTTTAAATCATGTTTATAACTTGTCACAGCACCCTCGACAACTTATAAATGTCTTTATTTGAAGACTTCTAATTGCATCTCATTTGTCATAATTTATAAGGTTTTTTTTCTGAAAATCATCTATTCGCTTGTTAGAATGACTGCTCAAAATGCACCTACCTAATTAAAATTATTAAAAAACATTAAGTCATAGAAGGACTCGTATAGTACAAATGATTTAGTGCACAGTTTAGTAATCCAAATGAAAAGGAAATATGTCTAGATAAAGAACAATAAAAATTCAATTTATAGTGCAGAAAGTCAAAAAAATTGTCACGGAAGTGCCAATACTGATTAAATTTCTTAAATATCCCATTTTTATTGCTGTTGACAATAAGTTTGTCAGCCTTATCCAATAATTTTTGATGGTCAGCACAGAATTATAGTTATGTTTACTACTACAAACTTTCATCTTCTCCATGATGGTGTCCATCCTTGTGTTGTCAGCTCTGCTTGTCTCCCTTTGGGTCTGTATGGCTTAGTGATTAGTCTCCTCAGCCATGTGGTAGAAGAAATCTTCTGGTATCAGCTCATAGAAGAAATCCACTGGCCTCATATTATCAGGAACATTAATCTCTGGGCCAACAGACTGAAAAAACACTGGCAGGGTTGATCAGCCACAGATGACTCAAACTCCACTCAACAACTTCATCATTGCATCTCTCTCCACTTATGACACATTCTTTGATCTCACTTCTTTACTGTCTAACCAGCTAAATGATGAGAGATCTAAGGTATGCTATACATGAGACCTCCACATTGCCAAAAGAAAGGATTCAGAATCAGATTTCATCCTCTAGCAAGTAGATGGAGTAACTAGGTAATGCATGTAGTTCAAAAGTTCCATTTGTGGGAAAATGAAGCACTAAATTTAAATGGAGGAAGTGATAATGTGTACCAGCATCTTCTGCACCTGTACCATCTGTTGTATAGATGGAAATCATCATTAAATGACTCAACGATGCTCAACTGTTTTCGGCCAGTTTACCTTTGGCAGTTTTGTGCATTTTGCGTGTTGGTTGAATAGGGCAGTATGCATGAGAAAACATTTTAATGTAACTATATTATACAGATTCAGCAGGTTTATTTTGGCTTTAACAAGCAAAAGTAGATTCTGGTGTGATGCAAAACATTTGGCCATGCTGTACATTATGAAATGAAGACTGAATATTCAGTAAAAGCTTTTTTATTTATGACATCCAAAGAACAGACAGTACAGTACTTCTGCTGTCTTGTAGTAAAATGGCTCATTCTATTAATTACATTTTTTTTAAAGTTTTGATAACTTTTAGCTGATTCAGTAAAATAAAAAATATTGAAGTTGAAGTTGAAAATGTGAGTAATTTCTGTTATCTGCTTTTATTTCAAAGATGTGCGAATAAAAACAAAGTTTTGGGGGAAGTCTATGGAGATTCAGCCCATTGGAATAGTAAATGTCTTCTTACCAAAGTAAGTATATGCATTGCTGTGCAACAGTCATTATATAAAGGATATTTGAAGCAAAAATATACTATCTTTGGTGGTAGTTTTTTTAATTCTATTAATGGTGGGTGTGTGGGTGTGCTTGCACTTTTGTTATTAAAAAAAAAATAGTTTAGAAAACTTGCTTAGTGTTGGTTTTTGTTTTGTTTTAATTTTAGACATATTGCTTTGAAATATTCGTTCTTTCACTGAGAAATTTATGCTTAAATTTCTTGAGCTTTCTATTGAAAACACTTCAAATTATGTGCTTAATATATGAGATCATGCACAAAATCTTTAATTGTTGAAACATAAGATAATATTGATAGTTGTTAATTGTTTTTGAAATAGGTATTACATGAAACATTATAATTGAATCTGAAGAGAATAAATAACAGTTGCATTTTTTAACCCTGTAAGAATACACACAGCAATTATAATTCAGGAGGATATTGTTGCCATGTTATCTTTAAAAAAGCATACATAACAACATCTTGTACAATTTTTACTGCTAAGTTCATCTCTTATGTGAATCGTTTTTATTTTTTTATTTATTATAGTTCATTTTATATATTTAAATATTATAATGTAAAGTCACTATTAAGATGATGATTTGTTGCTTAACTTAAAATAAACCAAGATTGAGAAATGCTGTATTCCAAATTAAGCCTTTTAACCCTACCAACCTTTGAGTTTGGCCTTTACTATATTATGAGAAAAAAATGAGTTGCTGATACAGTAGTCTTTAAGAATTTGTAATTCATTGTACATTATTGTTCTGAGTGAAATATTCAAATTTAAATCTATCAAGTGGTTGTCATAATTTTTTTCACATGTAAATAGTACTAAGTAATTTTTTTTTTTTTTTTTCGTTTGTTTGTAAGCTGCTAACTGACAGAATTTAAATAGTCACATGCTGGTCTCCCTTATTGGCTTCTGGCACACTTTTTAATTGACATCTACAAGGTAGATAACTCTGATGAAGGCTGGCACTGTGGCTGTTTTCTAGGAAATGTTGCCAGTTTTTTGCCATATAGGCCTAGCTAGCATTTCATTAAAGAAATCCCTATTAGAGCTCTTCCTTTTTAGATGTAGGGGAAAAATGGGATGCCTAAAGGAGACTCATGTGGCTGGCTAGAGAAGAAGAAACCATGCCAGAAAGTTTTGCTAAATTAAGCTGTTTCCATGGGAAGCAAGCTTGGCCCTCATCCTTAACAGTCTGTAGCTTAATTACTGGATTACCATGTTGAATATTTTGTATTTACTCTCTGCAGGTTCAATGATCATTACCAGTGGAACAAGGTGACCACCTGTGTCCATAATCTGCTTGGTGGTCAGCGATGGGTTGACCAGTATGGAGAAATGCAAATAAGAAATGGTGACATTGTTGCTAAACTGACTTTTACAAAGGTAAGGAGACCATGATAAACATTATTTATGACAGAATTTTGGAAGTATAGTTTATTCTTGGATGTTAATGTATGCAAGCATTGCTGGATTATTTTAACCTATTTTTAGGAAGCAAAACAAATCTTAATTAATCAACATGCACATTGAATGCATTTTCCCTCTTTGCAAAGGTAAAAACGATTTATGAAAGAGTATGACAACTTGTATAACATGACTGATGAAGCATAACATGATTAAATGAAAGAAATGCCATTGAATTTGAAAGGAAGAAAACAAACTGTTGTTTTGTTTATTGGTGTTGTAAAAAAAAAAAAGCAAACTTAAAATTATTATTACTTAACATTATTACTCTTTATGACAGTTATTTTTGTTGCCTGAAATTCATTTTATTGTATTCCCTTTTTATCTGATTCTTTTTTTTAAATAGTATATCTCACATGGCCACTTTGTGTGAAATAATAAAATTATAATAATATTAACACAATTAACACAAATTGTTTAGAATAATTTATGATTGATTTTATTTTAATCAATGTTTTGAAATATTTTTTTTAAGTCTAGATATCTAGAATGAAAAGTTTTACAAAATTTTATTTACTATATTACCAAATACTATAATTTCTCAGTAGATAACTGACTATTCATGATGTAGTTGATTTTTTTAAAATCTTAAGTACACTAGTCATGCAGTAAAGTATTAATTTTTACACAGATTATTTGTTTGGCTTCAGAATTAAACAGCAGATCTGGTGAAAAATAAATGGCATAAAATTACACACTAAATCTGAAATAGCTTTGTTAATAATTATGGAAAAAAATTTGTTTCATCCTAAATTGCCAGATTATAAATACAAAACTTATCACATACTGTCATCTTGCTTCATAGTTTGGAAATATCTCATATATATATATTTTTTTCTACTCTCTAACAATAAAACTCGCCTGTGTCTTTCTACTTACTGAATTACTAGGATTATGTGAGCATCTATTAACATTTGGTTTATTTTTGTAATATGTATCTAGTTAATTCTACACCAATAAGTCAATTTTTTTATCATTTTCTCTAGTAGATTTGCTTTTTTTTTAATCAATATTTCTCATTACATTCTGAAAATATATATTTTCAGGGTAAAAAAAGATTATAAACTGCAGCAGAAATTTTTTTATTCAGAAGTCTAAACAATGAAATCACACATTATAAAGAAAAAGTTATAACCCACACTCATATTGATTATCCAGAAATAATTCATTATTCGGAACCACTGCCGTAGTTTCAGTGTAACAGTGAAAAATGGTGATCTAGTAAAAAAAACTACACCAATCAATAAAATGTTGGCACATGCTTATTTTACTTAAATTTCTCATGCCAAACTGCTTTAGTTATTTGCTAACTCCATTGTTTACTTCCAACTGTCTCATTCATATGGTGAATGTCAGAAAGAGCATGGAATAAAAAACTGAAGTGAAATGAGCATGTGTGGCAACATTTTATTTATTGGTACAGTTTTTACTAGCCCACAGTTTACTCTGACACTGGTGGTAGATGCATCCTGGTTGGGCACTTTTTTCACAATTACTTCACAGTAATGGCTGATGCGTTCTTTTACAAACAGTGGTGATGGTGGCAAGAATAATAGTGACAGTAGCAGTGGTACTGAGAGTAGTGAAAAAGTTAGGTTCAAGAAGATGCATACTGGGAAATCAAGTGGTGGCATGAAATGGTAGAGAAATGTGCCAAGCATCCAGTAAAAGTAGAGTTATTGAAAAAATTCTAACAATTACATGCCTATAATACATACATTAAAATGCTTTATTATACAGTATAGTATATTTAGTTGATTTGTTTGTTTTTGTATATATGGTACATGTATATAAAGTGTATAATACCTTTGTTTATAAATCATTATTCGGGGGCGATGAATTATGCTTCATAACACAACCTTTGTGATATCATCCATTAATCAGAAAAATTGTTTATCCAGAACATCCTTGTTGTTGGCCATTCTGGATAAAAAATGTTCTTCAGTACCAGTAGATAGTTTTATTGTTTTTTTTATTTGCTTCAGTTTAATATATACAGTCAGCAAATACAAGGACATTTAATTTTAATTTATTATTTAGTCAAAAAATGAACAAAGAAACAATATCATGTAAGTGAATAGGTGTTTTAGCAAACTACTGTTATTCTCATAATTGCTTATAGCTTTTTTTACTATTATGTTACTGTCATTTTTTCATTATTGTATCAGGTAGGAAAAGAAAAAAAAAATAGTATTGCTTTATTGTTTCACAAGTCCAACATTGGATAAAGCTATTTTCCACAAAGTGTATTGCTGTTCTTGGAATTAATTAAATTGCTAGAATATTTAAATTTTACTGAAGTAATTTTTCATTATATCTCTCAAGTGAAAAAAATCTAGATTTTATGTAAAATTATTGAACCTATCTACAATGTTGGTCATAGTTTTTTAGTTTAATTAGCTTAATTGTCTTTCTCCCAGAATTCCTGAATGTTTTTACAAAGAAGAAAACAATACATTTATAATTGTTTCTTTTTATATGAATCTGAATCAGCGTTGGGTAAGTCATAAGTTTTGTTTGTTTGATAATTTGTTTACCTTTTTGAATTTTGTTCTTGTATTAATAAACATTCAGTGTTTCTTTATCTAAAGGTATTGTATTCCTTTTTATTTTATATGTTTTTAAACAGTTTCACATAAAAATTGTTTTCATACTAATAAATAAAATTAAAACAGTTTTCTATTGAATATGTATGGCTTAGCTTTGCTTTATTTTTTATGCTTATAAATTTTCATTTGCTTCTCGGCCTGCTCTGGCTAGGATCAAAGTGTAGTGCCCAGGTATTTTGGTTCTCACCATCCAACTCTAGGTAACTTTTTTCTGTCATGGAACATAGTGCGCCTTCCATGGCGAAAATTTGTCCATCGGGCCTGGATGGTGGGGGATCAAGTTTGTTGTGATGGCAGCACAATTTAAAAATCCCCTGCCCATAAGGGTGGGACAAGGAATCCTATTTGCCTTGGGCCTTCAATCCTCTGGCTGGAAAGGTTAGGTGTCTTTGGACCAATTTTCAGACTTGAGGCACTGATGCTTTTTTCCCCAAAGGGATTTTTCCTGACTGGGGAAGCAATCACTCTAACAGAGCTTTTCTCCAACATGGGGACTTTCGTCTCCTCACTAATAAGTTGCTTCGAAACCTCAACCTGGGTTTTGACCCCAACTTGGAGCTTGCTTCACCAGAGGTTTTGACATCTCCACCCATTCTCTTTTCTTCAGAGATCTACACACATACACAAACTTTGCACTACACCACCCAAAAAAAAAAAAAAAAAATCAAAGTGTAGCACTCAGGGTATTTTGGTTCTTTCCACCCAACTTGAGATTGACTCTCTTTTTGGTCATGGTTAGGAGTGGTCCATGGTGTTAATTTGTCCCTCGGGTCTGGATGATGGGGGGGGGGGTCGAGTATTTTGTGGTGGCAACATATTTGTAAAGTCCTCCATCAGTAAGGGTGGAGGCGAGGGATCCTTTTTGCCCTGGGCCTTCAATTCTTCTGGCTGGAAAGGTTAGGTGCCGCTGGACTGATTTTCAGACTTGAGGGGGCTGAGGCTTTTTTCCTACAGGGTTTTTCAGCTGGGGAAGCAATCATTCTAACGGAACTTTGCTCCAACATGGGGATTTTCTCTTCTAATGAAGGATTTCAATCTTTCACCAGGGTTTCAACCCCACACATGAAGCTTTGCTTCACTAGAGGTTTCAACTTCCCTACCCACTCTCTTCTCTTTGGACACGAACTTTACACTAGACCACACTTTGCGAACACCATAAAAAAACAAAAACAAAGTGTGCTCTAGTTTCGACCAGGCCTGCTATCTTACCCTAGGGGCTAATTGTGGAATCGGCATTGTCTCTTTGATGGGCCTGATTGCCTTGGAGAATGATCCCGGCATCAAGCTGGAGATCATAAGCCATTGGAGGGCATCCTACTCAAGGACTTTGGCCCCACCCAGAACCGTGTGCACATAATTTTAACTCACTTCCCTCTGTAAGGAGAAAACATATCCACTTAAACACACTTTGCTTACATGTCGCATTATAAACGCGTGTGCGTGCACACACACACACACAAAGAAAATATCAAAGTATCTCTAGGGACTAGGCCTTTCATTGGATGGCATTGCCAAACCAACAGGCTAAAGATACTGGAGTCTGTATTGCAGGTTACCTACTGGAAAACAGGCACTCAATATCCCTCAAATACAGTTGGTGGGGGGGTCATAAAGGTGTAACTATGGTAAACTCTTGGGCTCTGCCCCAAACTGAGCTTTCAGGTTCAGTTCCCAGCCTGCTGGGAAAAGAGCAGTACACATAACCCTAACCACATTTAACACTTACTACACACACAAAAAATTCAAGGCATGCTCCCTGGTTCTTGCCCTAGGGGTTAGGGTTTTGTTGGATTGGCATTGCAGATTTGATGGGCCCAACTGCCTGAGGACTTGTAATTCAGGTTCCCTAGCTGGGGGAGCAAATGCCAGCAAGATCACCAGGGAATCATAATACTCTACCCATTGGGCATCATATGGGCTTATGCCCCATTCCTTGAAACTCAAGCAGTTTTTAATTTACTCATTCTCCTCTGAAAGGTGCTATACTTGCATACCCTTACATGCATTTACTTATGCCACCACCACAAAAGAAAAACTCAGTTACCTTTCCTTACCTGTTTTCTCACCTTCCCTCTCTCTCATGCGCATAGAATCAAGTCATGAAAAGTGTAACAACTTTGGGATCAATATCATTTTTGTAGAATACTAAAAATTCCATATTTTGATAGTATATTCAAATGCCTATCTTTGAACACACAACATAATTATGTTTTGTTATGATACTTGGGAACATTAGAAATAACACTAATCTTCCAAAATTGGAACAAGATGCATTATGCAAACTTTCTAAGAATAATTCAGTTGTCATTATTCATTCCAACTTATTAATGTCATTTTGTATCATAAAACTGCATTCAGTGATATATTCTTTTGTTTCACTTTGCTTCAAGGAAAATCTATATCTCTTTTTCTTTGTTTATGATAAATATTACTCTATTATAATTCTTTAGCCACCTTTTTAAACACTACATCAAAATTATTAAACAGCTATTGTCTCTAGATTTACAAATTTGTATTCAACAAAATATTCTTTACTAAACAGACATCCATTTAAAGTTTATATCTCTACCCCTAAGTATTGTTTTCATATAGTGGAAAAACTTTCAGTGTATCTTTGGGTTTCATTCTCATCTGTCAGGGCATGATGATTTGGCCCCATTAAACCACTTGGCATGTACATGACAGAGGTTTCACTTTGATGGCATAATATTATCTGCTGACATTGTGATTTATGGTTTAACTTGAACTGTTTTTTGGACATCTTCGTGCTTGAAATGATCTCTGTAGCAGAGAAAGCACAGTTTTTGCATTTAGCCATTCTACCACTTGGTTCTGTGACCGTTCAGCTTTTCTAGAGAATTTTTCAAAAAATTACAGCTACCAATTTGTAATGCTACCCTCAAAAACCTAACAGAGCCAAAATTGATGTGAACAAAAGTCATTCTTTTACTTTCTTTGTACCAAAGCTAATTTAAATGTTTCTGCTAGAATGACAGGAAAAAGAGATAGTTTACAAAATAAAATCATTATCAATTTAGAAATACTGTTTTATAATTAAGAAAGTTTGATTATAGTATAATATTTATAGTTAAACTTTCTTACAGTAAAGGAATTAGTAAAAACTGAGAAACATCTATTTTTGTCCTGTGGTTGGATAGATTTGGGAGAAAGAAACCAATATATTTATTTAAATGGTGTATTATTTTTTCAATTTCTGACATCAAAATTTCATTGCAGGCTAGTTACTGGTCAGGAAAAAGACATGAAGTTTATGGTCAGATTTTAAGTCAAGATGGAAAAATTGTTCACAACCTGTTTGGAAAGTGGAATGAAGCATTGTACTGTGGCCATCCACCTTCAGCTCGCTGTATATGGAGGCCAGGTAAACTTCAAGTTGTTATTATATTAGTATTTGTAACTTTAAAATCATGTTACTGATTGGATTTGTGGATATGTGATGATTTGTTATGAATGAACAGAAAATGAGATTATGCCGATACTGTTTGACAAGGTTATAAAGCTTAGTATGAATCAGTGGCTTTTGAGAGAGTTTTTTTCTACAAGTTGTTCTGTACAATTTTTTTTTAAAAAAGACAAAGAACATGGATACTTGTGCATACCTAAAGTTTTTTTTTTTTTGCTTTTTAAATATTCTCTTACAAAAGACAAGGGGAAAATAAATGTTTCCTCTAGCAGTGTAAGTTATTTGTTTTGTGAGGGTAGATAGACCACTTACTGACTTTTATTTCTGCTTTGTGTACCATCACGCACTGTTTTAAAATGTGGAATAAAAGTATTAGAAAGTGTGAGTTTGTCAACAGATATTGGTATTTTGTGAAGGTTGCAAGCAAGGTAGGACAGTAAAAATAGGCTACTTTAATTTCAGTACATCAGCAATTATTACTACTTCTTAAATAATCCATATACTATGTACATTTGAATGTATCAGGATTCATCCAGATTTTAAGGCATTTCATTGATATAGAAAAAATCAATTAAGTATACATATTATAATTAATTCTAGTATGGTATGATTTTATTTTACCCTACTTTTTAGTCATTGAAAGTTGAAAAACAACTGTTGAAGAAATACCTTTGTGATTCATTGGCTTTTTGTTCACGAAAAGCTTGCAGTTTGCAGCTGAAAATGAAAAGAATTAGATTATGAATATTAATTACACCATAAAACCAATTAATTTTTTGCTTGTTTTATTTTCTTTTTGTCTGGACACTTTTGTGATCTGCTTGCCTTAAATAATAAGCAAACTGATATCTGCCCAAATTATAAAAACCAATAATTAAAATAAACCTGAAAACATAATGTGTTTTATTCAATACTATGTTTATGTGTTTGTTTACTTATGATTTTAAAATGATAATTTAGTCGTGGAGTCACTAATATACTGAAGGTGGTGTATAAAAATAATTTATGCCTCTTATTTACTCTTTAAATATGAAATATTATACTTGCTGTGTATTTCAGATACTTTCAACTTTTATTTTGGTTCCAGGTGCTATGACTGATGATTATGCACTCTATTATGGGTTTTCACGCTTTGCCATAGAATTAAATGAACTGAATTTAGAAGAAGCTTGGTATCTGCCTCCTACAGATAGCCGATTTCGTTCAGATCAAAGGTGTGAACACTAGTTCTTTTCTCTTTCATACTGGATTGATGTGATTACATAAGCTTTCTTGGCATTGTATTATGAAATTATGGAAATTTGAGGTATAGAATGGAATGAAATTACCTTCAATTTTATAAGTACTCTACTTTCAATAAAACTAAAGCAACTGATATTGACAGATACATTTAAAAGTTTTTTAAATAATAAGGAACAAGAAATTGCTAGAAGCAAGATTATTTACATTTAAATGAACTGTAACATGGAATGAATATAGTTTGTAGAATTAATAAACATTAAGACTGAAATAAAAGTAGTTTACATTTTAATTGAATTTTTTTTTTAGAGAAAAGCCCAGCACACATTGTCATGCACTAAGATAGTATTTTTGACTAATTTCATAAAAATAAGTATTGTTCAACAGAACACATGCTATGTTAATTCCAGCTCTAAAGTTCTATTCTTTAGGACTAGCATAGTAAACTGAAAGTACGTTATTTAAATATAAGTTTTTGCATGTTAATTTTTAAACAGGTATTTTAGTAAATATATGTATAATAAAGCTAAAAGTTAATATAGAATGATATTTCTTGTTCAGTTTACATCCATATTTGCAAAGAACTTCTAATGATTATTTGTTGTTTGCTTTTGTTCATTGGTTGACTTGGTATTTGCTTTCAGACTTTTAGAAGAAGGTAAAATACAAGAAGCAGAAAATGAAAAGCACAGAATCGAACAACTGCAGAGAGAGCGAAAAAAACAGAGAGATGAGTCTAAAACTCCTTTCCAGCCATTATGGTTCAGGTACTGTTTGTCAAAAGTTAGTGCTTTACCTACTGCAGTAAAAAAAAAAAAATTTTCCAGTCTCATGTGAATAACTCTTCTTTTTTAGTATGACTGTAGGTTTATTATTTCTGGGATCACACTGGTATTCTATTTTTTTGTAGTCTTTATTTTTTATGTAACTACCATTAACACTAAAGATATCATCAATGCATTATTCAAGCTATTCTCAAAGTCATTCTCAGTATCTTGCATCTCTAAATTTATTTTTTATATTGAATACTATACTTGCTTACAAAATTATTTTCTCATTTATGACTGACATTGGTCTAAATTTTCTTTGTGATTGTATACAATCTCCCAGAGTGAGCAAGTTATTTTTGTGCATTGCTGCATTTTTATGTTAAATCAGATGAAAACTTTTAACCCACTGTCAAGCTAAATTTGAAAAATTGCAGCAGATTTACAGCAGTTCATTTGCTTTAAAGAAAGAAACTTTATTACCTCATACTTCATCACATAAGAAATCTTCTAGATACCATTTCAATTCTGCACAAACTTTAATCCTTTATATTCTCTGGCTATTTCTCATTAAAAGTTTTAATTTAGTCCATTCAATGCTGGCTGTGATTTGGTGGTGGCATCTTTCATAATCCATTATGAAGGCACTTTTATTTCAAAATGTTATTCTTTTGTGTGTTGGTATAAGAAAGCAATAAAAAGATGTTTTTACTTATAAACAAACTACTGTAGATTAACAGTATTGTTTAAAAAAAATTAATCAGTATTATATTTTATTTTTCTAGAAAAGTTGAAGTCAATGGACGTGATTGCTTTGAATTTAACCAAGAATACTGGGAAAAAAGAAAAGACCCTGGGTTTTTGCGGATGGCATTACCAAAACTTTGGTGAAACCAGTTACACTGTGCAAAGTTTATTTGGAAGGCTGTGAGCTGATTTTAGATTTTAGTGATAATGAAATGACTTTAATTTCTTGCCATAACTTGGCTTACTCAAAGAATACTTATACTGACATGTTACTGAAAATATGGCTAAAAGTACTTGAAATTCAGTTTTCTCTTGAGCACTGAATCTCATGCTGTACTTTGACTGGCTGCTGTTTGAACACCACTTTTGCAGACCTTGAGTTTTGTTTTTGAAGCCTGTAGACCTCTAATGTTTTTTTCTGATTAGCTTGTAATAGTAAAAAAATAATAAGAATAAATACAATGTTCACCTTATCACTGTATATATATATATGTGAATACAAAAAATTTTGATTTACTGTATTCCTTTTGTTATAGCACTTTTTTGTACATTGCTAAGCAATAACAAAGAAAGAATTTAGATACTTATAGACCAGTTTATAACTAATTGCTACCATTTTTTAAAGTTATACTCTATGGAGAGAGAATACAGGATTTAAGTTTTTGTGAAGCATATCCAACAATCACTGAAATTTCAACATTTCTATCAGTACATTTTATTGGTTTTAGTCTATTTTCAGTAAGTAGCTATATGTTATTATATATTAATTCTACCTCATTTAAATTCTAAAAAAAAATAACATTCGTTTTAATAGAACTGGTATGTTAAAACTGTTGAGTTACACTTTGGAAATGTGCATTTAAAATGTATGAATTTTTTAATTTTGTTTGTCATAATTGTTTTGGCTTGTTACTTTAATTATTTTGTGGCTGTAAACACTTCGCAAAAATTTGTTGATAGAAACAGAATTTATTTTTATATTTCATCAGCTTATATTTTTAATTAATTCATTCTTTGTTTGAACTTCTGACTACCACAAATTTATTATATTCAAAATTACAGGTCTAACTTGTGTATTCACATGGAGAAATTATTTCTTTGTTGTCCCTGTGTAAACTTGTGTATTTGCATTTGAGTTTCTGTATATTGCACATTTAAATATGGACCTTGTTGATGTGTAATTGGTGAGTTCTCTGTTTTTAACTATTGTCCAAAACAAAGTTTTAAAGGATTTTGTAGATTGGCTGAAAGAGCATGACCATCAACTGGTAGGTGCCTTGTCACAAGTTCAGACTATGGAGAATCTGCTTAAAGTTCATAGGTTTACTATGTGAAACAAAATTACTACTATTTCTTTTTCTGCATGAAAAAATTCTCTTGATTTTTCTTTTTAAAAATGCATAAAAGTGAATGAGTTATTTTGAACATTTTGTAATAGTATTTTACTTGCAGAATTATTTTTTTAGATTTATAAATTCAACATTTTTGGGCAAGTTTTCTATGTTACCTACTTGACACTGATTCAGGTTCTTGGTTACTTTTACTGTTGTTATATTATAAAAAACAAAACAACCACAAAAATACCATTTAGCTCATCTTACATGAATGATTAAAACCTTTTTATTTTTAGATTTTGATCTTATTTAAAGATTAGAAGATTTAGTTTAGTTTAGTTATTACTGGAATTCAGGAAGCAAAAATGGCTTTCACAAGACTTTCATAGAAGAGAAATGCTTATAAAATGCCATTTGACAAGTTCATTATTTATTTATTTTTTATCAGATAGTTAAATACAACATTTCAACCTACTGACTTCAGTTTATAACTGACGATATTGATTCAACTTTGCACCAATTTTATGTTTATCCTTAATTTGAAAATTATTTTTTCTGACATCTTATTTACCTTAATGATTTTAAAGTTAAGTCAGAAGCCAGTTTTGTGCCAGTTGTTCTTTTTAATCGGTTTTAATAAATATAGTTAATACTGTATTGTTAGTAAATTATAATAACCTATTTATTACTTGCTGCAGAATTTATATTCACATTTTTCATTACTAATATGTATGTAATTTTTAAAATTACTGTTTCTTCATTTAAGATTTACTTCTGAAGGCAGGTAATTTAAAAATTAGAAATCTAGTTTGTCATTAATGCTCTAGATTGATAGAGTATTTTTATTCTCATTTGTGAATAAATTGCTTAGAATGAAGTTTATAAATCTAAAATATTTACAGTTTTGGCGGGTTATCTCCCTTTGAAAAGGTTAATGAAAATTTTAATTAATAGTTATAAATTTGATAAACTATTTTTTGATTGCCTGTGACAAAAATGTTTTAATAATATAATTAGTCAAATGTATATTAATTACATATATCTATTAAAATATCACTAATTAATGCATATTAATTAATTAAAGTAAGCATTCTTTTTTCTGGCGACCCAACTTCCAGTTCAAGACAAGTGAAATATTAGGAAAACAAGCACTACTGCTGTTAGTATGGTGAGTATTTTGGAAGAATCAAATTATTCATATATACCTGCTATGATGAGAATTGTGTCAACTGGAGTATTAGTCTTGATGAGGAAAATGATAAATGCTAGGAACAGAAAGAACAAATCCAACTTTATTAGTTTGAGCCATTTAAACCATCATAACTTTGGCTGGATATCAAAGTGTTAAAAACAAAAGTATGTTACCTAATTATAGTCTTTAATTGATTAGATTATTGAATTGAATTAAATTTTTCAAACTAAACAGTTAAATTATGTAATCTGTTCATTTGGAGATCTACACATCAAAAAATAATTTAAATGTTGCCATTTTCATACCTTGAGATAGAGTTAGCTGATTAATTTTGAAAGTTTAAATTATGATGATTTTTTAACAGTACACTTTATGCTTATCATTAATGAAGAGCTACATAAATAGGCTGAGCCACTGACCACAAAGTGTTAACTATGCATAAAAAGGATATTGCCTGCATTTTATTTTTATAAATTTTTCTGAAACGAAGGATAGTAATTACTACTGGTAACCCTCCTATTATATTGAGATTTTGGTTATATCTATTCTATTTTGTGGGTTGTCATGTTTGCATACAAAATCAGTACTAGAACAATCTAAACAGGTCAAAGTTCTTTTATTTCTTGTTGTGTTCATGACTCCAAAGCAAGAAAAGTCACAAAATATCATTGGTCTAAAAAAAAAAAAAAAAATTGCAATTTAAAGCTTGGTGGGGAACCAGTGTTTGGATAAATAACTCCACACACAATAGGATTGTTAAACTGTGGATTGCATCTAATTCTTTGACAAAACTCATTTTATCTTTCCAGAATTCAACTTAATGTTGTCAGCTCATATTTCTTGCAATAAAATAACTCATGCTAGGTACCATATTTTTTACTGTTTTGATAAATTTGAGAATTAAAAAGAAAAAGAAAGGTTAAGTTTGGTGTCAGAAGCCCTTTGCTTGCTGAACTTGAAGACAGCCTGAAAACAGGTATCTGTTACTCTATGAAAAACTAACTGTAGAGTGAATGCTTAAATTAGAGAATACTACAATTCAGGTTAGTTCAAAATAACTTGTGAATACTGCCTGTGTTGCATACTGTGTATATGAAACTGATACTTATAATTATTACTATAGTAGGTCACATCCATTTATTATTTAAAGGCAACCACAATTTTCTTATTAGAGAGGCAAGTTATTTTTAAAATTTTGTCTCAACAAAAGTATACAATTTTTGTTCCAAACTGCTAATAGAAGAGACTTAAAGATTATTTACTTAACAAAATCTCCATTTGTCTATTTTGAAATGTTTTTCACCCTATAACTTTCAGGTAAAGCTATGGAGACTGTCATATCTGATCTAGATCTTTATACCTTTCTGTGAGTAGAATTTACATTTAATTTGAAGTGTATGAAATATAAAAATACGAACATTTTTTGTATCGATTTAATTAAAATCTTCATTTTTTTTGTTAAGTAAGTTTTTCAGATCTATGCATAGAGAAACCACCACTTTTAAGGAATAAGATCATGTTTGGTATAAGTGGTATGAACTAAAATACATGACATTAATCTGTACTTTAGTTTTGTATTTATGTTTATAGTCGTGTTTTATATAGATCAAGGTATCAAGTTTGAAGTAAGGAACAATTTATTGAAACAGTTCATCTAAAAAAAACTATATTCAGACATTTAAAATTATTTTAAAAATTTTATTGAACAAGATTGTAATGATAAAAAAAACAGACTAGATATTAGGATGTGAAAAAACGTTTTGAAAAGATTCATTTAGCAGTCAGTAATATCTGAATTTTTTTCTTAATAAGAACATCTTATCCATACATTTCATAATGTAGTGCTTTTCTATTGCATTTACTATCTTGAATGAAAAATTTTAAAGATGTTTCAGAATAAACAGTGGATTAGTATAGTGCAAACCATGCTTGCTCATTATGAAGGCTGCTATGGTTTAGCTGGGTCTGCTGTTTTGGAATCAGCCATCCATCTGTGTTTTATTTTCCTCTAATTAGAAGGGCTTCTAACTGGGATCACCATATCAATGTTTGTATTAAATGCTTCTATTGAGGTATTCTTGCATGATTCCATTTGATAAGTTCCATTTAATTCAACAGAAAAAAGATTACAGTTGCCAGTGTAGAATTTGTTTAATTTGAAGTGGAAATACTGATGTTATGGTAATAAATGTTTCTACTTTGTATGAATAGCTGGCATTAATCATTTTAGCTTAAACTTGGATCTGCATAACATTTTACCTGTTAATTTTAAAAGATTCCATTGAGTACTGATTTATGTAAATTAACACCAGTTCATAATAAAGCAGCTAAATACAAACCTAAAATGAGAATTCAATGAAAGTAAATTTACTTTAACAAAATTTGGGAGGTCTTGGAAGTATGTACTGCTGATAATATACAGTTAGATGGGTGGTGATCTTCAATCAATGCTCCATTACATTTAGTATTTATTTGTTCTGAGGAAGTTTTTAAAGTCTGAACTTTTTTCTGCTGATGCTGTTTTTTACTTTTGCCAAAAGCTGCTTTAGATAGTATTGAAACTTCACAGATTTACAGTCGATCACTTTGGGCTGGAGCAATTTAGATATAAAGTTTGCAGATACAGCATGTTATGTCATATCAGTGGTGTGATGAGGACCTTTTTGTCTTATAATAAGTTGAGGTTGAGAGAGTAGTATGAAACAAGGTCCATATGTGGCTATTTAGATAGTCCAGAATTATTTCTTTTATCTTTTCAAGGAATTTACAAATGATGCAAAAAGATATCTTATATGTGAAGAAACTAAGAAATTACAAATGCATATAGTAATAGTGAATATTTTTTTGACAGGAAGTCATAAGTGCTGATAATATACAATAATTGTTTTATATACTAAACTTTAAAAAACAAAAAAGTGATGAAAACATCAGAATAGGAAAACACATCAAGGTAGTGGAAAAACATTGCTAATCTTTGTACTAAATTGTCCCACAAAGTAACATTAACCTAGTATGTAAATGAAAATAAAAAGTTTGGAAAGTGAAGTTATGAAACCAAGTTCCCCTCACCCTCAAAAAGAAAGAAAGAAAATGGTCTCGCAGAATGTGTGAAAAAACTTTTGTGCTGGTTTTAGAGTTGTAAAATAAGCCAGAAATTGGAAGATTTTGAGGTGATTCAGTGTTATTTACTAAAGTTTTTAAACTCTTTTGTAAAAAAAAAAAAGTTGGACTAGAAGCCCTTCTTATGTTGCATCTCATGCTTCCAAAAAAACAAAATTACTCATTTCATCATTGTAGCTGTTTACTTTTCCTCTTATTTTCTACTTTCTTAAGTGTACATATCTGAAAAGTATTTGTTCTAGGTTGTGCAGGTGGGCTTGCTAAAATAGATGGTAAAGTCTAATTATCAGATCAGATCTTGCATGTCCACAAAAAATGCGAGTTATTTATTTCAGTCCTTATGATTGGAAATTATTAACTACAGATATTATGTGAATAGAAAAAGATAAAAATCATCAAGAGAAATGAACTAAATTACACCAAAAGATTAAATTCTACAATTTCTGTACTGTTCAACTTTTCATTCATTCTTTGCTTTGTAATGAAAATTAGGGAATCTTTTTTTGAAGTAGTAACTGATAATATGCTTTCTCCTCCTCTGATATTTAATTTAGTAAAAACAGATGACTGAGACTGGAAAAGTGTTTCTGAAATTCAGTCTTTATATGTATCTCACTTTCTCCTGTGTAAATGACCAACAATTTCCATGGGGATAGTGGAATCTTTAAAAAAAATTAGTAGTAGTTTTTATATAGTCTCTTTTATAAACTAATAATCAGATATTAAATTTTCTTTGAATTCTCATTTTCATTGAAAGCCACAAATATCGGTTTCTGTAAAAGAGACATATAGAAATAGCAGATGCAAAACTAATTATTTTTAAATTAACTTTTAAAACAATTTTGAATAATCAGGTTAAATATTTGAATTATATTAAATCTTTATTTAAAACCATTTTATTAGCACAAAGCCAAAGGTCACGTGTGAGAACAAATGTGAAGCATTAATTTATGCAAGTTGGTTTCCTGTATTTAGATGCTATCATTCATCATGAAAAGTATACCTTTAAAAAGTAAAGTTTAGTTTACCAGCCTTAAAATTTTATTTTTCTTTTGAGATGCATTAAATTTTGGAGCAAAATGGAATTGGAAAACTTAACATATTTCATCTTTCAAGTGGGAAAATAGATGCAGAAGTTTATCTTTAGAATTTGCTGCTCCTAATGTTCTTGGCTATATGTTTATGGTATAAATTCAAAGGGATGTTAAATATAACTATAAAATTATAGGAATTTTTGAGATTGCAATGAACAGAGATCTCAAAAGAAACCATTGAAACCTCATTCTTATGAACTTTATGAAGTTAATGTTGGTGCTAAGTGAAACATAATCTGATAATTTCTTGTACAAAAATTTTAATTAATATTTAATCTTAACATTTAAATGTTTTAATGACTAAAGAATAAATGAAAGATTTTGTTTGTGATTAAATACTGAAATGTTCAAAATTGATATCTTGGAGAGAAAATCAAACAAAAAGTTATAATTAAAATGTGCAAAACTATTGTGGTCAAGCTTTACAGGAAATAGTAAATCTTAAATACTGGTTTTTATTATTTCTTTAGTTGAGAATAATACTTGAAATTTAATTAAACTAAAATTACATTTGAGTTGGTATTTTACAGAGGTAAAAAATTTTTGCTTATATGGTAGCACTGTCTACTTGACTGAAATGGTAAAAGATCTTTCTACTCCATATAGATTAGTTGGGGTGGTTATATTTCTTATAGAATTTATGTTCCAGCACCACCCTAAATTTTAGTCATGGTGGAAACAAAAACTAAAATGATTTGCAGTTAGTATTTTGGAAGATTTTTTTGTATTAGAAATTCTGTCCTCTTAATCATACTGTGGAAAAAGTGGAAATACGCATTTAAAACAACAGTTAATCTTTTATTAACCACAGCTGCATAACATGCTAGTAAATATGAAACCAAGTCTATCTAGCTAGAAACTTTTTGAACAGCTTGTTCACTTATTTTTCTCCTTTTTATTGTTATAAATAACTTTCTAAACTAGTGTTTTTTTTTTTTTTTCTGATGGAACAGAGAAAGATTTCTAAAGTGCATGTTTAGCAATTAGTGAGAACAGTACTTTAAATCAAGTTATCTTGATTTCTCAATAAATTTTGTCCATTTATTTTATGGAAGTTAACTTGTGTCCATCTGTGACTTGTACTGTACTGTTTCAGTTAATAGCTAGCTTGTTCACAAATTAATAGAAATGAATTTCATGTTTTTTTTTTGAATAAAATATATTGTGAGAACTATTTGTAGTAATCGGCTTGTATAGCCAAAAAAGATCACTGCTACTAAATATTTTAGAAAATATGCTTGATGAAATGGTAAAGAAATTATGAAATAAATACTGTTAATGACAAAATAATTTATTTTCAGATTCAGCTTAATCCATGCTTCAACTTTAGATTTCATTTTAAAAATAAAATTCTTTCCATTATTACAGCCATCACATAGTTGCAGAGTTGAGTGATTTCTATCCCGAATCGATCCTGTATTTTGTTTTTCATTATAGATTAAGTTTTATTTAAAAAGCTACAGGTAATTTTATTTTTACTTTAATTGTTCAACCTTTTTTTACTGTCAGGTGCTGATTAAAGGCTCATCTAACTAACTTTATAGCTGGAGGATAAAACAAAATGGATACAAAGCTGCAGATACTGTTAAATCTTGTATTGTTTGAAAGGTAAATATGGAAACATACATGCAAGGGTGGGGGGAGGGTACTGTAAATATAGTCAAAATATCTGCTTATTAGCTGGAAACTTCCAAACAACAAACAAACCCATAATGATGAATAACTCACTGAATGAAATGGGTAGGAAGTTTCAATAATGTATTTTAAAACAGAATTCAAGTGATTGTAGCTATCCAGTTCTGTTCAGTTTTCAAGATTAAAGCTCCCAATCTTTGCAATAATTAAAATAAGATAAGTAAAAGTGTATTGACTAGAATGCTGCCTCTTTTGACAGAAATACATCCTGCATTTGAGTATCTTTGTCATATATATCACCATTACTAGGCATCTTAGCAGAAAAAAATAGTGAACTCAAAAAAGAATACCTGCAATCAAGGACTCAAGTTTACAGTAATATATTGATTCATTTGTGGTACTGGTGCTTTTCTTTGTGAAATTACATTTCTTGACAGCATCTCAGCAAATGTATTGTGAAATCTTCAATCCACACTTAATTGTAATATAGATTTTTTTTTAAAGATGATATGTATTTTTTAGGATAGATTAAAATCAGAACTTATTTAATTTGCTATCTGATTGATTAATTTATAAACAAACAATCTACAGCAGGGGTCAGCAATTTCTCGGACACCGGGGGCCAGATTATGGGCCCAAGATCACCTCACGGGTCGGAGTAAAAACAAGAACACTTATAAATGCACAAACATATTGCTTTACTACTGCGTATCAGCCGCCTTAACACAATGAGAAACATGATGGCACTTTCGCCGTGAACAGAGATGAAATATTCAGTGAAATGCTACAAGATTTCAAGGCAAGGATATCATTGAGGTGACTATCAGTCAACTGTGCATGAAGGAGGTTCTTGGCGAGCTTCATTTGAGAAAATAATTGTTCACAACTATAAGTCGACCCAAACATCGACATGATGACACGATTCCAGGAAAGCGACCACTGGGAAACAACATCCCTGAAGTGGCGGGAGGCAATGAAGAGAAATGAGAACGAAGCTGGTCGTCACTCTGCAACTCAATAAGCTCCATTTGGAGATCAGTAGGGGCATTGTCCACAACAATGTCAAAGGGCGACGAAAAGAACTTCATCTTGCCAGCCATGGAGCGGAGATTGGAAAAGCGAGTTGCAAATTCTGCACGGAGATCACTAAGGACACGTGTGTAGGCAGTGAAGTCCTCTCGTTCCATAGTGGCCAGCCTGCGATAAATATGAAGCACTTTCTTATTCACCTGCGCTGGCATCGATCTTGACGAAAATGAATGGTCGATATCGGTGAATTGCGCGCTCTTTACCGAGTTTCCTATAGCATTAGTGTGTTGGTTAACTATTTTTAGAAATGACGAATGATGACTTTTTAAAGAAAAGACTGCCCGCGGGCTGGATTCTATATTAATATGCGTAAAGGCTTGCGGGCTGCCAATTGCCGACCCCTGATCTACAGTCTGATTTATCACAGCTAAATTAATGGTTAAAAAACAATTGAATAATAAAATTACAATTTACAAAAATAAATTTTTATGTTTCCATGGAGTACTTTTTGTGTATGTATTCAGTCATCCATGTTTAACTTGTTTGTGAAACTGATATTTTAACATATGCAGCTCTGGTACAGTTTAATTTCAGTATTCTAACATTGTCTTTTTCAACTAAGGTATCTGAAATTTTGATTTTTCAACCAACATTTCACCCCGACAACCCAAAAATCCAATAATTCATTGTTTCTTTCATCTCATTTTCTGAAACCTCTCTGTACCTTGGCTATGTGTTCTCAGCAACTCCATCACATGAATTTTTTATTCTGTATGTCCTAGTGCCTCCAAAAACTGCTTGCTTTTTGTGCATTCATACAACATGAAACCCTATATAGAAGGCAGCTTTTTACTGATTGATAAAGATGACTCTTAAAATTAGAAATATTGAGTCTTTAAAAGCACACAATACATCTGGATTTTTAAAACAATGTTGTTGCTTTCATAACAAATATGCAAAATGGATGCATTTAAAAAAAAAAAAAAGAGACTGCTTAGCATTTCCTGACATTGACGTAACATACGTAGTTTGCCAATCTTGATTTACAAAGCGTTTTGATTCTGCCTTTAGTGTGAATAAAATTTTGCTGAATCATTTTAATCTCTATCCATAAGAAAACATTGTTTACAATTATCCATTTCTAACATGATCTGCTGTTGCTGTTGATGTACTACACCTGTGGTTTATTTCAAATCCAGTGTTTTGTTAGCTGTTTGTAATACAATTTTTTTTTTTTTGACCTTTGCTGAAGGTGGTAAAATTTCATTGAACTTTGGTTCAAACAGTTTATCAGTCACTATTGATTCACATTACTCGTTGTAAACAGATACGGCTTTATCAAATATCTTTTTATACTTAGTAGCATTAGAAACATGTTGAGTCATACAGTTGGTCTAAAAGCTTTACAATCTTTAATACTCATTCTGTAAACTGTACTTGTGCTGTTAACCAGTTGACCAAACTATTCTTCAGTTTGCTTGCTATTTTTTTGTAGACAGACGGACATATCCTTTATAGACCATGTTTGACAGCTGTATCTGGTAGGCTGCAAGGATTGGTGCAGACATTGTGGCATACAAATGTTTATCGATAATCATGATGTTTATAAAGCTGTAGGTACACTGAAAGAAAATGACAAAGTTTCTAGCCAAGTGTTTATTATAGTGGTCACCTGCTTTTAAGTGTTACTTAAATAAAAATGAACAATGGGAAGAACTAAACAAATAATTCCTGTAAATTGATAGAATCAAAGCAACAAAGTTTTGTACTATGATTAATACCCACATTAAATGTCATTAGTAACACATGAAAAACTCTTTTATTTCAATTTCAGTATTTGGTAGTTATAATAAAGTAAATGTGTATATAATTGGAATATCTGAATTTCCTAATTATACAGTTCCATAAAATAAAAAAGAAAGTTTTAATTTTTATTACTAGCTAAAAGCTTAAGAGTAATCTATTCTATAACCAGGTTGTTCAACAGTTTGTATTCACACACACAGACACAGAGAGACAGACAGATAGAGGAAGAGGAGATGGAATTTCCTGTATAGAAAATTAATCTAAATTAGTGTTCTGATATTTTGCACATGATTTTTTAAAAATATAAATATCAGTAATAGATTTATCACTGCTAACTCAAATTGTAAATTTGCTTTAATTCATGCATGCTAATTTAGCAAATTAAAGAAAATTTTCTTTCTTTATTTATATACCTAAGTCTATATATTATGGGAAAAAAATTTTTTTTCTAGTTTGAATTTATTAATAGTAGTCAACTCTTGGCATTCCTTTTTGCATTTAGATGCTCTCAATTCTATTATTTTAGCATTTCAAGAATTTAACAAAACATACTAAACAGTATTTTAAAAACTGTAGGTAAATCTTAAATTTTTTTAGTTTTCTATTTCTTCTTTTGAGATATCCTAAATTGAAAACAGTATTCATTGTCAAACGTGCTTACTAATGCCTTTATGATATTTAGACATTGACTTTTAAAATGATAGTTCTTTGTCTGACTTTTTCTGGTGTCTTTTTTAAAATAAAATAGGAGGTTGACCTGTAAAAAGGATCATTTCCACAAACGAAAATAATTAAAAGATTTTTTTTTTTTTTGGTTGTTTTTGCATTAACTAAGGTTTAAATAACAATTGAAACATGATAAGCTGTGCTGAGTGGATCACTGTATTTCCACCTATGAAACTGGATGCTTACCTTTTGTTGGGTGACAGGATTTGAAGATTATTATCTTAGTGAGGTTTTCAAAGAATTTATAAACCTGACAATTTTCGTAGGAATTATTGTTTGGGATTTCTCCTCTCACTATGTGACACTATTTGATTGATAAATCTTCTAGATTAAAAAAAAAACACCAGATAAGCAAAGCAGTAATAATGTAGCTTCTGTACCACAGATTTTGATAACCAGAATATTTAAATGGATATTCTCAAGTATTAAAAAGAATATTTCGCTTTATCACAATTTTTTTCTTTTTTGGAAGTAATTTTAGTTTTACATTAAATTTTACACAATGAATATTTTATGATATGAAAATGTTATTAATTTAAGTTTACAGAGAACTGAATTGAGGAATATATGCATGGTTGGTCACATTATTAGGATTTATACCTAATAATGGTTCGGACAATCTTTTGCCGCCCCAACAGTAGCCATGACACAATATGACATAGAATTCACAACATGCTGAAGGTGTCCTGAGGGATATTTTTCTCATATATATAATATATCAGGAATCATAGACAAGATCATGATGGAAAATGTGTCTTTCAAGTTTATTCCACATATTCTCAATTGGATTTAGATCCAGGGATCATACTGGTTATGGGAGATTCCAGAAATTTGTACCATATTTCTCAAATCATGAACATACATTGTGGCCATAGTTGTCATCTTTGAAGTGGCTGCTCCCATCAGGGTACACACGAAATATGGTTTATTTCACATGATTTGCAAATTATGCCGTGGTAAATTTTATCATTCATTCTAGCTTCTCAAGGGGTCTAGGATATGCCAGCAAAAACATGACTTAACCTATGACTCCACCACCAGAGGTCTGGACAGTTGAGATCACACAATAGTTGTTAAGTGATTTACGTGGCTTTCTCTAAATCTGGCTTTTCTTCTCCATGCAAAAAAGAAAAAAAAAGTGAAACTTGACTTGTCAGATTGCATCACATTTTGCCAGTCTCCCTTAGTCCAATGTTTGTGCCTCTTACACTACATGAAATTTTTTTCACATTGGTATGCAGTGGTCCCCTAGAGCTATGGTCTATTTATTGCAATGTTCATTGCAAGGTATGAAAGGAAAGGGGTGTGGATTGCTCTGCTTTGAATGTCTTTGTCAATTGGTATGTTTGATGATGGTTACATATTACTATTCTGTCTGATTGCCTTTCTCCTCTACCTGTCACTCTGTTCTGGCTATAATTCCTCCTTGCAGCAGACATTTTCTTCACCTTTTGCCATTGCCAATAAACTTGAGTGACTGATATCTTGGAGCAAACTACTGACTTGGTCACTGTGGCACTTGCAAGACATGCACTCACTACCATGCATCTTTTGAACACTGCAATGCCATTGCTTTTCGTCATCTGTAAATCTGTTGAATGCGCTTGTCCAAGTCCTGTATAATTCTGTTTGTCAAATGTGGCCAACTTAATTTGCATGTGTGGCTTAAGTCAAGCCTGGTTACATAGGTCCAACAAATTAAGCTAGCCAGTGCACATTAGCTTGTATAAAATGGTAGAATAAATTGTACAAAAGTTTTTCTTTACATTCTCAGAGTATCGATGCATGTTGAAGGCAGATTTACAGCATGCGAGTGTATACCTTGTAGGAATCAGACTTTTGGCAGGCACAATTAAAGGTAGATTCTGGATCTGTGTGAATACTGATTGTCAATGGGCATATTTTAAATGCAGACTATGAGACTTTATCAGTATATGTAAGACAAAGTCAGGTTTGCTGGTGGGTAAATGTCAGATATAGATAATGAATACATTCTAAGTGGTGGGGACACATGATAGATAGACAATGGTGATACATGCCAAAATGGCAAAATATATAATTTTGTAAAATTTAAGATTATCTATATATATTTGTGTAAGTTTGTGTGTGTACATACAAGTTATACACTTTCTGATTTGTCACATCATCATGAATGACCACTAGCAATGCGACTTGTCTATCTATGTACATCTAAGTTTTTCCAGCAAGATTTTTTATTATTGCAAAGTATTATTTTCTTTGGTATATATGCTGTGTGTGTGAACGTGTGTGTGCAGAACAGGAAAGGAAGACCTGACTGTCATAGCAGGAATAAAATACCTTTTTTTAATAAGTTGTTGTTTTATTAGATGCTATATAGTATGTATTTTGTTTGTTACAGCAATGATTTCTGACATTGCAAAAGTCATGACGTGAAAAACAAAAGTGTTCAAGAAAAAGAATCTTGTTAACTTTATTAAGATGGATTGTATGCACTGAATATCTAGAGAGTGGCATCTGTATTTGGAAACCACTACTTTAAATTGATTTTGTTGCCGTTGCAGTTTATTGCATTTATTTTATTATATGACAACTCCCCTAACAAGTGTTTTTTTTTCAGTTATAGAACTCACTATCTTGTATTATCCTAGATAATGTTGTTATATTAAAACAATTTTAATTTTCTGTTATTTTTGTCATTTAAATAAATCATAAAAGTAGTATACAGGGTTTGTTTTAAGTTCTGTCCAAAACATTTTTTTTTGTTTTTACAGAAGCAAAAACCAGAACAGACAAATATATATATATTGATCAAAACCCGAAATTCTCTTTACAATGACATTAAAATTATCTGATTGATCTTCCTCTGACTTTGATGCGCACACCCAAAAGATGTATGGGAGTGGGATTTTGTCTCATTCCTTGGGCAATGGTATTTTGAGTGCTTTGATCTTTTTGTCGAGTTTTGAGCAGGCATTTTTCTTAAAAAAAATTTCTGAAAGTAAGACATCTAACCGATTCAGTTTAGGCAGCAATGGTGGCCACTTGTCTCTGCCTATCAAGTCTGGAAATTTTTAAGAAAACCATATCTGCATTTTTCAGGCCAAGTTTATCCAATATTTTGGCTTTGCATGAGTCCCCAATATATTCTGACATTCATTTTGATTTCTTGGGGAACAAAAACTAATGTGATTTTTCAGCATTGATGCCACCAGCTAAGACCATCAGAAGGTACCTTGTACAGTTGGATTTTCTGGGGGACAAAATGCATTTATTTTGGATGCTAAATTAACAATTGGTTATCTAGAAAAAGGATGTACTGTTTCTTGAGTTGACGAGTAAAATCCTGCTGTTCTGATATTGCTTCATCAATAAGTGTTTTTTCCAGAATTTCTAGTGATAGAGTTTCTTGGCCATTTTTCACATGGACTGCTGTTTATTTTGACAAATCCAACTAGGAAACTGGTTGTGACTTTAAAATGTCTTTTTCGAGGCATTATTTGGTTGGTCTGATCTTGAACTGTCTTTGATAGAGGCAGTTTAAATAAATTGGTTGATGGTATGAATGATTAATTTCTGCCTGTAGTTTTTAATTTTGAGACAATTCTTTTTGTCTTTCAAAATTGAAACAGCATGATGATTCTTCTGTTTCATCTTGCACAATTTGAATGCAAGAGTATTTGGAGTACATGTTTTTGTAGTAGACTTTTAGGGTTTTGATTGATACAAATTACAACAATTTCGGTTAATAAGCAGCTTCCAGATTAGCTGTCAAATTTTAGATCAAAACTTAAAGCGCAAACTGATTATAATGACAGAACGTCTTAATACATACTCACATTCTACTCAAACACTAAAAATTGCATGGCAAAGTGTTGTTGAACTGTCATATATATACTCATGCATTACTTATTTGATGATGATAACTTCAGAATTTAGACTACTTTTTGCAGTTATATGAAACATTTTTGTTTGGTTTATTTTAAAATGTTTTCATAGCAGCAGTAAATTGGAAATAAATGGGAATGGTCAGAGCTGTAGTTTTAAAATAGTAAAAAAACCAATTATATTGGAGTCCATTACTTTTGGAAAATCGTAGCTACTTCCAGGAAAGGACTAGCGACAATTGTGTTGGTGACATTTATCAAAGTTAGTTCTAATACATCACGGACCAATCAACAGATGCCACATCCAAGAAAATCCCTTCATTTAGTGACCCTGAAAAGAGTTTGGTAATAAAGGGTGGAAAAAAATTGTATTTTTGATTTTGTCGAAATATGGTACAAGGTTTGTTTGCTTAACAAGATGCAGTCATGCTGGAGTAGTATTAATATGGATTTCTAAAAATGAATTTTATCTTAGTCTGATACAGATACATATAAGTGTTGTTACTGCTGTATTTCAACAGTTTTAGGAATTATTTCTCTCCCTCCACCAGAATTGCGCAAATAAAACAGTTTCATTTTATCTACATACAGTATTATTTGTTAAAACAAACCCTCTAATGTTCTACCGATGATGGAAGTAACCTTGAAGTTAAAAATAGTAATTTGACATACTGATGATTTTCTTTGCAAATGATGTTGGTTGTACCTTTTAGCTAATCTTTCCTATGTCATGGTGACTGGTGTTTGTCAATTTATGCTAATATTATGCAGCAGCAGTGGTTGCATTAATTGGAAGTTTTCTGTTACACACACACAATACATTAATATGGAGACATCTTTATAATTGGCCTACAACTAAAAACTCAACTAACCTTTAGCACTAGTTTTATTTTCAATTCACCTATATAATAAGTTCAAACATTTTAAATTTACAGTAAATCATTTGCATAGTAATTGTTGTATGCCATAATTTTTTTTTTGTATTTTTACTGTTCTCTTTTTTTAAGAACAATAAAATAATGTTATGCAGGACATACTGAACTTTTACCTTTACAATAAATAATACTGATAACCTCTTAGTCTACTACAAGCTGATTGTATTCTGTCACACACTGGCTGCTGGTATCTGCCTACACATAACTTTTTCCTATTGTCAGCGAGAGTCTATTTTTAGTACACACATTGTTCATTTGAATTTTTGTGTTCTTTTTATTATATATGGAAATGTTAGCATTAAACCCCTAATCTGAGGAACGCTGTCTTGGCAAATAATCCTATGTCTATAATCATGAAGAACCACATTAAAGAGGTAAGTTCAGTTTTCTCTCTTTACAGGCTTGAACCTGTCCTTGCACCATCTCCAGCCAAACGTTTCTACTTTGAAAAGTAGATGTTTTCTTAAGTTAGTGCTGTGATTTTCTGAATACTGTACTGGAATTCTTCAAAACTGCAGTTCATATTTATTTATCTTGTTTCTTGAATTTTACTTTTTAGAATCTTTTTACGTTTGTAGAAATCAGTTCTTAAGTCTTCGGGTTTAATTTGGGGTTGATAGAATGTAGTCTATGGAATCTCACTCAAGAAGAACATTTTCATAACTTGTTACCCTAAACTTCTTTAGAGGAAAGGGCTTGTCTTCACTTTTCTAGAACATTGGTATAACACAGGCACCCTTTTCATTAGCATGTTTAATGTCACAGGGTGCAAGCAGCATGATGCTTATGTACACAAAATACACTAATAGCCAAGAACATTAAATTAACATGAGAACATTTTTTATTGTGTCCAATGTAATGATGTTTTTTGAGAGGAAGAGTTAAGTAGCAGTATATCTGGATGGTGATTTTAAGGAAAGCTTCATTTTAGATTGCTGAATTTTTCACATTCTATTTGCTCACCATTGAGCGCTAGGTTTATATTGTAAAATCCCCCATTGTTATCAATACTTCTTTAAACAGGGTTGAATGCATGCCTGCTTTTATTACCATAGTTTGTATCACAAGAGGTTTGGCTGTTAGATCTGAAAATTAAAAAAAAATAATACTTGAATGATGTTTAGCAAATAAGAATGAGATAAAGCAAATACTAATAGATAGCTGCTTGTACTTAAAATATTAGGTTAATTTGGAAAGAAAACAATAAATTCCATCTGCTTGATTTTGTACTTACAATATGTTCACAATCATGCTGCTAACGTTGTTCACAACTTGGCATTATACCTGATGACTATATTTCCAGTATTACAGTGATGTGTGGTTGATTCTGAGGGATTATAGTTAAATTTTATATATTTAAACTGTACAAGATATAAAACAAATCTGGATTACTAATGGTAATTCCATGCCCAGTTTCTTCTGCTAGCAGTGGTTATCAATAACCTGATTCATTAGAAAACTTGTAAATTTCTGAAACCTGCATCCTGCACCAGTACATGACTTAACCATTCTGAAAATATAGAGCTTGATCAAGATGTTTGTTGAGGTATATATACTGATAGTCAAACGCTGTTTTTCCACTATAACGGTGGACCAGATGTCGTGTTCACATGATTTCAACATCTAAACTTATCCCTTGACTGCTGTCTCCGTCAATCTGAATCTTTGCACTGATACTGTTACTAAAGTCGAACAAAAACCATGAGCTTGACATGCATTTAAGGGATGTAACAAAATTAAATGTTTTCATAAGTTAGTTTAGTGATATCCTACATACTGTACATCTACAGATTTGTTGCTTAATCTCAAAGTAAATTTTGTTATCGTAAATGTCAAGTATGTTTTTTTTTTTCTTTATTTGTAATTTCAGTTCAATATTTTCAGAGCATCTTAGTTTCTTACAAATGGGGATATGTGATATTTAGTACCTTGTTCTGTAAGTTGAAAATTTTTAATGTTTATTTCTTGTCAAGAATTTTAGCTTATATGATGATTTATCAGATCATTTAAAATTGACATTAATAAGTTTTCCTGGAGCCTAAATCTGAGTTATTGTACAAGTAGCTGAGTGGTGCATTTATTTATAAACCTCAGTTTAAATTATCAACTATGAACCAAAAGAATTGTTGTGCATGATTTTACAACTTTCTTCTGAGGATAGTAAAAAGTGGAATGTTTCATATACTGTATGATAAATAGATAGGTAATAAACCAAAATTGATGAAAATGCTGTAATAATAATATATTTTGAAAAGTAACCTTAGCAAAATATGTAAAGCATCAACAAAAGTTGAAAGTGCACAGGTATTATCTCCAAGTACTGTTTGTCAACAGTATCAGTATCTCTGTATCATTCATTTACAGTTGAACTGATGGAACATAACTGTTCTTTAATTTTAAGATTATTTTATTTTGATCACAGATTCCCCCCCCCCTCAGTCTTATTTTCCAGATAATTTTGCTTGAATACTTAGTACATATTTTTTACATTTCTTTCTACTTTTGCCTAAAATGATAAAATGGTATGCATTTTTTTTTTTGTAGGAGGTAACAGCTTTAAAAATCTACAAGTATATTAATTTTAATGATCCTACTAAATAAATTTAAGAAAGGTAAATAAATTTTGGATGAAGATTCAAGTAGCTTAAAAAAAGATAGGAAATTCTTTTAGTTGGCAGTACTTAAATGTTTAATTTACTGTGAATAGTTGTCTATTTTTCTCTATAATTTCTTGTAACACTCCAAATGGCTGTAAAGTATAATTGATATAAATTACTTCATGTGTTTTGAGAAATAAATCTATAGATCCCTTGTTTTAAAATTCCTCAACACAGACCATAAGTAACAACAACTGTACAAATGACCACTTCACAGAGAGGTCATTGGGGAGGTCAGCTAGAGTTCATCCTCACCTGTGTTGGCTATGCTGTAGGTCTTGGCAATGTGTGGCGCTTTCCTTACTTGTGCTACAAGAATGGAGGTGGTAGGTGCTGCTTTCTGTTTTCATTCCTTTAATTTTTCATTTAAATATCTTGCTTGTTCAACAATGTTTTTGCAAGGCATAGATAAATGTTGGTAGGTAATAATGGGAGGACATCCCAGAATTTATAACAGCAAACATCATCATCTGGTGTTTCATTATTTTTTTGAGAAATCTGACATGCACTTATGTTTAAAGAGAACTTTTAAATTAGGAACACCTAAGAAAAGAAAGAGAGAAGTTTTTTGATGTTGCTGATTTGTGATTTTTGTTTCAGTATGCTGCATCTGTCAGCTGCACTTCACGGCCGGCTGAGTCTTGCCTTTCGATGCATGTTTGATAAGAAGGCAGAGCCCAACAGCTCTTTGGTAAACTTATGAATGTCTCTCTAGTTCAGAATGAATCTGGAGGCGAGGCTTGTTAATTGGGCATTTAAAATTACTGGACCACCATAAAACTATACTGACACAATATATCTCTACACCCAATGTGACTACAATGAAAGCTTTGGAAATTGTCATACATGATTAGAAAGTTGAGAAATAATCTGGATTAGATTCACATTTTATTTGTACTTTAATTAATAATAATGAAAGTAGATGAGATGTGACAATGTCGTGCATGACAATAAATTATGTGATTTTAAAATCGTTAAAACTGATTCAGACATTTAAGTGAATTAGTTTACAAAATAAATTACCAAAAACAGTTTTGTTTTTAATGTTAGAATTGATCAGGAAAGAAAAAATAATAAAAAAACCAATCAGTTTTAGAAAGAGAGAGAGAGTGGGAATGATTGAGCAATGAGTTACTTTTTATTTCTTAACAAGTTTCCAGACTCACTAACAAAACTAATGCAAACAAACAATATACTACTATGCTTGATTAATACATTTGATCTTTATTTGAACAGGTGCATTTCTAATTCCATATGTAATAAGCCTGATACTTCTGGGGTTGCCTTTGTTTTTTATGGAAGTGATTATGGGTCAGTATTCAGGACTTGGACCAGTGAGAGTGTGGAATATGAATCCACTCTTTAAAGGTATTTAAACATGCAGAACCTGAAAGTGATACACTACATATGTCAACTTATAATATTCGGTGTTTGTTTTAATTTTCATATATTTTTATATAGTATATAAAGTAAAAATGGTTGACACAGTCGTGGCAAGCATGACCAATCTAACAAAGGACAGCATGACACCCTAAACACCTTACTGATGTTTAATAACCACTATACTCAATGCACGGCAGCAATCAAATGTAACCTTTCTGCGAAAAGCTAACATGTATTCATCATGTTCTAACAAAGCACCTTTGGGTATAGTGGAGTTGGTAGTCTAAATAATATAATTATCATCTTTCTTTGTGATCTCTTCTTGCAAATAAAGGCTACAACAGTAGGCATTGTTTCGATAGTTATATTTCTTAAGTAACACGTTTACACTATGATTTTATAACAGATATGGCAAGTCATTTTTGAATTTTGGTCTATTTTGGAATTTTTTTCTGCCATGCACCACCTGGATTATAATTTCCACATATTGCGATGCTCAAATTTTCCCCCAAGGCTGTAATAATATAACTGTTTAATAAATACATCTGTGTTTTATTGAGAGATTGTAAATGAATAATATAGATACACGAAGGTGCTAAGGGATGATAAATATAGGGAATTCACATAACTCTGATTCAGAGAAGAGACAGGAAGCCTAGCTGGCCTCTTGATACTGGTCAAGAATTTTGAAAATCCTTAATTATCGAAGACTAGGTAAGATCTTTAAATGTATTTTAACTTTTCAAATATAATTTTCATGATGCAAAGAAAAGCACTGGAGACCGTTGACTTTATAAATATGGGTAATTTCTATTTTGCGATCCCTGGTCTGATAGCTGAGGTGTGACGGATTGGCAATGTTTATGTACCAGCCCGGATTAACTTTTACAAATTCAGCCCCTCTCCTCTTTCTTTCAGGTGTGGGAATTGCCACGATAGTCATATCGGGACTAATCTGCCTGTACTATAATGTCATTGTTGCCTACTGCCTGTTTTACTTTTTTGCCTCATTGAGGATTGATGTGCCATGGAAGGACTGCAACAATGACTGGAACACATGCCAGTGCTTTGAGCAAGAGCAGCATAACAACTACACAGCTGTTATAAACAGCACTCAGCCTCCCACAGAAGAGCAACTGGAGAGTCTGTTTAATGCCACTAGGTTACACTGCAGACGTGAGTACTCACAAGTAGCTGAGATTTAACACTTAAAATATCTACAATCTTTTCTATACTGGGTGTGCAATATCTGTATTTGCACTTGACCAGAATTATCCTCTGATTATAAAGGCTACATTGTCGTACATCTTTGAACAATAAGCAGAAGTTATCCTACAGACTTCAATATGTGGATTCACAGCATTTAACAATGGCAATGAAATCAAATAAAAATTAAATTTTTAAAATTTGTAAATTAGTTAGCTGGTAGGTATTTTTTCCTGAGTTTGAAAGCAGACTGTTCACATCATTTGTTTTGATCAGGTCATCAAAATGTCTATTGAAACAGTAAAAAAGATCAAAATACCGTACTTAATGCAGATCTTAATCTCCTGAAGTATTATTCTTTTTCCAATATAAAGTTTGAAAGAAAAGTAATTGAACTGAAAATTATTCTATCAGTGAGTGATTGATGGATGTTTGTCAACCCAATTATCTTGTCAAAACAAAGTCATCAGTCTGAGGATTTCTTCTAAATCTTTGTTCCAACAGAAATCTAGACCGGTTTATGGAAAAATATCTATCTATAGTCTTGTCTCGTTGAGTAATATTTTTAATGAGACGAGACTTGATTGTTACCATTTCTATACTTTTGGCTTGTCTTTACTGCCCATATTGTTGCTTGGTAGCAAAGAAAAAGACATAAATTTGGTTATGAAATTTTAAGTGTTTAAACAGTTATTGATGTTATCATTGTAAGATGCATATTGTTGTTTGTAGCTAATTTGACAGAACTATTGAACAGAACAGAAACTTCATGGAGTAGCAACTCTAAATGGGTGCAGGCAGAGATTGACCATTATTTTAACAGCAATTATCTGAATAGTCCTAGCGAGGAGTACTTCAAGTAAGTATCTTATCTGCCGGCATGAGAGAGAGAGACATTTGTAGAACTCTCATAAAAAAACCAATGTTGTGCTACTAAATGTAGAGATTAAGGAATTTCTGGTTGAAAAACAGAGAGTTCACATGGAAAGGTATAGTCCAACTTCAGGTGGCGTGATGATAAATGATTTTCAAAAAATGTGCAATAAAAATAAAGTGTGAAGGAGATAATTTTAAAACATCTAGATAATGTAGTGATCATCATCTGCTTATGTACATCCTCAACCCCAGAGGTCACTTGTTTTGATTCTGGCTAAGTGTTCAGATTGTCATAGACATTCCCAGTTGATTGTCACAGTTCTGTTTTCTTGTTGGGTTAATTATAAAAGTGAAGGTAGTCCATAAATTACTTTGTCGTTAAAATGGTGGAATTTGGGAATGGTAATTGGTGGTCAGGGTGCGATCACATCATGCTGCTTTTTTCTTTCTGTTGACAACTTCATCTTGTGTGTGTGTGTGTGCAGGAATCACATAGAGGTGTACCACCTGAAAAAGCCTTTCAAACAAACATATGTTTACACCCGCCTGGTCTGATTTTATTCAGATAGTAATTGACTATATCGACTTCTCATAATTCATAAGTTCATTGCTTATTTTGTATTTTATGTTAAAGTAGAGTTAATCTAAAATGTTCTTGACATCATTCACATAAAAATAAACCAGCAGCTCAGACAGACAACTTTATTTTATGTACGTAGGTAAAGTATTGATGCATATATCCCTGTAATCATTGCCAAAAAATATACCCTGAAACATGTTAAAATGCCTGTATCGAAATCCTGGGCACTCATTAAGTCGAAGACATCTTTTAGCATACAGGTGAGTCTACCAAAATTCATTTGTTTGCTGCAAAAGAGTTAATTGATTTTGCAAAAACTATTTTAAAATCAACATAGCTGCTGTAGTTTACAAAACAGTATTTGTTTGTGATGTTTTTTTAAAATAGATATCTACTGAAACTTATTTTTTGGTTGCAGCAATTATGTGCTTGACATCAGTAGTGGTATTGATGACATTCTGTCCATCAAATGGGATCTGTGCCTGTGCTTACTGCTGGCCTGGCTCATTGTGTTTGCAGTTCTCATTAAAGGAATCAAATCCCTTGGCAAGGTAATAGCTGCTTCAATAACTCCAGTGCAAGTTTAAGGCAATAATACACTATGCCCTGGACAGTAGGTCCTATTCATCAATCAGTTTACCAAGAGAATTAGCATGGGCATTAAGATCATACTGTTTATTGACTAGTTCACAAAGAGTTAGTAGCATGGACATAAATTCTAATCTAATTAGTAATCATTTGACTATAGGATTTCTTCACTAAGGGTAGCGTGGACAGTAAGTATGTCCTACAGTTAAGATAATTTTAATATTGCCGATTGATGCTGCTAGTTTTAGCTTGGAATTTTGTATTAATTGTTTTTACTTCCATTGCACTATCTACTTGATTGTTCTATGGTTAATAATATTTTTTAAAATGCCAGATGTCAGCACATCAGTTTATGGTATTGGTGATTCAAAATAATTCATGCTAATTTATGTTGTTAATTGCCACCATTTTCTTAAAAACATGCAAAGCCACGCTAAAATATATCCATTTAAGTATGCTACTTCACAAACAAAGTGTTTATATGAATTATTACTCTGCTGAAATTTTCAAATTTGTAGGAATTTTTTTTGTTGTTATGTTTCAAACACGACATAATCCCTTTCCTTTTTGCTATAGTTTATATTTTATTTTTGAAACTATTAATTTACTTTTGTTTGAAACAGATTTTGTTGTTTTGTTGCATAAAATGAATTAAATGCCAACTTTACCTGCTTGATTTTCAGGTTGTATATTTTACAGCCATTTTTCCGTACATAATTCTGACAGCTTTGTTAATAAGAGGAGTGACCCTAGAGGGAGCTATTGATGGGATATTGTTCTATATATCTCCTAAATGGGAGAAGTTACTTGATATACAGGTATGATGAAGAACTAGCCTTTTTTATTTTAACAATTTATTATAAAATACATTTGTGCTGAAGTGTTTATTGATCTGCAAGAAATTGTTGAAATACTTGTGGACAGGAGAAGTTAATAGATCCACCATATATAAAATTTGACTTAACTTGGAAAAAAAGGATTATTATTTTTTTTTGTTTTATCAATAACCTAGAATTATATTTTGCCAAGGTAAATGCCACAGTTATGGAATTGTCCTTTCAGCAGATGGTTCAAGTCATGGTCTGGATAGCTGGGTGGGTAAAGGGTGTGTGTATGTGTGTTGCACTTATATGCTTGGTGCACTCTGACTTTGACTGACCTGATGAAAGTCCCCCTCTTGCTGAGAACTTTCTTTAACCGTTGAAAGAAATCTATGCTAATGTACTGGTGCATAAGAGCAAAAAAGAATGCATGCTGAAGGAGCTGAGTCCAATGGGGAAGAAACCATAGCACCTTAGCCATGGATGGAAGACCAGTACACTTGGCCATAGTCAGAGAGCAACAGCCTCAAGTCAATGTAACATATCATCAAATTAAGGGACTACATCCTTGGAAATTGTTTAATTCTTTTTAATTTTTATCTGTAAGTGCCATCATTAGTATCCATTTTATAAAAATTTTAACAAATTCCGATGAATGCATAGCATTTTATTTTGGCACACTGTAGAATTAAACAAAAGGTTTCTTAAAAATTTTAAACATATAAAGGAGTTCTCTCTACTACTAAAACTGCTATCACACTTAAGTCTGTTAAAATAGGACTATTCTCTTCATGAGTGTGAAAGGCAATAGACATTTTCTTTTTCATGTTTGGTTACCATATGTAACATATAGTACACCTTATTTGTGTCTGTTCTAGCAGTCAAATTAGTTATCAGCATCGACACTGCCATTTTGTTGTGCTTTTTGAATCACATAGTTTCTACATTACCTATAATGGTATTAAAACAATATGCAAATAGCTTGACCCTTTCTATAGTCATCTAATTCTCTTTCCTTGATCTAAAGAGAGCCAAGTTAGTATGTACTTTTAAGAAGAGATTGAATTTGCATCATTATTAAATTTAATTTTTCACAAGGAAAAGAAGCTAACAAAAATAGGGATACAGAATAGTATTCATAATCAAAAATAAAAAGCTTCTTAATATAGACAAATATAAATTATATACATATACATACAAGGTGATTGAAGAGTTGTTCCTTTAAAAATGAATTAAATCTCCCTATTAGAACAAAAGGTTTAATATATATATATATTTAGGAAGACTTATAATGTTACTACTATAAATATGCTAAGAAATAGTTTGATTAAATTTGGAATATAACAAAAATTGAAAAATGTAACAATTTGAAATGTGAGCAGACAATTAGAAGTATTAAAAAGAAGATATTTAGAAGTGAATATGGGTATGGTGTCTAACTATACGAGCATGCTTTGAAAATAGATTGTGTTAAATTTCTAGGACACAACATTTGGTGGTACAAAAAAGTTTCAATACAATTTAATTTTCAAACAGATTCTGTGAAGTACTTATGACTAAGACTGATTCACATTCATGGTTAGCAGTAAAGTTGTGAAATCTTTTTAAAATTTTGTTTCCTTTTGAAGAAATTTTTTTCCCTTTTGTACTTGGGCAGAGGAATTATTTATTCAACTATTTACTGACCAACAGTAATTCTAATTGGTATCTAGAGGCATTGGTGAAAAATATATTTAGTATGTAGTATGTTGAAAGTAAATTGAAGGCCAACTTACAGTTAACTTTAAACACAACAAATGCATTCATAACAAAGTAGGTAAATGTTTGGTTTTATATGCTAGCATTGTTAGAACCACATGAAGACATCATTTGCTGGGTCACAATGGCAGTAGTTATCTTGTGTGATCTTTTAGCCAGAGCAATTTTAAACATTTTGTCGGTTTCCACAATCAGGATTATACCTCAGAGCAAGAATTGGTAAAGGTGTACAGAATGTAGGCATTTCTTATTTTCAAGTGGCTTTTGTATAACTTCTGCTGACAATGGCTTTGATTATAAACCATCTGAAAATTTCTCTCAGCTGTTCTATCCACTTCAGAAGCTGTTTTCGGTTATGACTGATCTTGGTGCTGGCAGCAGAAAAGTGATTAAAACACAGACTTGGAATTGTTTAGGGAAAACCCTAACATAAATTTATATTTGAAAATCTGTGATTTCTAGAAATTAGTTGTATTTTGAGTTATTTTGTGTGTACTTGGAAATATTTTCCCCTACCTATTGTATGCAGTGCTTGTTGTGCCCCTCCCTTCTCCTATTTTGTGCCTTCCATCACCTGTAGTAAATTCAGGATTTAGCATCTTGGTGAATAATTGAAGTGTCACCAGCTTCAAATTGTCAGTTAAAAGCAACTGTCTGTTTTTTTTTTTTTTGACAGGTGTGGAGTGATGCTGCAGTACAAATATTTTACTCAGTTGGAGTTAGTCAGGGAGGGTTAATTGCTATGTCTAGCTACAACAAGTTTCATAACAACTGTCTGCGGTAAGTGAATGATATGGTTGGTCACCTGAATTGCATCTGTAAAATGCAGACATTACATTACACATGCTACTTTAGTTTACATTTGACAAGGAGAAAGGAAATCATGGTTTATACAAGACCTTGAAAGAAGAGTCTATCAGCACAATTTTTAAACTGATTTATGCTCAATGCTTCCAATTTATGCCATCCATTTTAGTCTATTATTGGAAAGCTTGCAGATGTTACATTACATATTGCACATTATGAAAATAGCCTTACTTTATTAACATTACAGAGTACATATTGCATGGTATGCTTTACATACACAATGTACATAAAGACTGTGATTACCATCAGTAAAAGAGATGCTTTGTGGAACATAAGAGGGAACAAGACTGGTCTAGAAGGTGATATTTCATTGTTTATTTCTCTGTACTTTTAACCTTCCTTTAACATTATTGACGACTTTGTTATTGTAGTCATATGCTATTTGTACTTAATAAATTTTCCATAAATGTTGACCATGAAAGCTAACTTAAGCTTTTCTAATTGATAGCCTGTTTATAAGATAATTCCCATGATTTTCCTGTTCTTACTCTTGTAGTTTATTATTATTTATTCACCAAAAATTTCAGATTATAAGCTGCTACTTTTTTTCCAAATCTTTTTGGGCCACGGCTTATATGCTGGTGTGGTTTATAAATTAAATGTTTTTAAAATATTCCCTGTATGTTGATTGATTTAAAAGTGTTTTGAGTTGATTTCATGATCCCTTTGAGTCAAATATATATAGTTAATGTTTAAAGTGTATGTAAAGTTCATTTATTGACATTTCAAGAAGTTGTTTGTTTTTTCACAGATGTTTTTGCAATGTTCTTGCTTTTTCTTAGTATAAAATTTTCCTCTCCTCTGTGACCCAGACACTCAATATAATTCCAATATTGACATATGAATTGTATGTTACCATTAAAATTTTTTTCACTTTGTGACTTTGACAGATGACAGCAAAACAACTTTGTTGAAATTACTCAAACTACCTTCCTGCAGTTGAGCATAACTGACACTTGACCCTTTTAAAAGGCCATCTCGCACAAACACTTGCTCTCCAAAAGGATAAAGGCTTTGGCTTTGCTTGCTCACTTCAGGCAGTAAAATTTGCTCCTTCCATTACTCCCCTTCTACCACGAACAATAGGCAAACTCATTGGCCAATGACACAAAGTAAGGTTTGTTCTGCTGCTGCATCCAGAACTGACAACTGTTTCAAGGTAACAAGACTTTTACAGATGTCATTTGCAGTTGTTATAGTTGTTTACTCAATCTTGGTTAATATACTGCTGAAGATCACAATAAATAATCTAACCCTTTAGAGGGTTTGACATATGTGAAAGAACATTGTAACAGAGCTGCAGGTCAGCAGTATGGAGTAAACAAGAAGCAAATTAACAACTGGTGCAAAGGAGACAAACTGCAACAACAAAGAAGTCCAAGAAGGCAATCATGCAAGATGGCCAGAAGTTGTACATGACATAGAGAGTTGGGTGTTAGAACAGAGGGCACATGCTGAAGTGTCAGTACAGTACAAATTTGTGTAAAAGCAAGGAACTTTCCAAAAAGCTGAACATTGATGATACCAAGGTGGCCCATATTGGGGTTTTGGTTTATGCACAGAAAGCACCTATCCACCAGAGCATGGACGACAGTCACCCAACAGTTACTGAGTCACTACCAAAAGTATATTATTGACAACTTTAGACAGTATACAAAAGACACTCAACATGAATATAACATCCATGATTGACAGATAATCAACATGGATGAAGTACCACTAATTTGTTTCATGCCTATGTCTCAGACAGTCAACCATGTTGGACAAAAGACAATCAACATTTGAACCAAAATGTGCAAGAAGGCCAGCTTTACAAGTTCTGGTAGTTTCTGCAGCTGGTGATAAGCTTTCATCCATGGTGATTTTCAGGAGAAAAATATTTCTGAAAGACAAGTTCAAAAGTGGTATAGTTATTATAGTCAATCCAAAGGGATGGACAGATAAGCAGGTTATGAATGAGTGGTTGAACAACTGCTATAGAAAGAGACTCAGTGGCTTCTTCAAGACCAAGAAGGCCATCTTGGTTATGAATTCCATGTGTGCCCACCTTACAGATGATGTGAAAGAGAAAGTCAAGGCAGAGAACTCTATTCCCAATATCATTCCAGGAGGCCCTACCAAAATTCTTCAGCCCTTCGACATTTCAGTCAACAAGACAGTTAAGGTCAAACCGCACTTGGATCATCTAAGGAGACCATAGTCTCACCAAGTCAGGATGCATGAGACAGGCAAAGCTGACTGACATAACTGAACACCCAGCTTGGAAGAATGTTCCAACCTCTTTATTATCAACAGATTCAGAGAGGTGAAGATCATTGAGCTATTTGTGAGATTAACATGGATAGTGATAGTGACAATAACATAGATTTTGAGACAGACTGAGCCATTCCACTTAGATCATCATTCTCTTCACCTATTACACAGGATGTTTGATGGATTTTTGGAGGAACTTTTAAGAAGTGTGTATTGTGGACAATATTGTGACATTCAGGACAGTGAATATTTAAATTTTGTACCTTTTAAAATATAGGACCTTTTTAAATATATGTTGTGATGACTTATTTGACAGTCTCACAATAACAGGAGATTAAATGTAAATAGTAACAGTTTATTTCAAAATAAAATATGATTTGTGTAATTGGATAATCTCTGATGATTTATTATGATGCAGTGAGTTGATATGAAATTATATTTACTTAAAATGTGTGTAAAACAATTATTGATGAGAAGATTTTGTTACTATTTATTTTGTTACATGTATTGCTTATGTACAGTTGCATAAGTAAATGTAAATTTTAAAGGATAAAAAATGATTTGGATTATATTCCAGTGCAGCTTAAATGTGAATGAAGGTTTGACTTTGCACTGTCAGAATTTATGTCATGAATTCCTGAGAGATTAATCTCTGGGGAAAAAAAACAAGTTTGTATATTGTTGTACTATTTTTCAGTGATGCCATTATGATTCCAGTTATCAACTGTCTGACAAGCTTCTATTCTGGATTTGCAATTTTTTCCATGCTTGGTTTTATGGCTCACAAGAAAGGAGTTTCAGTTGCCAAAGTTGCAACTGATGGTAGGTAATCAGAAACATAGGAAAATAAGCTAACTAATAATGACATACAAAAATGTAATGTTTCCAAGAATCAGTAAAAGAAATATGTGCACATTTACATACATATAGTTTATAAAGTATCAGAGGTGGCAGAAGCAAATATTATTTGCATGAAGGTGAATAAATTTCATGATCATGATGCAGATATTATAAATGTAAAGTTACTTGTCAATCAATCAATGTATTTCTGAAATGTATGGTACATTGAAATAAACAGTGCCATAGCAATACAATTTTAGCTGAATGCTGGCAGTTCTGAGATGGGACTTATAGTGGTACCACTCCTTTTATTTTCTAGGGAAGACTGGTTTCATGTTTTTGGTGTCTATGTATGGTTCAAAATCAAGAGTTTATATGAACTAATAAAACATTACTGTAGTTTAAAACAAAAGAATAATTTTCTATGTCTATAAAATAATAAAAGGAGAAATATGTAGTTTATATCCTGAAGGCCTCCTAAGGATAATATTCACTTATTCTCTGACTGTAATTAACAAGTATTTGATTACACTAGATAACAAAAATTTAGTTAACTTGATTTCTTTACATTTTCCATGGCATCTTTCTATGTTAAATTCAGTTCTACCATTGAATTTTGGTAAATGTCAAGTATATTAAAAATAATCATACTATTATAGTTGATAGAATGAGTGCATGATACACACCACCCTAAAAATCCCTAGAATTTTCTAGAACAGTCTAGAGCTTTCCAGAAATTCTAGCACTTTCTAGAAGTTTCTAGAACTTTCATCTGTAAACCAAGGTATATAAACCCTTACGCACACTCAGCCAAGTATGAAATCGCATTTAATGGGTGATTTTTTAAAATTCTGTTATTAGATAAGAATGGCTGGATTTCAAAAATGCAAACTCTCTGCAGACTCATTTTGTTATGTTTGTGGATTCTATATTGACCCAAAGCAAGTAAGAAACATGATCACACAGAACAATAAATTTTCACTGGCCTATGAATCATACTTTTGAATGAAGATTGGTGATCAAAATAAAGCATGGGCACCTCATGTGGCTTGTGGAACATGTAGATCAGAACAAGAAGGATGGCTAAGAGGAGATGTAAAGCAATGCCATTTGCAGTCCCTCGTATTTGACTTGGTGAGAGCTTAAGTGTCTCATAGATGGCTGTTACTTTTGTCTAATGAATGTGTCAAGATTCAGGAACACCAAAAATTGGCATGATATTGTTTATGCAAATATTCTATCATCCATTCCACCAGTTCCACACACTGATGACTTTCCAGTGTCACAGCCACAATCCAAATCCAAAGAAACATTCCTCATCAGAAAGTGAAAATTCACCTGTAGATGAAAACTATAATTCTGACTTAAATTCAAAGAAGCCTCATTTTCCAAATCAGCAAAAACTGGATGACTTAGTACGAGATTTAGGTTTAATAAAATCTAATGCTGAACTTCCTATATCCAGGCTGAAAGAATGGAATCTCTTGATAGCAGTTGTAAATCTACATCTTCAAGAAAGAAGCATGACAAATTCTCCAGATACTTCTCGGTGAATGGCAAATTGTGTTTCTGCAGTGACATTGATAGCTTGTTTTACGAAATGAGTATTGTGCTCAATCCTACTGAATGGCGTCTCTTCATTGACAGTTCAGCGAGAAGTCTCAGAGCAGTCCTTCACAATGGAAACAAATATCCATCGATACCCATTGGTTATTCTGTACATATGAAGGAGGATTATGAAAATACAAAGTTTGTGTTAGAGACAATTGACTACAAAAAATATAACTGGGATGTTTGTGGAGATTTTAAGATGATTGGTTTTTTGAAAGGACTACAAGGAGAATTCACAAAATATTCATGCTTTCTCTGTCTTGGGATAGTCATGCCATATCACAGCTTTACAGAAGAAAAGTGTGGCCAGCCAGAGGAGATCAGTTTATTCCTGGGACACAAAATGCTAAATACAAGCCCTTGGTGAAATGAGAAGAAATCCTCATGCCTCCACTGCACACAAAACTGCAGCTTCTGAAGCAGTTCATTAAAGATCATAACACATTCGTGAATTTTTTCCAAATCTTTCAGAGGCAAAAGTAAAAGATGGGATTTTTGTTGGGCCACAAAAGTTGGTAAAATGCTCAAATCAGAATAATTAGAAGAAAAGATGTCAGAACAAGAAAAGAGCATAGAAAGCATTTCATTTATTTGCCGAAAATTTCCCTGGAAACAGAAGAAGTGAAAACTATATACAATTGATTAAGGATGTAACCAATGAGTATTAAAAGCTTGGATGCAGAATGTGTCTCAGGCTTCACATCCTTCATTCTTAACTAGATTTCTTCATAGACAACATCGGGGATTTCAGTGAAGATAAATGGTGAGAGATTTCACCAAGATGAAAAAGAGATATCAGAGAAGATACAATGTCAGAATGATGGGTGACTATATCTGGGGTCTAATTCGTGATGATACTTCAGTGCATAGAAGGAAAATCCGAAAAGTTTTGCATTTTTTATTTCTGCAACTGCAATTTTACATTTTCACTGTACTTAAGAATTAAATAAATGTGATGAATAAACTTTTTTCCTGAGTTAAAATGATTGTTTCTTTTTGGTTTGGGAGAAATTAGTTGTGCCCATATTATCAGTAATGATGTGTTAAAATGTTAAAAGTGACATTCTGAGTGAAAAACTGACACCTTAGAAAAACCAGTGCTGTGTTAGTAATCAGCTCACCAAAACTGACCGTAACAATTGAAAAATCAGGATAACTTTTTGAAGATTTGTTTCACTGTGTTATCAGTTTATTTAAGTTCATACAAATATTAAAAATATTTATTTAAAAATATATTGTGCATGAAAATACAACACTAGACTAATTTAAATTGAAATATTTGTAAAATTTTTGAAAAGATAAATGTACATTTATTTATTTATTTTATTTTTACAGGACCAGGTCTGATTTTTGTTGCTTACCCAGAAAGCTTAGCCAAGCTGCCCATATCTCCATTGTGGGCTCTGCTCTTCTTTATGATGATGTCTATGGTTGGTCTCAGCACCATGGTAAAGTATTAGTCTTTTTTATGTCAATTAACAATGATAACCGTTTCTATGGAAATTGATCTTCACAAGCAATGAGTTCTGTTTGGGAGTAGATATACCAAGGTGAGACAGCTACATCGTGTAGTTAGAGATGGGGAAAGTGTCAGAAAGACTTATGTACTTTGAAAACAGCCAGGCATAACTGATATCCGCAGTGCTTCATTGAGGATTCAAAGTGAGAGCAAAACGGCTTTCTTCTTCTTGGCCGCTATAATTGATAAAGCTGGTTCGAGATTCAGAATTCTCTGTAGTGCATACGAAGTGTTTTTTCTGATTACATCAGTCACCCATAAACATCCAGGATTTTAAAGAGTCTATCGCTTTTAGGTATGGTGCTTCAAGGAACTGTAGAGGTCTGCTTTAGTATTGCTTACAGATCAAAAAGTTGTTACTTTAGATTGTCTTGTATGTTAGTGCAAGTTAAACATTCTCCTTAGGTGGAGCAGTCATGATAGGATTCAATAGATTTGCTGATTTTGCTTTCCCGCTATTTTCTTAGCAGCAAATAACACTTCTTTGGTGGACTATGGCAGGTAGCTCTTTTTCATGGTATTATTGAACAATATAACTATCATATGGTTCAATGTGTATAGTGGCAAAATGAGATCCCTGTGTCCTATGCTTTGTTTGCGGTCATTGTTGCTAGTCTTTGTTCAAACAAAGGGATCAATTGCGATGCGAACAGACTGTATGTATGCATCTACTGAGAACAAATAAAGTAAAAGAAAAGTTCCCGCTTTCTACATTTGCAGGCACTGACTTTTATTCCACCAGTTACACATTTCATTGTAATCCGCAATCTATACACCACTGTATTAAAGAATGGTAAATGGATATTGATACATCAAATGTTAAAAGTTTATTAATTATTTAATACAGGAACTAAAATTAAGACAAGGAAACTATTTGTTTCCTGTGTATAAGAAATTGCTTTATTTTGAATGATGTTTATCGTTTATCTTGTTCAAGTGCCACTTTAACAGCCACGTATTTAGATATATTTCATTATTCACTCTAATTTTTGTTGTTGTTCTTTTCAGTTTTCCATGACAGAAACTGTCTTAATTTCGATAATGGATGGTCATGCAAAACTACTGCGCGCTAAATGGCAATCAATCTTTTTCCGGTTTTCAGTGATCCTACTGTTTTTTTTACTAAGTTTACCAATGGTAACAAAGGTAAGCACCTATTTGCTGATTGTGTGTGTTTTTGGTAGATCCCACCTTTGCAAACCAAGCTCTACTTCTCTTTAAGTATTTTCTGTCTGTTGTGTGTAGTTTGATAGATTAAAAGTAGTCTAATTTGGTTCTTAAGAGGCTTTGCTTATTATATCTCCTTTGACTGACTACAAATCTTTGCTACGTTAATCTTTGTTCACCATTTTTACTATTATTTTCTTTTTTACCGATTACACGTGAACCTAATTATTCTGTGATAGATTATCGTAAAACTTTTGTAATAAAAAAATAAATAATTATGTTGAACTTTTCTCAGTCATGTACTAAAAAGAAAAAATGGATTCTTGATACCTAATTTGTTTGATGAAATGGATATTGACAAAGAGTTTTGATAGGATTCCTAATGGATGATGTAATTTTTCTCTTTTCTCATTAAATAAAAATGTTTTTCCATGTTTTACACATTATTTGGCTTCATGAATAAAGATCAGTAAAAAAAATGATGCTGAGAAAAAGCAATCAGAATTGTATTGCTTAAAGGAATCTTCTTTACATTAGTGGAGGAAATAATTTAAGTTGTTCTGTTCACAGTGCATTTTATAAATGACCACTTTATCTGTACTTTTACCTAAGGATATATCTTAGATACTCTTAAAAATATATAAGAAAATAATACTAGCTAGATACATTGATAATCTTTAATAAGTGGGGGTGAAAACCTCTCACACGCAGACAGACAGAGTTGCAAACAATGTTTGATCTCATTGGCTTTGTAACGGTAAGCCTAGTTTAACCTCTTGACCAATATTTGTCTGCAAATAAGTCGCTATATTGAGTGCATATTTTGGATACTTTTACTTTCTTGACACCTAGAGATAGAAATATTCATGCAAACTCTTTATAAATCAAACATCATTCAACGTAAAACTATGCCAGTGCAAGCTAGTTGACAACTATTAAAACAATTTTAGAAAAGCCATATCTATATGGCATACTTAAATATTTAATTTAATTTAATATTTACCTTCTATTTGTACTTCACTCATATATGTCAATCTATATTTACTCATATTTCTTTAAAAGATCAAATTCTTTGAAAAAAAACATTAAATCACATAGAAACAGAGGAAACCTTTTGCTTCGAAATGCCTAATATTGGTATGAATTTTTTTATTCTCTAGAAAGTGTTATCCTACACGAAAGGAATCTGGGATTTTAAACTTTGGCACGGAAATTTTCAGTTTTTAGATGTGGGAGGAAACCCACATGACCAGCTGGTGAAGAAGAAAACATGCCAGAGAGGTATACCAAACTGGAGCTGACTTCGACCAGAGATCAAACTTGGTGGCTGTCAATCTTGGCAGTTCAGTAGCTTAACTATTTTGCCTCCACAATTGATTGATTTGTTTACCATTTAACAAAATGCTTACCAGTTTTTAAAGAATAGTCCAGATGTATATAGAATATACTAGTTTGTATATTTGCCCTCTGATGTGACAAATCACTATTTTGACAATGATATTCCATGATTGTTGGATCATTGACACTATAACACTAAAATAAAAGTCAATATTATGTTTTACCTTAATCAATATAAGAAGCTACGGCAACTTAGAGGAAAAAAGAAGTGTAATACGAGAATTTTTCTCTTATCTTATTTATAGGGAGGAATGTACATGCTGAATATATTAGACAATTACGTTGGGGGATTCCCAATGCTGATAGTTGGTTTCTTCCAGATTGTAGGAATTATTGGAATTTATGGTAAGTATAATGTACAGTAGAGACAGACAAACCCACTTCTCGTGTTGTTTACTATTTTTTCTGTCATTAATTAACTAAACATTTTGTGAGAGATTTGTCTGCAACTCTTGAAACATTTTTTTAACCTGTCTTCTAACATGGTTATAATAAGATCTTTAAGTAAACACAGGAACTCACCAAACATTTGGGTTTCAGAAAAGTAATTGATGCTGCACAATGGACTAGAGACTACATCACTTAGTTATACTGAAAACAATGAGTAAGCTCAAGTAATTATTATTATCCAACTGATGGAATGCTAGCAAAATAAAAAAGTGAGACAATAAATTCTATCTGAAGCAAATTACATCATTGATTGAAACTACTGCTAAAAGAAATTCTGCTGCTGCTTTTGATTTTTTCTTCCATTTAATTCTTGATTTGTTGTTGATTTTTCTTTTGTGTCTGACCAGGTTATAAGAATTTTGCTTCAAACATTGAGATGATGCTAGGAAGGCGACCACTCTTCTACTTCACAGTTTGTTGGTGTTTCATCACCCCTGTCTTATTACTGGTAGGCAAGACTCTACTTGAGTATGGAACTTTTGCTTTGAAAATTAAAATATATGTTATAGATTCAGAGCTTTCAGTCAGTTTAACTTTGTATAATGTATTGAATAAACACGTAAATTCTTTTTTCCTTAACAGTATCTTGTCTGGCTAAGGCAGGGTATTTCAGATTGTAAAGAATGGCCATTATTTCTACAAGAACACTTTTAAATTCACTTTTGTTTTTCTTCTGGTTTCTACATTGTTTCAGAAACTTTAGACTTTTTAAAAATGTTTGTTTTTATATATAATAAATTTGTATTATTAGAGAAAATTTTAAGTTATCTGAACATACACTTGATTGCATTTTTTACAAATCTTTGCAGAGCTGCAGTACATATATTAGTTTCTTCAAACTGGTACAAGGCCAGATAATATTGGCGACATTATTTATATTTGTTTTTGGTACCATTAGTAAACAAAATTGCTCTTGCTTTGTGCATTAATAAGGGATCTTCTTGGATATGTACCATGGAGTTGAAGATGCTTTATTTTGTTATTTTAGGCTTTAATAATTGCCAAGTCCATACAATACGTTCCATTGACTTATGGCAACTACATCTACCCAGATTGGAGTTTTTCTTTCGCTTGGCTATGTGTGGGTGTTTCTGTATCTTGGATTCCTGTTTGGTTCTTGTATTACCTCCTCAGAGAAGGTTTGTGGGAGGTAGGTTTAAAATATTTCAGAGCTCTTTCTGTTAACTGAATGCTTACAGGTATAAATATTAAAAATGTCAAGAAAAAGTGTTTAATGTCTCAGAAATATAACAAAATTTTTCTTAGAAAGACCAACTTAATTCAGATTTTGTCTGTGATATTGCATTGGACATGTACACACACACACACAAATTTGTAATGTACCCAGGCCAGAGAGTGTAACATGGATGGGCTCTTTCATCATTAGCTACAGTATTGGGATACTAGTGAAACAAACATTTCACACTTGATCCACTCAGCAAGAAATTTCTTTTTGGATTTACTATACACTATTTTGTTTGTTTCTTTTTCAGCTCCTTAAAGTGCTTGCCTCACCTCTTGAATCATGGGGGCCATCAATGAAAACTAAGGAAAATATAGGTATGCCCAAGGAAGGAATCATCAAGATGACAACAGCAACAACAAAAGCAAGTGAAAAAAATCTGGGTTTCAGAGATGATGATTCTGATCAAAGAGAATAAAAAAAAAAGATGATATTAACTTTGTGTTAGATTCATTGGTGTTGATTCACAGGAACTCCTGGATGTCATGCACATCTGTGAAGTTCATGAGAAAAATTAAATTTGTGTTCTTTAACCCAAAGAAACTTGCAGTTTATTATTTTATGAACATTAAATTACCAGTGAATTTGTTGTATACCATTCAACTATCAACACTTTATTTTTTGTCTTTATTATTGTTTGTTTTCTCTTTTGATGAAGAACGATTGTAGAAAACTAAAATCATTTCCATAAACCACCTGTCCACAAAGAGCATTGGTCAGTGGTGATAATTTTAATTACTAAAATACCTTAAAATGTAGCCATCAGGATTGATTAATTCGTAGAAGTTGAATTTCCTTTAACCCATTGTTACTTGACTTGAAGCATGCATATTTCATTTATCTTTAAAACATCTTAAGCATGTTGGCATATTAGGCATGTTATATGGTGACTAATTAAGCTTAGCTTATTTTAATTATCTGTGAAAAACGTTTTTGATTTTTGACTTTCAATTGCTAATTTTTGAGTTAACATATTCCTTTACCCATCAATTCATAATGTAAAATCAGAGGTGTAGATCTTACATGCATATGCAATGCTTTTTCTTATATTTTGAACACAGTTGGTTTTTTAGATTAGATTTTTTTAGATAGAATTAAGCAGCCACCATATCTTTTATGTATCACATCTTCAAATTTGTTGCATCACACTTCTTGCTGGCCCTTTCCAGTCTATAATGTGCAACTGCTAATTTTGCTCTGTCTATACAGTCCAAGATATTTATGAATGTTTCTTTACACTTCACTTCATTTATCTTTTAAATGCTCTAGGTAAATGTATGAAACAAGGTGGATTGCACTCATTATATTCTTGAAAATCCAGAGCGCAAATGAGATACTGAAGAGGCTGGACAACTGACATTTCTGATCTTACTCTGAATATCTAGGAATCCTTGGTAAAAGGCGAGTAGAAACTATAGTTTTGTTTGCCGGGATGGACAAGGGTCAAGTGCAGCTGAAGCAGTCGGGGCTGTTGTTGAAGTTGGACGTGATCAAACATTTATTTTTATATCCTATGGCTTAATATTCTTTAATGTCCGATTGTGAATTCATTGTGTGCTGCTACTTGTTTCAGTCATTTATTTTGCTAGCAATATAGAATGTCTCGGGTACTGGCTGGAATTCACAATAATAATGTCTTACACATTACTGTTTCAATTAGAAAGAAATGTAATCCAAGATCAAGCACCTGTAGCTTTACATCTAGTTTGTTAAAACAAACTTTGAGCCAATATATAATTAAAAAGTGTTATTTTTTATGGGCATTTTGTTTTTGTTTTTTTTTTTTTTTTAATGTTACCTAATAATGTTATTTAGGGTTTTGATTTGAATCATATTGGTGTTTCTATAATTTTTTTAAGGTGGGTATTTTGTCTTATTAGTAACAATAATATGTAGCTTACCTGTGTGTGTCTACTTTATCTTGTTGATGACTGCACCTGTCACTAGTGAATATCAATTGTGTTTATATTTGATTTATGTAAGTAGCACATAATCTTATCACCTGGGACTGTGGACTTTTGTGAATAGTTTGTCTGGACCAATCCAAGAGGTTATTGATAAGAAGAATAAAGTACAGCTATGTTGTGAAAAGTGTCATGAAACAAATAAATTGGAGTTAATGTGTTTTCTCTATCAAAAACAAGAATGCACTAGGCCCGGCTACATACTGCTGCTTAAATCATATGAATCAACAGTCCAAAGGATCTACATGTGTTACTGCTGTATCAGGGGGTAAAAATGGAGAACATTATACAACTGGTAAGCTAAAAATTAAAAAGAAACAAACAACTTTTTTGTGTAGGTGGTAAAAGTGTTTGAAAATAGAGTTGTGTGTAGAGTAGGTAGGAGTAAATTTGTAGTTTGATATAAAATTTGGGTTCTGCTGTTTTTGTGTGCGAAAACCAGTAGATGGCAGTAATATTTGTTGATATCTTGAATTACTTAAAGATGAATTGTGGTGCAGATAATGTTTTAAACAATGAAACAAGAAAGGGTAAAACTGTGTTTAGTGTTCAATCATGAATTATTCTGTAGATGGTAAAGACAATAAAAGCCTTTTTTTCAAAATTATTTATGATTTATCAAGGAAATTCAAGATTTTTACATACAAGAGTTTTGTGATATAATCACATTTGTTATCAGCTTTATTAAATCTTGCATATGAGAATCTATAATGAGACAGAATTGTTTGTCTTTTGTAGAGGCATTTGTGGTAGTTCCTCCACATAAATTTAAGGGGACAGTAAAGTTTCACTGTTAAAATAAATACTGTACATTCCATAAAGATGCTCATCACTTTCAGTTTTCAACATTTACTTTGCATATGTGTGTGAAAAACAATTTAAATGTATATTCTGAAGTGTAAAAAAAATTCTTGAGTTGTAATTCATAGGTAGGCATTAAAATTCATAAGGGTATTAGAGCTTGGTGAAAGAAAGATGAATGGGATCCAGATAATCAAGTACATAAAGTATCTGTCAACTGAAAAGCTTGAAACCAAGAGGCTTCCTTAAAATGGTTAACTGCATAAAGTTGATACTATTGTGAACAACTGTCCAAGGAAAGCATGAAATAAACCAGAGTACTTGTGTCAGTTTTGTTACATTATTAGTTTCTGCTATTACCTGTATACTAACTTATTTCATTATTTTCTAACACTTGCAATGTTATTAAATATACAATAAGCTTTCAATGTATCATCATTCTCCTACAGTCACTAGATAAATTACTCTCCAAACTTTTGTGAGGGCAAGTAGACTGTCACTTGCACCATTGTGCATGCGGCTGCTCTCTCTTTAATTTCCTTCATTCCTGGAACAACGCATTTGTCCCTATCTCCCAGTATGCACCTTGGTGTACACTGCCAGAAAAAATGTCTTGTCAGCATTGTAGATTTGTTCAGGGCTCAGATTCTGTTCTTGAATTAACTTTGTAAAACACTTCACAAAGTTCTCTGTGGCCTCTTTGCCTACTGACATATTTTCTCCACTGGCTTTAAGGCACTCAGTGCCTTAAACTTTTGAAGCCAGTCCATGGTGAAGTCACAGTACTATGGAATTTTCAGTTTCTCATGAAACTCCTTAGCTTTATCACAAAGCCTTGGTCCAGAAATGGCAATTCCTTTGTTTGTTTATTGATTAAACCATTTGTATAGCACACTTTATCCAGGCTAGTGCACTTAGGTTCATTGAGATTTCTTCTTTGAGCCATTGATTCCTGTGACTTGCTATCAGCATAAAATTTAAATATTTTCTCTTGCTGATTTTCTAAGTCATACACTATCAATCACTGTCATGGTCTTGGTCCAGTTTTCGCAGAATTTCCACCTTTCCTTTTTACTGAGTACTTTACATTTTCTTTTAACACTGTTACACTTGTTAATATAACTTGCATTTCTTTGAGGATATTGTGAAGGCAAAATAAAATCAATACTAAACAAAGATTACAGAGCATGTCTGGCAAGAACCAAGACTCCTTGAAGACTGATGTTTGACCCAGCATCAATGATCACAGCATTTGTGCCCAGCAAACAAAGCAGAGGTAATTTAGGATGATGCATTAACTCATCGCGGGTTGAGTGTGGGTGACTGTAGAACAGGAATTTAGATTACTCTAATTTTTCATAAATAGATTATTTTGTAGATTTTCAGTTGACAGATACTTTACTGTACCATTAGAGTGGAGCTAAAGTATTAACACCAATATTTCTCCTAGAGATTTTTCAAAGCTTGATTGTGAAATCCACTCATCAGTGTGTCCTGTGATTGAGACCATGGGCATCTGCAAGAGGAAGACAACCCCTCCTCTGGAAACTTGATGGTGATTTTAGAATTATAACATTATTTTTTGCCAGATTCACTATAACATCCTTCCATCATGCTTGTGGTCTTCTGGACCTTTCTATGCATTATACACTGATTCTCTTCCCACAAAATTTTCCCAGCTCATCTCATTGTCCTAAGGTGGAGTGGAGTCACTTTTAAGATTTGTAAGCTTCTGTATATATATTAACAGTAAATCAGATAAAAGTTATAATTATTTATTAAATATTTTTTTAAATTTAGAATAGCAAAAAACTAAATAATCCATTATAAATTTTTTTCAGTAAAGCAAAGTATCTTTCTCATGTTTAAAAATTATTATAATGCAATTAATATTTGAACATCTGGAGACTTTAATTGCAGAAATCTATTGCCTCCATCCCAGTATCACAAGAAGAGCTACAGCCTGAAACAGAAAGAAAATCTAAGCGAGATCAGTGGGGGAGACAACTGGAGTTCATTCTCACTTGTGTTGGATTTGCCGTAGGCCTTGGCAATGTGTGGAGATTTCCCTATCTATGCTACAAGAATGGTGGTGGTAGGTATATTTGATTTTACTGCTCCATGATGACCTTAATGGGAAGACAATATTCTATAAAATATGAGTGGGGCTTCGTGTTTGGAAGGAGCTTTACTGTAACATTTTTTGTGCGGTGATAAAATATGAATAAATAAATACTACAATATGGGTAAATCCAGCTTGACAAATGACAGAAAATTTTTGAATTTTTGAATTTTACCAGAGCAAGGAAATCTACTGAATTATATATATATTTGAGTGGTTACCTTGTTATTCTAGTTGCCATTAGTGTCTTTAATTGTCTGCAATATCACGTAGTGAGCTTTGCTCCCTAAACACATCCAGACACTGTTACCTGTGATATCTTAATGACTTTGGAAGCTTCTGGGCATGGTGTAGATTAGAAGGTATATTACAGTAGGAAATTTAACTGCTAATAGAAAAGGATTTACATGTTTTCTTTGCATTAAAAAAATTGTCAGGTAGTAAAGTTATGAGCATACAATACATGGCTGATTTTGTAATCTGAAAACCCAATTGGAATTGTTACAATATTTATATTTATTCAAAAATGTTTTACACATTATTGAGGCCACACCCCCTTTTTATTATTAATGACTATCACCAGTGATGTATTTGCTACTATCAAGCTTTGTACACAGTTTAGCTGATTTATAGCTATTACTTTTAGTATTGTTTGCTACTACATAAATAAAACAGTGTCTGTGCATGCTCAAAACCATTAATGATAAGTTTTTTTAATGCAGTAGTTTAGATTTCTGAGGGGGTACAATGTTTTGGGTTGGCTACTGTGGCTTCTCACAAGCCACTGACATGCAAATAGTTATGGTTTATTTCAAAATTAAAAAGCCACTACAGGTTGAGAATCAAATATCTGAAATTCTGAAAACTATAAAGCTCCAAAATCCAAAATATTTTTGGAGTGTCTTCAGTGGAAAATTTCAGAAGGTTCCTTGGCCATATGCGGGTCCCAACACACTTGACGTATGCACATTACTCACTGTAATTTTTGTGCTTTTTCTGTGCTTTGTTGTTGGTGTGAATATACTTTGAAAATTTTGAAAAGGCCTGCAAATACCCCTATGGTACCAGTAGGCCTACCGCAGTGATAGCTTAGCTTTCTGATGGCTAAATGTGCATTTTTTTCTGATAGTTTCATATGCAAGATGATATAAAAATATTGCATAAAACTACCTGTAGACTATATGTATCCACATGCAGTTATAATGTTGTAAATGAACTTGTGCCCAGTCCCCACTCCCCAGTGGGTTAGCTACCAAATTATGCCGGTATATCTATACTTTAAAATCCGAAAAATTCAAGGATTTTGGATAAGGGATTCTGAATCTGTAGTCTCAATTTTTAACTTCAGCTACTGAAACATCTGTTTGATCATTTTTAATGCAAAGAAGGCACTAATAATTATGAAAAACTATTTAAGTTCTTTATTGGAGTTGTCAAAGGGGAGTGAGTATCTGTTTTATGTATTTGTTAAGGATGTTTGTTTGTTTTTGTTAATATCGGAGAAGAACTAGTAATGATGAAAAAACAGCCAAAAAACTTGTTATTCTCTCTACCAGTTTAACATCTTTCAAAACCATAGCAGTGCAATCTGGTAATGTGACTTTAGGGTGAGAATCAACCTCGCTACCTTGAGTTGTAATATACAAGACCTCTGTGTTACCATTCAACTAGCAAGGTTCTAGTCACATAATTAAAACCCTAATTTGGAGATGTTTTTCGGTTCTTTCCTATAAGCCTGCCTTTTGGGTAAAAACATCAAACCAAAAATTCTGCTTCTGTGCATGTTGGATGAGAGAAACCACATCTCATCAACCAGTAATAAATCATCAAAATTTTTTTACACCAAGTTTTCAGTAGATCAACTTTCAGTTAAAATGTAAGGTACATACTAGTCTAGTATATAGAAATAAGCAATTTAGTAACTATATAGTTCTGCTGTTTAGTTATTATTTGTTTCTGTTTTAAAGTAAATAACTTATCCACTCAAAAAACAGACGGATACATAAACTTGTACTGGATTTAGCACTGTGTGTAAATGATACAACTATCTTGCTTAAGTTAGTATTCACAGTAGTTATGAACATGAGGTTTATTAAATATATCTTATGCATTGTACACTAAGACTTAACAATTGACCATCTCCATATTAGGTAATATATTCCATCATTGTGGTACTGTAGTATCCACATTGTTGTTGAAATTGTATCTTACTGACCCAACCATATCAGTACTATGTTTTTTGTGAGAAAAAGGAATAGTTTTCTTGATACATGCTTATAAAATCTGATTTAACAGAGAAAATAGACACCAATTTTTTCTTCAATCTCCAGGTGCCTTCCTAATACCATATGTGATAAGCATGGTATTCTTGGGAGTTCCTGTATTTTTTCTTGAGGTGGCCTTTGGTCAGTTTGCAGGGCGTGGGCCATTCTCTATTTGGAATATTAGTCCAATTTTTAAAGGTAAGCTTTTATAACAACACTGAAAACCTACTTCCTTTGAGTTTTGCTATTCTCAGATAAGAAATATTAATTCTTACGTGTTTTTGTCCAGATATTATTGTTGCTTTCTATGATTTAATAGGTATCATCATTGACTGCACACATGGAAGTAATTTTTTGTTTGTTTTTTTAACAAATGTTAAATTTCAATGGATTTTGTTTTTAAACGACAGCCAGCACAATGTTAAGCTGTAAACAAGAATATTGTCCTGAAGTGTTTTCATTTGAGACTGACAATGATAAAATCCAGTGCTTGATGATTATATTTCGAATATATTATTAAATACAAGTAATGTAGATGTTAGATATTATAATTTGGAAATTTTACAGCAATGATAAAATTCTATTAAAACTTCAAAGCAACTTAGATTTACAGGCTGCAGTCTTGATCAGTTGTATACTGGATATTTTGAAACAGCATTTCACTGACAGTATTACTTATATTTTATCTAAAATATTTATGAAATCACTGTCATTGTCTCCAGAATTAATGAACAAATCAAAGTTTATAAAGAGACTTTAAGGTCATGGCAATGAATTTAAAAGTATAAAACTTTGAAGTAATACCAAGAAAGATATCATCAATCTAATTTCAATAGCATTGTCTTCTATATTTCAAACAAACTGGGCTTCTTTGTTAAATCTTTTGAGGTCATAACTTGAATAATAAATCATGATAAATAGAAGCTACTTGATTTTATTAGAGCTTCTGATAAGATATCACATAAAAAATTATTTGCCATAACATCAAATTTGGGTTTCTGAGTTTGATTTGTAGGAAATTATTTCAGTCTAGAAATATTTACATACAGCAGGGGGTAACACCATATAAATTTATTAAATTTGGAAGCAGATGAAGTGTTCATAAACACGGGTTCACATTTTCCATATTCAAAAATGCACTATCCTATCTCTAAGTACTACCAGAGATTTCATAGCACACCTTGGAAAACTCCTGTATCATTTAAAATTAAAATATCTGTTTTCATATTCATTTCAAAAACAAATATTGTTAATGCCCATATTTAGAATTTTTGAAGCAGATACACATCATTGCTGTCTTTCACAGGTTTGGGATATGCCATGGTGATCATAGGTGGACTTGTGTCTCTCTACTACAATGTGATAGTTGGCTATTGCATATACTACTTTTTTGCATCTATGAAGTCAGAAGTTCCTTGGAAAACATGTGACCATGACTGGAACACATGCCAGTGTAGTGGCAAGGACAACATTAACAATTACACCTCTGTTCTCAACAGAACCCAGCCACCCACATTTAATGAACTAGACAGCTTGTTTAACTCTACCAAGCCTGAGTGCAGACGTAAGTTTGAGTTTAACATTTTGTTTTGAAACTTATGCCAAAGATTTATGTAAATTCATGAATGTTATAACAGGTATACAGGAACCTAAAATTTGACATATTTTTTGTCATCAATTTTGATAATGCTGTAACTATTTGTGAGACATTTTTCATGTCAGTGGATGGCATTTGTCAGTAAACCCAAGATTTTATCTACTGACTGAAGTTTTGACTACAATGTTTTCTACCTAATAATTAATGAAACAGAAATGCATTTTAATATTGTTCATACCCACAGAACCAGCCACTTTATTTCAGTGGAATGTGTTTACACAGTCAGTATCATTTTTTTTCTTATATTAATAAAATGTGGCCTTTCTTTTGGTAACAAAAAAGTTAAAGAATTCAGTGTTTACAAAAGAAGAGCTGATTTTAGTATTTCACTGATAACTCTTGCATCTTTTAAATATTTATCAAGATTATTTGGAAGCATTTATTAAAGTTTCAACTCTTTAATTCTTTGTTTAACTCTTTTGCTGTTGCTTCTATAGCAACAGGCATTTCCATATAAAATATTACTTTATGATACCATCTCTTTCTCAGCCAATAGCACAGTGTGCAGCAGATACATTCATAATGCAGCAGCTGCACTAACTTAATTTACCCCACAATGTAGAATGAACCTGTAACATGTTTGTAGGCATTAAAATGAAGCTCCTAAAAGATTATCTGATTTTACAAAAGATAAACTGGTATTGATTTCTTCTACAATAATTGTTAATGTAAACACCATTATTTTAAAAAAATCTGTTCATTCCTTTGGTAATGCATAGCAGAATATTGCATACAAATCTGCACCCTCTCTTGTTTCTGTGTAGCCAATTTAACTGAATTTTTCAACTGGACGCAGACCTCATGGGAAGACAATTCATTCTGGATTCAGGATAAGATTGATCACTATTTCAACACTTCATATATGAAGACACCTAGTGAAGAGTATTTTAAGTAAGTCAGAAGGAATGCTGATATAGCACACTGTTTATCATTACAATTTTCTCTCTTTTTAAAATACAAATGAATTTTTAAAAATTTATCAAATTTAAATGCTTACTACAGCTTCTGGTAGTTAACATTTAATGGAACAGTGAGTAGGCATTCACTGAAGTCCATAGCATAATGGGCAACTCAAACATGATATAGGTAAACACTCAGTGAAAACAGAATATTTATTTATGCTTAAAATTTTCAGAACAAAGAAATTGTTTTTTTTTTAATTCTTTATATTAAAAAAAAAATTCAGAAACTTTAGATGATTCACAAATGTTTATTGAATTTGGAAGTAAACATATTCAACTTTATTTCTGTTTAATTTATTTCATGAGTTAACATTTATTATATTATAACATCCAAATAGATGACAGTACATGTACACAGCCAAACCAAGCAGTCAAATACATCTTATATCATAAACCAGTGGTTCCCAACCTTTTTCTAATACTCAGAAGACCTGTGACCCCCCTGCTACACTTCCATAATTGAAAAAAATCAAAGAATAAATTTAGAAAAGAAATCACATAAATAAGAGTTTTATTTGAATATATTGACAGTTTTGGTGCCCAAGTTTGCCTAAAATCGAACTGGCTAGTGTGCGTCCGGCCGGCCGAAGTCACAGTCCGGTCCTTGTAGCATGCTCTGCCCCAGGTGTCGTGGTCCGAGTCCTTGTAGGGTGCTCTGTCCCATTGGCATTAGCCAATGGGAGCACAGCTCGGTTGTGTCAGTCCTACTGTGGTAACAGTTTGAGTACTGGCCTTTGTTGCTAACGTGTATTGTCCGTGTCTCTATTAGGGTGGCAGAGCGACAAGAAGCCACGGGTGGCCGGTGATGCAAGTGTGTTACCGCAGAGGCCTGTGATGCAACCGGGAGTGCCTGCCGTTGGAGACAAGCCTTACACCTTCGGCACTTGGCCTCCCGTCAGTGATACCGGCGTATTGGATGCAGGGTAATTTTTGTATACTTCTTTCTGGAAAGAAGTGCGTCTTATAAGCTGGCAAATACAGTACATATACACAAGACAAATACATGAACAATTTCTTGACTCAGTCATCCAACAAAAATTGAAACTTCCAGGGTTCCACGACCCCCTGCTATAAACCATTACAAATGCTTGATGTGTGTGTGTGTTACTCTGAAAACAACTTATCAGTGTAGTAAAAATGTATAAATTATTTTTAATAGCTTCTTAATGATTTTTAATTTAAATAAACAAGTCTTTTATTTCATAAATTTTCTTAGTTGAGCAAAGCATCAATTTAACTTTCAAATTTCTAACCAAAACAACTAATTGCTGGATACAGGTATATTTGTATGGAAGTTTGCTAAGTAACTAGACAAAAAAGAAAAACTCAAGTAGGTTGCCATTTTATTTCTAGTTCATGTACTAACAGTAAGTCATAGCTTTCATTTTATTTGGCAGTAACAATGTGCTAAAACTAAGCAGTGGATTAGATGAACCAGTAAAACTTAAATGGGACTTGACCCTTTGTCTTCTCCTAGCCTGGCTTATTGTGTTTGCTGTCCTAATCAAAGGAATTCAGTCCTTAGGAAAGGTGAGCTGGTTAACATCTTATTTTGTAACGCTCAGTTTGAAGTTGGGTTTTAATGTCATTAATATAATATACTTAGTCCTTAGACTACATCTAAACACAATTATTTTACATCCTCGTTCACTAGTGTGTCAATTAGAAAGGAATCTATTCAATATTTTCTTTGGATATAGTAAAAGATTTTCTTGTAGTGTCAAATCTAATATCTGCAGCATTATCATAGTCTGTATGTTTTAAAGAGCTAAAGTTAAAAAAAATCTTTTTTGTCAACATCAAAAACCCATGAAAGCTTAAAAGATGACAACATACAGCCCTTGTGCCCTTTTTTTTTTTTCCAGGTTATTTATTTTAGTGCCATTTTTCCCTACATTCTTCTGACTGTCCTGTTGGTCAGAGGGCTGACATTGGAAGGATCAGCAACTGGAATTTACTTTTATCTGAATCCAGACATCTCAAGATTACTTGACTCACAGGTACATTAATGATTTATATATTCTTTTAGATTCAAATCCATTTGCAATCAATTTCATAACACTGGCTGCTGTAGCCAGACACTAGGCTGGTTCTATGCAGTAATCCCTCATCCTATTCTGAAAATCCATACACATTCTGAGCAACTCCAGATTGCACAGATTCCTAGAATTCATTTTTGATTTCTAGACCAGATAAGCAGGATTACAGTTAGTGAGTGTGAGTGAATGTGATGTGTTTGTACTTTTTGTGCTAATACACAATTTTTACTACTGTTCTGATATCAACTACAAAGTCACATGGATTTAACACATTAAAATGTCTGATAAAATTCCTCATAGTTTTGTGTTTGTTTTGTTTTTTTTGTAGCATCTTTTTGTTATGACAGCAAAACTACTTTCAGTTTTTAAAGCTGTCTGAAAAAGAGAAACGGGTAATTTGTGTAATATTCTGTCTTCCTTTTGCAGTAGAATTATGAAATCATGATAAGAATGGAAACTTATTGGCATGTGCTGTTTAAAGGAAATAGGGTTAGTTTGGAGCATTTCTTATAAACATTAACTGTTTGTTGTGATGTATTTTTAAAATTTTGCACCTAGTTTAATGAAGGTTATTTTAGTAATTAATATAAATTAATTTTGATTTTTGCTTGGATGATGTTGATAATCAAGAAATATATTTGTAAACCATTATTAAAAATTTTATTGTGCTTATTCTTAAGAAGTTACTAATTTGAATAAACTATTAATTATAATTATGGAAAAAATGTCCTCTTAATTAAATAGTGAAATAATTTGCTAGAATATTTTTTTTACTGACTGTAATTTATTGTAGTCTGTCTATTTTTGTCATCTGTATGGAATCCATGTTTTTTTAATACATTGCTTTTCATTATCCCAGTGAGTTTTTTAAAAATTTGTTTTCAGCCCTTTTTTTGCACCTGTGTGATAATTGTTTCTTGTTCTGGCATCAAACATGGTGTAGTAACTTAGCTCCCATTTTTTTTTCTTTATTTAAACCCTGCAGTAACAGTATTTGCAAAGAGTTTATCTAAGGCTACTGTATTTGTTTGAATTCTTTGTTTTTAGTTTGGATATCATACTTTCTGATTTCATCTTGGATTATATAACTACTTGGCAGAGAAAGATAATTATTTACATTTCACTTTTTATTTTATCCATAAACTGAAGTCAGTTAGTTAGTCAGACTTTTTACCACTTAGATTACTAACCTTGAAGTTCAGTTAAGAGTTACAAGCATAACTATTTCTGTTAGTTTATTGCAGCTGACATTGGCATGAGAGCAGAAAACTTGTGCAGCAGATATTATTGTTGTGATATAAGTGTTTTGGAATCCACATATTTTGGAATAGATTTTGAGAATTGTGCTTTGTATTTTGATTATTTTATTTCTTGATTGTTATTCCTTTTGCACAGTTTTTCTGGATTTGATTTTTTCTGTTGTAATTATTTTTTTCAATTTTTCTTTTGTTATTTTAATTAACCCTTTTGGTGCTTAACTAAATTTCAGGCTGGCAAGTTTAAATTATCCACTAAAAATGAAATTATGCATTTGATTGGAGAAGTTGTGGGGCTTTCAAAGACATGAGGGGATTCCTGCTTATTACAATAGGTTTTTTTGAAGTCGTCGGGAAAATCTGCATCCGGCATCAAATGGCTATAATTGTCAAAGCAGACATATCCATTTTCAGCATCATACGCTTCTAAACCCTTTTAGGACATTACCTTCAGATGTATATACCTTTGATTTTTTTTACCACTGTGTATTACATGCTAATTTATGTATGTTTGTTAAAATAGATGTATATTTCTAAGCAACATTTTATATTAATGGATTTTATCATCTTTAACTTATTTTGTTATTTGTGAGTTATATTTTAATTCATTTATTGCAGAGTTAGCCTGCTTTTTTTCTGATAACATAATAAATCTACAATTTGGTGAATACACTTTGTATCCATGGGTTTAGTCAGAGAAAGACTGTTTTGGAGGGTAATAATGTAAATTCTGCAGGTGTTTATATTTTTGGACTGTATAAATGTCCTGAGCTGGTTTTGAACTGGGACTTGTTGGTTGCAAAGTTTCTTTATGTAGTTTTGACCAACACTTTAGTCCAGTACACAAATGTTCTAGTGTTCTCGTCACTAAACCCTGACGATAGTAGCAGGAAAAGATTCTTGAAGCACATGTTTATTAGTTAGTTTAGTTGCTACTAATAAGGCAATGAGAAAAGCCTAAATTAACTCTCAACTTTCTATCAGTAAATCTTGTTACTTCTGCTTTGCTTATCTGTAATGCAGTAAAATTCCAAAATCTCTATTTCTCATTCTGTTAATTAAATGTCTTCAGATATGTTTTAAATGCAGAAACTTTGCATAGTTGTTTTGAAAATTTTAAAGTCATTTTTATAAATAAACTGGAAAGCAAATTTAAATTATTTCCAATTGTCAATATTGCTTTTGAATTTATTTTTAAACCCGGAGTTCTAATAGATATATTTGGTAACATTGTTTCTACATGTCTGATCTAATAGGTTTCTTGTTAGAAGGGATTTCTGTAAATACTGTGCACTTATCTTAACACTAAATGTATTAGATATTTATGTTTATCATGCTAAATTTAAAAATGCATAAATGTTTTTTAACTTAATTTGTCAAAAGTAATACTTTTAATTAAAATAAAAATCATTTGTTTTAAATTCAAGAGATATAGCTGTGTTGTTGCTTTAAAAATCTCATTCTGTCTTTGTTTAAGGCTAGCATTATAAATTAAGTCTGAGTTCTAGTAAGTTCACAACCTATAGATATAGTTGTGAAAATTGTCATCCAGCTTGCTTAATTTAGACATTTAAACATCTAGTTTCAGCAATTTTGCTGTGTAAAGGAATCTCTGAATTTATGGAGTGTTGGCTAAAAATTCACTTTTTAATATTTAATTGACTCTGATGTGTGTAAAAATTTAAGTGATAATTTCATGTAGCTTATATGCTATCAAGTAAAGTTAAACATTGGAAATACTGATCTGTTCTTTCCCTAACTTGATAAACTTCTTTCTTCTGATAAGTCAATTTAAAAACAGATTAAAAATAAACTTGGTAGAGTTAAATGTTTTATCTTGGTTCTCATAATTGTAATTATTTACAGCTTTCAAAATTATTTACTTTCTTAGGATGATTGGCTTAATATCTATGGAATTGCTACTGTTTCCTTTCCTAAATATTGAGTGATGGTTGTGTTTTGTTCTTTTCTATGTTTAAAGATTGGTCAAAACTTTTACAAAATTTTCTTTTTATTTCTCTTAAAGGTGTGGAGTGATGCAGCTGTACAGATCTTCTACTCTCTTAGCACATGCCAAGGTGGACTGATAGCTCTTTCCAGCTACAACAAGTTCAACAACAACTGCCTCAGGTCAGCGTCTGTTTAACATGTAACTGTGTATCATGTGCCTCTGGTTTAACATCTAACTGCACACACATTAAGGTGATGGCACCAACAGTCAAAAACAGAAACGAACCAGTTTTTATGATAACCCAATTATAAAATACAGACAAATACCAAGATCATTTAGAGATAAAATAATTTAATTATTGCAAAGTATTAGTAAAAAATATACAACTGATTTAGACTAACATATGCATAGTGCTAATAAAGTAAGTACCATGGACAAGAGTTAATTAAAATAATGAATAGGTCTAACTAAGAAAAGTTGTTGCAGTCATAATATCCAGCTAAAGCTTTCTTAAATAATATTTCACAGAACAGGATTTAAAATGATCAAGAAGAAATAAACCAAATGCAAAGAATGATTTGTTTAAGTTGCTCCAACGATTATGGAATCCAAATAGTTTTTATTACAGTGGTAAATCTCCACTGCTCAAAGTTCTGCTTTAATATTGTTGTAATCTGACAATGAAATCTATGGTCATTAACCCCTAACTGATGGTATAGGGTTGAAAATTTCATTCCCAAGTGCACAAAAAAAAATTAAAAATTGTTTGCCTTTATGAAATGATAGATTTGCATGAAAAATGAAGATAGATTTGCAAAAACAGCACAAAAATACCCTAAAACAATATATAACTACCTTCATTTTGACCTGGTGGAGTGCACAGTAAGACGTAGTAGAGGATGGCATTGACAAGGCTGGAGATCTTGTGATAAGAGAGATGGCCATAGAGGTCTGGTTTGTTTGTTTACCTCTATCAAAAAAGATAAATTGGTATGAAACCATCATCACATGACCATACAAAGGCTGAATGTGTGGCTGGTGGATGGAGGATTGGTGCATCCCACCCTGGCCACCATCCTCTGTGTGGTCACTCGTTGAGTCAGTCAAATCACCTCTCACTTGATATTCTTCTTCACTTTCCTTACCAGATGTATTTGATAGTAAATACTCCTTCTCTTCAAAGATCATCCAACATTCTCAAAAGGTTTTTGCAGGGTCTGTATGCTTCACATCATATGAGGTACTGAGGACAGAAATTTTCCCATGCCTGGCAGGCAATGGTTGTAACCTTCATATTCCTCTGTTGTTGCCATAAGTTAGTTTGGAATTTAAATCAGAGGTGGGAGAAGTTAAATTGTCGTGTGACGATGTTTGATGTTCTCATCAGATATTTAGATGATGATGGCTGCCATTTAAGGGTTAATCGATCATTAAAATTGGTAATCAAAAAATTTAGTTTATCCAATGAATTGGCTTTAGTTTAAAAATGAAAATGAAGTAAGTGCAAATAAAAGAAATTTTTGCAATGAATTTTCATAATCCAAGCTTAGGTCAGGGGGTTTTAACCAAAAGCCAAATGAGTCACTGAGGCAAATAAAAACAACAGAAACTTAGTAGGAACAGGGATATGCGGACTGTTACTAGAATGCTGCTCCCATGGTTTTTTTTTATACAAAAGAAATGCACACATGATTTAAATGGATTCCTCACAAATGCCAAAAGCAGATGACAGTAGAGTATGATTGGTAAAAGAAATACTTTAGGTAACCATTTTGTTAGTTAATCAAGAATTAATCATTACCACAAATATAATCAATTATATCTCTAAAGTACTAACTTTCCAAAAAAATAAAACTCTGAAATAACAATAACAATAGTACTAGCACATTACTGTTCATGAATACACTGTAATGATCAGAGTTAATACATTTATATCAATTACTAAAATAATCTTAGATTACATTGCAACAGACAAAGTTACCATGACATTATTCATAGATCTTTTACTTGTCTAATGAAAATCTAACTTAGTATTCTGTTGAAATTTTATCATCAACAAGTGAATTTAACAATGCAAATTAAGAAAAAAATATCTGAGTCTTTTTATCCATTGATTTCATTTTTTAAAGCTTTTTCTCCCCATTATTCAGGGATAAATGAATGTTTAACTCTTGTTTGTTGTTTTTTTTTGTTGCTCTGTTATGTATAACAGCCAGCCACTGAAACTTATGATGAACACTTTTCATACTTTCAGAGATGCAATCCTGGTTCCGACCATTAACTGCCTGACAAGCTTTTATGCCGGATTTGCCATATTTTCCGTTCTTGGCTTCATGGCTCACAAGAAAGGTGTGTCTGTCGACAAAGTAGCCGAAGATGGTATGTGGGATCTCAGTCCTTTCCAATGGCACTGATTTCAAACTTGAAAATAAAAATAAGCTTTCATTCTACAACTTATTTCTGCCCAATTTACTATTTCAAAATTTTAAGAATAAAAACTGTTTACCGGGCAAATATTTTGGTAAGAGTCAGGTACACAGTTTACTGTTTATTCTATCATTCATGAACTGTTCAGTTTAGTCTCCTTTCATTTTCTTTTTTCTTTTTAGTATATAGAGAACTATGAATACAGTAACAAAATTTGCATGTTACTTTACATTATATAATGAAAAAAAAAAATCTTCATTATCTCCTGCAGGTCCAGGGCTTGCTTTTGTTGTATACCCAGAAAGCATTGCTAAAATGCCTGTTGCACCTTTATGGGCCATCCTCTTCTTCATGATGATGTTCATTTTAGGATTTAGTTCAATGGTAAGTCAATGAATTGTCAAGGTGAGATCAGATAACAAATTTTCAATGCATTTACATGTTTTAATTATAAGTATGGAAGTAGCTTGTCAGATGTTACTTCATGGAACTAAGAAAACAACAACAAACACCTTTGGGAGTTTCAGTACTATCTACAACCACATTGATCACATCACCCTGCAGCTAATTATTGTCATTTTAGGGAAAGTTACGATGTCATCTACTACCACATTGATCTAATCACCTTACAGCTAATTATTATTTTCTTATGTAAAGTTTGTGTCATTTACCACAGTGATCCTATCAACGTGGAGATAATTGTTATTGACTACTGGAAGTTACAGTACTAGATGAAATCTTAAACATTTTCTCTGCAGCAACAATTACACTACTGCTGTAAGTATGTGGTTCAGTTTTTATGTGACATCCTCAGTTGCAATCTTTCAAACTTTTGTTGAAAATTTTATGATTTGTTCAGAAAGGAAGCAATAGTAATTTTTTTAAAAACATCCAAACAAACATTTGATTTGGAAGGTAAAATACAATAAAATTCAGTAGTTTTTTTTTGTTGCACAGGTTTGTTCTCTGCTAACAGCTAGAAGCGCTGCTTTACTTTCAGTTTTCTTTAGTGGAAACTGTTTTCACCTCCCTGGCAGATGAGTATCCACAACTGTTCAAAGAAAGATGGAAATCAATATCTTTTCGCTTGGTGGCCAGTGTTTTATTTTTCCTGCTAGGTTTACCAATGGTAACACATGTAAGTACATGTTAAGGTAGTCTTTTAAGGTTTTTAGATCACTTGTCACTTACACTACTTAACAGCATGGACGTTCAGAGATAAAGAATATACATTTTCATAGTTTTCTTAACAACAGATTTTTTACATAATGAACCAAAGTGCTCATATTTTCACGTTGTTACTGTATGTTCCTACTAATTAACAATTGTATAAGAAAGAAAACTGGGTGACAAAATTGTACATTTTTGAAGGGATTTTCCTAATAATTACCCACAAGTGAAAAAAACAGAAAATTTCAAAGCCCATAGCAGAGTTTTTTTTATATCAAAGACTGTAGCCATATTTAGAAGGAGAACTTAGTTTGCTCTTAGAGAAGTCAGGAACACTAATAATTAATTGATTCAAGTGTTCAGTTAGTTCATCAGCCTTGTTGTTGTTTTTATTTACTACATTTTTCTAGTTTGCCACATCATTTTTAGGGAAGTCAAATGAGTTCTCTAAAATAAAAGATTATCAGGTTATAAATTTAAAGAAAAGGCATAAAAAATGTTCTATTTTGTTTTATGTTAAATTATTAATCATGCAGAATATTAGGAAGTTAGTTTAAAAAACAATTTAATTTTTAAGGATAATCTGATATACCATTTAATGCAATTAGTATCTTGCTATTTATTATATAGTTTATTTTAACCTAAATAATTATATGTAGGTTGTTTGTTTTTTCCTACAATGTTAAAAATTGGTGATATCAAATAGACAAGTATTTTTAAGAGTATTTTCATTTGATTTTGCTACTTTTATAAGTCTCTTTTTTCACAGTATATGCATTAGTCTTTACATGGCATAGTAACTTAGTTTTATACAGAGGTCTGCACTAACCACACCAGTGTTCAACCTAATTTGTTCATCTATTTATTAAACTAAAAACTCTTTCAACAAAGGCACTACTTGTGGATTTTGGTAAAGCAGTTTCCACTAATTTTAAAAGATATGTACACACACTCAAAAGCAGAAGAAAATTTTATCCATCATTTGTCAGCAGAAAGCTTATTGCTTGTATCAAGGTTTGGTAGATTTTGACAAAGAATGCAAACTTATCATAAAAAAATAGTTGTCACCATCAACTTTCACAACTGATTTTAAGACATCTTCAGAATGCATGTTTTTTGTTTGTAAATTTAACACTTCAATAGATTGTAGAAAGTTTTCATTGAGGTCAAATCATTTTCAAGGTAAGTAATGCTGGACTGGAGCACCATATTTGTCACTTTTAAAGAACTATTTGTTTTATCGTATGGGAGTTTTCCTAAGCATGTATTATTTACCTTGAAGCCATAGAAAGTCTGAAATTTGGTTTTGTAATTTCTTTTCCTTATGTTTGATACAACACCAAATCCCATTGTAGATTTAATTAACTCATTTTCTAGTTTCTTGATGGGGTTTTGGACAAAATACATGAAACATTCACTTAGAGAAAGTTTATCTGAAAGTAATTCATTCTGTTGATCTTTTACAAAATCCAAAATGAGTTCTGTGCAGTTGTCTTCACTTTTCTGTTTTAACAGTTGGCTAACAAAAATGCAAGTAATCATTTGCATTCAAAAGAGAAGACCACTTTTTGGGAACATGACAAAGTAAATTTTTGTATTCCATTTCAGCAAAATCAAAGCATCTTTTCAATATTTTAACCTTTTGGCTGACTGTGCAACACAAAATTTTCCGCATAAACAAAAATAGGTGATTTTGGTCAAATCATAGGTGCTGAGTTCAAAAATGCACCTTAAAACATTGTATCACGTCTAGATTTTTTGTTATTGTGATATGTATATAGGCGTCCAAGTTCAAACAGCTGTAGAAATTGAAGGAGTGAATGGATGGAGCTGAAATCTGGTGAACAGATGGCAGGATGAATTCTCAGTCGAGTTCTATATCTGTTTCAGGATGAACTGGCCCAGTTCTGGACTAGTCAACCTGGGACATCAGATGTAAGGGACCAGTTTTCCAGGTCCAATCAAGGCAAAATATGTTGATATCAACTCGGATGTAAGGGGCTTGTCAAATGAATGTGTATTTACAACATAATTGAGGACAATAAACTAGTCAGTACCTACCATATGACAGATTCTTTGCCCCTTACCATGGCATCCAGATGAGGTTGTGCAAATAATCCAAATAGTTTTTGTTATGTTTGCAGCAAATTTACCAAAAAATCACAGCAGAGAAGAATTACAGATCTGGTCAAAGTTGCATACCATTCTTACTTCAGTCAAGCTTGAAGACCAGGACAAAAGTTGGGTGCCTCATAAATTGCAATACTTGCTATTCTGGTCTCACAAAATGGATGAAAGGCACTGGAAAAATGCCCTTTGCAATTCCAATGGTTTGGAAAGAACCTAAGGATACTCAACAGACTGTTACTTTTGTATGACAAAGATGTCTGGGTATTCAACAAAGAACAAACACAAAATAGAATACCCTGACATCCACTCTGCTATAAAGCCTGTTCCTCACAGTGATGAACTATCCATTCCAGTACCACCACCTAACTATGAAGATCTTGAAGTTGGCAGTAATTCAGAACCGGAAAACAGGAAGTGGTCATCTGACAGTGATTAAAACCCTGATAAGGAGACTAACCCACATTTGATAACACAATCTGAACTCAATGACTTGATTCGTGATCTAAAACTAACCAAGGATAATTCAGAATTGCTTGGTTCAAGGCTGCGGCAATGGAACTTGTTGGCACCTGGAAGACTGATCTCAGTTTACAGGAATCGTGGTGAAAAACTGGCCAGCTTTTTTGAAATCAAGGACAATCATTGCTACTGTACAGATATCAATGGGTTGATGAATGAACTGGGTTATTATCATAATCCGGATGAGTGGCGGCTGTTTATTGATTCTTCAAAGCTCAGTCTCAAGGCAGTTTTGCTGCACAATGGCAATATTAATCCATCTGTCCCAGTGGCCCATGCAACTGGAATGAAAGAGTCATACAAATCCATGGAAACTATACTCAATGCCATCAAATACAGTGAACACAATTGGAGCATATGTGGGGATTTAAAAGTGATTGGCTTACTGGAATGCAAAGTGGTTTTACAAAGTATTGCTGCTTCCTTTGTCTGTGGGATAGCAGAGCCACTCAGCAGCATTACCAAAAGAAAGAATGGCCAAGAAGAGAAAGATATGTACCTGGTGAAAGCAGTGTAATGCACCAACCATTGCTAGCTCCTGAAAAAATTCTTCTACCACCACTGCACATCAAATTAGGTCTAATGAAGAATTTTGTGAAGGCTATGAACAAGGAAGGTGATCAGTTTAAGTACCTCAGAACAAAATTTCCAAAACTGAGTGATGCCAAACTGAAATAAGGGATTTTCATTGGGCCTCAAATCAGAAAAAAACTATTAATGATCCAGAGTTTGAGAAGCAGTTGACTGATTTGGAACTTAATCCTTGGCAATCCTTCAAAGCAGTTGTCACTGGTTTCTTAGGCAATAAGAAGGGAGAAAACTATATAGAGCTGGTCACCAAACTAATTGAAGATTACCATGCGATGGGTTGCCGCATGTCACTTAAATGCTTTTATATATTCACACTTGGACTTCTTTCCCCAGAATATGGGAGGCATTAGTGATGAACATGGAGAACATTTTCATCAAGAAATTTCCTACATGTAGCAGCGATATCAGGGCAGATATAATTCAGCTATGATGGGAGATCTTTGTTGTTTTCTTCAGAGAGAATCGAGTGCAAGCTACAAGAGACTCACGTAGTACAACACATTTCAAACAGAAGAAAGCTTCTGAATAAGCTGATGCCGTATGTGATCGAACCATTCAAGTTTCTCACTGAAAAATAGTATAAAATCTTGACTTTTACTGAGTGGGACATATTATGAAAATCTTTGAGGTACTTATCCTTTGAACTATTTAACTTGCAATAACAAAAGATCTAAATGTGCTAGAGAAAAAACGGATGGTACCATTGAAATCAGCGTGTAAAAATTAACCAGAAACACCTAATTATACATATGCGGAAAACAAAAGGTTGAAATTTGTTGCATAGTGTAATTATTGATTCAACGTGGCAATTGCAATTGGCAGGGTTGATTTGTTTTAAACATTTTTTTAATTTACTTTTGAAAACAGAATTGTGATTTCCATAACGTACAGGAGGTTTATCGGCCTCGATGTACCTGGTTTGTAACACTGTTGGATGTTTCGTCAGAATCAATACTGCATTTTTTACCATATAAGATTTTTCAAAATGTCAATTCATAGCAGGGAAATTCTTTTTATTGCCTTTTCCTGATACATCAGCAGAAACAGAAAAGAGAACTTTTTTATGGGTTTGTTTATTGACAGTTTAATAGAATGTGTGGATACAAACAAGTGATTCTGGATTTTTTTAGCTATCTTTGAATCTTCAAAAATAGATGCCAATAACTTGCTGCAATCCATAGATATAAAAGAGTGTGATGATGCATCACTCCATGATAAACCATGGCAACTTATGCTGCTGCTGTGACATTATTTTCGTGTATTGTTTATGAAAAAATTTGTCAAAACTCTATACATTTATATGCTTTTCAGATTTATCATGTGTAACAGCTGCTTTTATTCCATTATGCTTGATGGCCTTTCTTTAACCATCGACAGAAATTGCTGTCTTTTAGCTCTTCATTAAAAGAACATAATTAGCTGCTACTGTTTCAGATCCCATTGTCATCAAAACTAAAATAAATGCTAAATGCATGACAAGTTATTTAAATGTAATCATTATGAACAATAATAATAAACCTACCTTTTTTCATAATTTTACTTGTAAGGTTTTTCTATTCACTTAATTTTAACATAGCATGCTTATAATTAACTCTTTCATTCATTAATCTTATGTATTAGACTATTATGCAGTAATTACAATCGTATTAGAATCCCCCCATAATTCTAACAGTCTGTAATGTCATGTTTTGTTCACAGGGTGGCTTCTATCTACTGAACATTGTTGACAACTTTGTTGGTGGCTTTCCTTTGTTAATCACTGGTTTCCTTGAAATCCTGGTTCTGAACTATGTATATGGTAGGTAATAGTACAGCCCTGAGCTTGACCCCAAATCAAACTGATAGTATCCTAAACTGTAACTGCCTCTATACAGACAAAACGTCTTGTGAAAAGAAATTAATAAAAAAACACATGCAGCAGCATTTGTACATTTTCCATTAAAATATGAGAAGCTCTGAAATATTTTTAAAAAGATGAGATGTTGTACAATTTAATTTTGGATAAGACTAAGTCATTGAGTCTGTTGATTTTAACTTGTCATCAGTAGTGCAAAATAGTTAGTAATAATAATTAGCACTACGATGAAGTCAAATCTAAATAGAAATATAAAGTAATCTGCTCATAGCATTATTACTATAAGTGTGGTTCACAATTTTATCTGCACATTAAAATGAAAGGCAAAGTTTTTTAATCCTCAACCTAATTAGTGAATATGAAGAATTGGAACACAAACAGATGTTTACAGCTATTTAAAGCGCACACGTCTTTCATTAAAATGAATGCCTAACTCGGATTTGTTGCTAAATTTGGTTTTTCAGTCATAATAACAAATTTTCTTTTTTGATGGACACAAAGATTTTAAAAGTATTTTCATTTTTAAATTTAGGTTATTAAAAATTTACATACTTATTCATTGGTGATGTTTTAGCTGTGACCTGTGTCATGTTGTTCTTAAATTTGTTGCAACATATCGTTTTTAGCTTAATTTATATTCAGAAAGTAATTAATTTTGAAGAAATTAGTAGTAAAAAAAAATATTTTGAAGACTTTTCTATTGGGCCATCCCCGAGTTAGAGCAGGTTGTATTATAATAAAAACCACATGAGAAACTCCAATCTGAGATATGTTTATGTGATATTTTAAGCAATAAACCAGTGTAATTCTGTATTACTGAGAGATATAATTGACCTGGTGTTATGGATTTACTGTTCTGCTAGAGGAGAGTAAAATGTTTAGATGGTTGGTTTAGGAATTTTTCCATCACTCTCAGGGTCTAATGCTGCATAGCAACTATAATTTTCAGTAGGCGTTTCTTTTTTTTTTCGGATAGTATATATGGCTGAAGATATTTATATTTCCTTAAGTTAGTAGGGTACCCAGATCCTACCAACTTCAAAATTGGGTTCCAGAACCACGAAGAGACATGCTGATTGCATGACCATCCACTAATACTGACTTTTGTGATCTTCTACTCTGATTTTGGTGACTTAGCTTTCTTTTTCACCAATTTATTTTTTACTACAATCATAGGTGATGGAGTAAATTGTGACCTCAGTGAATAATAAGTCTTGCTTTGGGGCTAACATGTTAGTTGATTTCTTAGTCACAATACTTTTACGAATGATTCTGATATTGAATTCTTTGCAAAGACCAAGTATTTTGGAAATATTCTAATGCATGGAATCAAAGCCTTAACACTTTTCTACCTTTGCTCAACAGTGCCAAATATTGAATTAAAAATTAAACACCAGCAAATATCTTTTTATTCTACTAGGGTATAGTAAATTTGCAGATGACATAAAGATGATGTTGGGCAATAAACCAAATTTTTTCTTCATGCTGTGTTGGTGTTTTATCACTCCAGCCTTGTTACTGGTAAGTGGTCAGTCATATGTTTCTAACACTTCGAGTCTGTCTGCTCCTAGTATACAAGTATATAAACAGCTGAGGATCATCTAGATTTCTTGGAATTATGCATGATACCAAATAAACAGAGCTCTACTACAGGTTGAAAATCCCTTATCCGAAATATTTTTGGAGTGCCTTCAGTGAAAAAATTCCTGAAGGTTCCTGGGCAATGCAAGGGCCCCAACACGCTTGAGGTATGCACATTACTCACCGTAATTTTTGTGCTTTGTTGTTGTTGTGAATATACTTTTAAAATGTCGAAAAGGCCTGCAAATACCCATACGGTTCCGGTAGGCCTTCCGTAGTGATAGCTTACCTTTCTGATGGCTAAATGTACATCCTTTTCTTATGGTTTCATACAGAAAATGATTTAAAAATATTGCATAAAACTACCTGTAGGTTATATGTATCCACATGCAGTTATAATGTTGTAAATGAACTTATGCCCAGTCCCCAGTGGGTTAGCCACCAAATCTATATTCCAAAACAAATTCAGCTGCAAGGATTTCGGATAAAGTATTCTCAACCTGTATTAACAATCAGTTTTATGAAACATTCTGAGCTCGCTCTTTAAAGGGAAAGAAATTTTGACATTAATTACCTCCCTTAGAGTAAAGTTGATATGATCGAAAAGTAACATGAAACTGCATTACGTTCTTTTAAAACTCTAGATTGTAGACGCTTTTAATAGCTTTAAATTGAGCATCAACTTAAATATTTTATATAAATATTTAGAAGTCAAAGGAATGATGTGAAGCAGTTTTGTTATATTAATAGTTTACAAAAATGTACATATATTGTTAAATTTTTATTGATATCTTTATTTAAAGCTCGTGCATGTGGCTATAAAATTGAGTTTCACTATTTTAACTTTTCAATATCTGTAGGTGTAAAATTTATATAGATAGTTGTTGAGATTATCTCCCTTGGATATAAAATTAAAAGGTTCCAGTTACTCTGCAAACGTGAAAAGAAGGGAAGATAATTACCATAATCTTTATTTTTTCAGGCAGTGATTATATTCAAGGCGGTACAATTCACAGCCCCGAAACTCGGTTCCTATGTTTATCCCAACTGGGGTTATGCGATTGGATGGCTCATAACATTGTTCCCCATCATTTTCATCCCTGGATACATTTTGTACTATTTACTCACTCACGGTGGCTGGGCAGTATGTATAATAATATTAGAATTTTCTATTTTAAAAGCTTATTTAGAATTTTGTTTCATTTTAAATATCTACTTACATTTTGTTTTCTAGAAAAATCTGCAATATAAAATGTACTTTCACTGTTGCTATTTTTAATATTACATATAGGAGAAATGACTTGAACATTATGAATGAAAATCTCTGAAATTAGCACCTATGCTATTAATTCTTCAATCATTATTCCTCTACTTTTTGAAAATATTTCTAATATTCAGAGTCACTCATTAGTTAGGAACCCCCAAAAGTGATTATCTTCATTCATGATCTTTGTTATAACTTACTCAAAATGACCCAGAATTCTGCACAGAGGGGAAAAAAAAAAAAAAAGTCTGGATATTTTCATTTATTACTAAAATGTCTAGTAGTACATTTTAAATTACTTTTGTTATTTTTCAGTTGATGAAGAAAGCAGCTGCACCTTTGCCAACTTGGGGTCCATCCTCTAACGCTTCTCATCCCGAGCTTACAAAACACTCAGCTAATGTTCCAGAAACTAAAGTCACAGGAAATGACAGTCCAGTTTTTACAATTGAGCATCCATAAATTCTACTAAGCACCAATTGTTATTATATGATTATTAAAAATTAATTATACTTTGTCAGAAATCCAGAACTACATGGAGTACAAAATGTTTGCTCACATAGATTGTCTTCCCTTACATAGAGAAGATTACATATGGGCTTTTTACCTAATAAAGGGCCCCCAAAATTATAAATTATCCTGTAGTAGATGTCATAAATCTTTTTGACACAGAAGCATGAGTTTTCGCTTTTCTTCCCAAACCAAAGAGAATCTGCAATGAATAAGCTTTCTAAAAATAACTATACTTTCACACATTCTGCATCTCTACATTTATTTACACAAAGACAGGAATTTGAATAATGAAGTTTATTTGAAAAGATTGGTACATAGGTACTTAAATGTTTTCTTTTGCCAGAGTAATACAAGACCGATAATAAAGTTGTTACAACTGAAAATAAACTCTGTCCTTAAAAAAGCGGTGAAGAAAATTTTGCCATTGTCTCGCAATCCTGTCCTTCAAAGTAACCTGCTTCCAAAATCGTGGGTTCCTGCTGTAATGTCAATCACATGATGTTTCAAATGTCTTGCAAACAAATTCAACCTTAAAATTAAATATATTAAAAAGAAGAAACAGATAACTGATAAACATTTTTTGACCAAATAATACCAAAAATACAACCTGAGCTATTTGTTTAGGCTGCCCTGTGGAACTATTTACATATTATTTGTTGTGGTCAGAAATGCAAATCTTTCAGCCTTAATTAATCAACAAAGATTGTGCATCTTTACTTTTAAAGCACCTATAATAATGATAACTTTGTAATTAAGCTTTTTCAAAAAATGATTACAAAAAATTTGTTCTTACATATTTTATAATGCAATCCAGCTTATGACATTGTATTCCAGATCCAGACATGGTGAGGAAACAATTTTTGAGATGATGATTGTTGTATTATCATGTCAATTCAGTTACATACGCAACTAAATGTCCCTTTTACTCCTCTTTATACTTCCGATCTTATTACTGCTCCCATTATTATGGTTAACGGCCATGCTTAGTAAATAAAGCACGCATTGCCTGGACAACTTCTTTGTTATTAATCCAAGCCATCGCCCACATGGGATATTACAACAATGATATGTTTGGTATGTTGCAGAAAGGGGTTTATTTGACCTTGATAGGAAAGGATTATTTTAGCTTTATCTTTTTTTCCAACCATCGACTATTAATATTCAGACAGCTCATAGATTACACAGTAACTTGATGTAAATAAAAAGAAAATCCCCTGATCTGTATGATTATCTGCAATGTTGTGATACATTAACTTCATATAAGCTGTGTGACATGTAACTATTCATCAACAATTATGAGGGAAAATGACACTTAGTGACTTCACTTGAATAAATTACTGTAACATTTATTTTTCACTGCCTGTATATCCTTTAAGAGATGCTTGTTCTGCGAAACTAAGATAAGGTGAAAATTAGAACATGCACCATACATACATGTATTGTCATCAGCATCAAAATTTATCTTGTCAGGATTAAGTGATCCTGAAAATGCCTCTTCACTGCCATCTGCATACAACTTGAACTGAAAACAGCCGATCAACAGGTCTAGCCGTGACACAAAAAACCGTGACTTCAGTCTGACGCAACCCTGCGTTTTTTTGTAGGAATGGATGACATTGTAAAAGTCCAGACAGCCTGTGATCTTAGGAAATTTCCATAGTGGAAAACACAGCTGCTTGGGTGACTTGACTAGAAAATAAAAGTGTTAAATTGATTGTGTATGCAATTTGAATCTGGTTTCTATTCGCTGATAAACTAGGAAATTGTTACACATTGCAACGCTATAGAAACACAGTAGAATGTTTTCCAATTTAAAAGTAGATCCAAGACTAATTCTTTTGCTGTCACTGGATTTTTTTCCTAAATTCTTCAGGTAAGTTTTGTATTTTCTTGTGCTTTTGAGTGTTTTACTTCATCTGCCATTCTAATTTGATAGCTGTGTTTGCAAACATTGTCATGAGTTTTCATAGCTTTGCATTGTGGAAAGGTTTTCTAAGTTAATGGCAGACAGAAATAAAATTTAGATAAATACAATTTCCAAAAAATTGTTTTTTCAGATAGTAGTAAAAAAAAAATTATCTAAACAAAACTATAGCAGTTAGAAGCAAGCAGGCTTATATGAGACCCAGAGAAGAAAGACCACCATTAGTAGGATTCTTAAATTGATGGAAAAAAAAACACACACACACACACACTAATCACACTTGCTGGTAATTTATTCCACTTATTAACAATTATATTACTGAAAAAAATATTCTGGAGTCATAGCTAATCTGTAATTAAGACTCCTAGTATTAGTAAATGTGGATAGTTGACAGAATTTGTCCCTGGTGACATGCTGAAAACCTCTATTTGGTGTCCTCTTAAACATCCAAAATTCAAAATTGGTAGATCTAATATCTTCATTTATTCAGCACATTCCAGTAAATCTATGCTGAATTCTCTAATAAGTCCATATCCTTTTTCAAATAAGGACTCCCTGTCTGCACAGCATATTCAAAATGAACCAAGGATTTATGCAACAAAACTGCCTACTCTGGTTATATTCACTTAATATTGTATTTGCTTTGTTTGTAGCTGATATGCATTATTCTTCGCATTTGAGATTTTGGTTTAAAATTCTCTCTAGATCCTTTCCAAAAACCACTTTCAGTTTAGTGTCACCCTATAATGATACTGCATTTTTTGGTTTTAAGTCAATACTTTTGCAAAGGCCTGACCATAGACTTTAATATGGATGAAATCATGATACCGGGAACACAGCAGCCTTTGGAAAGTTTATGTATGATTGTATGTGCATGCTGACTCAGATTCAGTTACCTCCTTTTTATTTAGTGCTTAGGGGGCACAGATATCACTGTTAGGAGAACTTCAATTTGCCAAAGTTGAAAAAAAATATCAACCCTTACTTGAAGGAAAGCATATACTGCAGCTTTTAAACTGGCAGTGGTAAATTTTGCCGAAAACAATGGTGTAAATGCAGCAGCAGAACACAGTATGGTGTTAGTGAGAAATGTGTTCACGATTGGCAAAAAGCAAAGGATTCATTACAATAGACTGAAAAAAGTAAAGAAAATCGTGGTTGCAAAGTGAGATGGACAAATGTCTTTGACACAAGTGGAACAAATACAATCCAATTATGAATGAAAGCCCCAAAAATCACCAAATTTTAAAGGGGATTCATCACGGTGTTTTCATTTTATGAAAAGAAAAGGACTTGGCATTCGATGATGCACAAATCATATCAAACTGTTCAAAACAGATTGAAGCTGCTTTATTTCACCTAAAACTCTTTCCTTCCAAGGTGAATGCTCACACTAGTGGAACTTTAAGTTGGGGTTGGAAGAATTTGTCACTAATTGGGTCACACTGAAAGAGAGATTGGGAATTGTTGTAATATTGATTAAGTAGATATGGCAGTATGTAACACTGAGGGAAGTGTATATATGTAATAATGTAACTGGAAGAATATTAAGGGAACAACTGATTAACAGGTAGAATATAATTTAAACAAAGGGATATCATGTAATCAGAAGACAGCATCTTGCTGCATTAAATATGGAAGGAAATGGTATGAGTTTTCTTTCTATAGTGCTTACCAGAGACAGTCCCGTTGAACGTTTGCTTATTTATGGTGACATCTACTTTAATTTCCTTTGCCAAGGAAAGATACGTCATATGCAGATCCACTATAAAAAATAAAATATAGTTCTTGGATCACACAAAAAACAAACAATCTTAATCTAGTTTCTGCAATAACAACAAGAGGAGTTTTTAGCTAAAGAAAGACCAATAATTAATCTTTTCTCTAACACCCACCCCAAAAATGAGTGAGTGCACAGCTTTTGGAAGCTCTTAAAACACCATTCTTTAAAATTATACAGATACTGCTAATAAGACAGACAAGACAGCATGATGATAGTTTTATTTTTAAAATGAGAGTTCACTAGTAACATACTTGTTTTCATTAAATTGATTTTTTCATCTGTCCTGAAAAAAAAAAATTAATCTATCTTTGGCTGTAGATTAAGTACTCTCTTTTGGTTTGGATTATCTATAACTTTTACACGTGACAATTAGTCCAAGTCTACTGCATTTATCAGAGATGCAGTATTTCCATACGTACACAAAATTTCTCTATTAGGCTCTGTTCATAGTGCTGAGTATTTGCTCACAGACATTGATGCAGCTTTTTTAAACTCACCCTCAATCCTCCTAAGTAAGAATCGTTTTGATGCAAAGCACTTGCACTGATAACGATGGCAATTGCAATGCCCAAGGATAAAAGACTGGTGCATCTCCATCCTAGGGATACTTGCCAGTCCTGGTTGCTGAATCTCAGACAAGGTTTTCTTCAAAATCAGATCTTGCAGGTCAGGTGCACCCATTGAATCTTCTAAAATGAAACAAATATAAAAAGAAACCTTGCTTTCACAGCTGTGAAAATGGTGCTATCTGTTTGAGAACCAGTATACGTAAATATTTTGTTTAGACAGTTTCATATTTAAAATCAGAAACCATTTAGTTTACTTTTGTAGCCTTTGAAGCACTAGGAAGCTTGTTTCAATTTTTTTCAAAAGTTTATCATCTCCCCGAAGTGTTAATAATCAAGGAGACAGTTAAAGGTAAATGTGGTACAAACACATCCCGGTAGGTGATGAAAAACTATGTAGGTTGCCAAATTCATATTTTTTAATGTACACGTAGCAGATTATTTGTACACGGATTTGTCAGAAACCCTAATGTTTTTTTTTTGTTGCGGTTTTGGGGGATGAAAAGGCTGTAATATATATATATAAAGATAAAGTACACATGCATACCTACCAAGAAAACCAATCAGCTTGCTGTCATAGTTGTTTTTGGCTGTGGTTAGTGGAGGTTTGAATTTCGGTAGTGACGACGCAGAGATTCTTGCCCTTTGATTCTTTAGCCAGAAACAGCTGAGGGGCACAGTGACTGTCCTAGAGTTATAGTCAGCTGTCAGCTTTGTACAGCCTTTACTTGAGTTTTGGTTCAACCTGTAAAATTGCAGACAGCCCCTGATCTTCATTCTGTATGCAAACCAAAAGCAATGATTTGGTGAATGTACTGAAAAGAGAATGAATTAGATTTCAGGCCAACTGCTGTAATGACTTTATTACTTGTTGTAACATTTCTCTCTTGAAGAAAAATTCCTTGTAATGTATGTTATATATTATGTAATCACTTCTATTAGCACCAGGCAGTGTGGCTCAGTGGTAAGTGTGTTGGCTTCAGAATCTAAGGGTCCTGGGTTCAATTCCAGCTACTGGCACACTGTTGTGACCGTTGAGCAAGGTACTTTACTGGCATTGCTCCAGTTGCTGTGGGGAGTGGTAGGCACTCAGATAGAGGAACCGAGGGTGGAGGATGCTCTATAGCCATAACAGAGGCAAGTCTCCTATGACAAGGAAAAGTCAGAAGAATAAATCACTGCTGAAGATGGATGCACTGGGTAGTGTGCGTGCGCATAATGGTGCAATGCATCCCATTCTTATGAAATCTTCCATTAGCCTTGATTTAGTTCCAGTTGAATATTTATGGAGTAATCCATACTTCATGGTTTGTGTGTAAAAGTGGGTTATAGAGGCATCATGCTTTTCAGTGCCAGCCTCTATAACTATGTAATTACACAGGCCTGCAAAATCTGGGTCATTGAAAATTGTCTGCAATGTTAACTGATTTTTATGTTGTTTGTTGTTCTGATTTCAAATATGACCACTATTTTTCTCTATCATGTAAGGGTTTTTCACAAAGTGAATCTGAAAATATGGGGAGAGAGAGATTATTTTCTAGTTTTTCTGGAGGTAAAGGTTCTGGTATACCTGGACAGGGCGTATTGCCGACAAGAGGTCTGGATAGAAAATTTATTTTTTATTTTTAGATTGAACCCCTGTATGTTACACGAACAAAAGTAACAGTCATCACTGTGATTTTGGGGTTCCCTCCAAATCATAGGGATCCCAAAATGGAGAGACCTTTTCTCACCTTGAGACCACTGTCGGAGTTCTTCCAAACAAAACGAACACACCTCATGTGGAGTTCAGGACTTATCCTGGTCACCAAGTTTCACACCAAAATACCCACAATACATTTTCTTAAAGTCTGTGACGTTTCTTTGCTGTTTCTTCACTACAAAGTTCCCACAAATGTAGCAGAAGTTACCAGGTGCATTAAGACAACCCCTCGCAGCCATTTAGTACAGTTATAAACAGAATAAAACCACCAAGGAAAAGGAGGAAAAAAAAGTAAACTTCTGCAGAAAACGACACATCTGGGAAAGTACACTGGTTATGACAGAACCTTCTCTCACAAAGATCTGATTGCGACTGAGTCCAAGTAGGGGGCGTGGAGAGAGGGGAAACAAGAGAGAAAAAAAATCAAAATTAATTATAATTAATTCTTTGTTCAGAAGTTTAATACAATGATTCTGGAGATATTGAAATCGAAAATTTGAGTTTGTGGGAAAATGGTACGTGGTGGAATTTTTAAACTATTTTTACTGAAAACAGCACCCAAAAATCTATAAGAATCAGCTGTTAGTTTTCGGACAATTTTTCCATTGCAGGCCTGTGTTATTTCTCTCAGACTGACCATTTCTGCATAAGATCATAAGGAGAATTTAAGTAAATTTGAAATCTACAGATGTTGCAAAGGTTGCATAAGTGAATATTAAGCTACCAGGAGAAATGAAATTTACTAAAACAGATGGAAAAAATGTTGGACATCTGGAAAGTATAGAAAGAAGAAATGATGCAATGTGTGAATGTTGCAATCAACCAGAAAAAAAAAAGGAAAAGCCAAGACATTTTGGTACATAACTGGGCAGCAGAGAAGAGAAGTTGACAAAACTCTGGAATTTACAAGTGAACTAAAAACCAAAACTAACAGAATCGTTCACTAAATTTGAGGAATACTGCAATCTGAGAAAATATCTTACTGTGGAACAAAATAAACTTTTTCTCAAGCTAAAGGATACCAAGAGTTAGTCAATCAGTACATTAGGGAAATTTGTTCACTAGCCACAACCATTTGATTTGGTGATCCTAAAGATAGTCTAACCAAAAGTAGAATTGTCTGCAGCATCATCGAGCAAGTCATAAAGGAGAGACTTTTTCATGAAACAGATCTGGATTTAACTAAACTGTTGCAAGTCTGCCAAGCTTTAGAGCTGTTGGGAGAAGTGGTGGTAATGTCACCCAAAACCCATCATCCTTCCCACCCACACGCAAGTCCTGCTTCGCTTGCTGCCGCACCATCGCCCCGTTACGATGCAGTCAATGTGGCAATCTTTTACACAGCTCTTGCTCTGGCCTCTCACAGGCCGCAGCCCAGCAGAACCACCATTGGTTATGCTCTCAATGCCACCTCACTTCTACCCAACCACCACCACCAAACTCAACCCCCCCCCATCACTGAAATTTCCGAGCCACCTCTGCATCAGGCCCGAAAATCCCTCCGCATTCTCCAAAGGAATGTTGATGGAGTGTCAACTAAACTAGGCAAACTTGAATCCCGCCTAATCACCGATCGCATTGATGTCTGCCTTATCCAAGAGGCAAAATTCAGAGCGTGTGATACTACTCCACACCTCCATGGTTGCAATGCAATTCGCCTAGACCGTCCCAACAGACACCGCGGGGGAGGTCTCCTGACTCTCATCAAAGGCGATTTGATCTTCCAACAACTACCCACCAGGCATCTCGGGCACTGCCGTGGAATGTACCTCCATCCGCGTTCGCCTGTCCCGCCGAAAATGGGCTTTTATTCACAACTTATACATACCCCCATTTCGACAACCTGATCAACCAGACCACCTCTCCCTAAGCCTTCATACCCTCCAACCGAACACTTTCATTGGCGGTGACTTTAATGCTCACTCATTACTGTGGGACCCCTTTCAACCCGCAGATAGCCGTGGCTCCGAGATCGAAGATCTTCTCCTCTCCCAAACCTTAACCCTTCTAAATGATGGATCAGCCACTACAATCAACCATGGAACCGGCGGTTCTAGTTCCCCAGACCTCTCTTTGGCCCTCTTCCTGGGCTAACAGCTCTGAGTGGACTGTTGGCGAAGACCTGGGCTCGGACCATCTCCCAATTACCACAACACTGTGCTGCCGACTTGAGCACGTGGCTAAGGTCCATCGAGCCCGGTGGAACAGGCGCAATGTCGACTGGTCCCTTTTCACCCAATCAATCGAAGAAGCCATGCCTAGCCTGCTCCCCACCCCATCCCTTGATGCTAGTGTCCGGCAATTTACTAACCTTCTGCTGTCGACTGGCCACAAAACAGTTGGCAAATCCAAATCCGGCGCACGAACTCGCTGCTGGATGACACCCAAAGTGAAGGCAGCCATCAAACGCCGCAATCACCTACGGCGCCACATCGCGGATCGCCGTGCAGAATGGATCGAGGCCTGCGCAACAGTCAACGCTCTCTCCCGCAAAGCTAAGATGTCCAAATGGACTGACTTTCTTTCCGAACTAGAGCACAGCCCTGGCGCATGATCCGCTCACTCAGCGGTGGCCCAGACTCGAGTAGCTTTGTTGAACCTTTGCAGCACAATGGTCGCATAATCACAACGAACGAAGGCAAAGCTAACGCCTTCATGCACCATTACGCCGCAGTCAATCGCCTATCACTCGACAAAGACGATCGAACAAAGAGACGGCTTGTCAAGGAACTGCTCCAGTCTCCCACCGCTGACGACAAGAGCTGCTCTGACTTCTCCCTTCGGGAGTTAGACGACGCAATCCAGCAACTTTGCCATGGTGGTGCTCCAGGCCAGGACAACATTCCCCCTTCTTTCCTCATCGCCCTTGGCCCACTGGCACGCCAAGAACTCCTTGAAATCTACAACTGGAGTTTCAACTCAGGTCGATGTCCCCAAACTTGGAGAGATGCGGCCATCCTCCCGCTGAAGGAGGCAGGCAAACCCGCAACCGATTTTTCCTCCTTTTATCCTGTCAGTCTCACATCCTGCATCATGAAAACCCTGGAAAGGCTGGTTCGCAAACAGCGATGCTGCGAAGACCAAGTCTTGCGTATAATGCAGAAAATCAGTGACAGCTTTCAGGCGGAAAAGCCCAATCGGAGTGTCCTCGCCCTTCTGGACTCCTCCAAAGCCTATGACAAAGTCTGGCGAGAGCTCATTTTCACTTCATTGTCTACGGGCTTACTGAGAAAGATGGGCCGCTGGATTTTCAACTTCTTGTCCAACCGGCGGGCCCAGATCCAGATAAATGGGCAATTAGGACAGTTCCTTGACCTCCGACAGGGACTGTCCCCAAGGCTCCATCCTCACCCCCCCTACTGTTCCTTCTTTACATCAATCACCTCCACAAGGTGCTACCTTCCGGGGTTGATATTGCCATGTACGCTTATGACGTGGCCATCCTCAGCAGTCACCCTATCAAGGAGCAAGCTGAGAGGCGGTCAAAGAGGCCGTCACAGCGGTCTCAGAATGGAGCCGTAGGAAAAAGTTGGTCCTGAACGCCGAGAAATCGGAAGTCTGCTTCTTTTCCACCCAAATTTCTAGGCATCATCCTAGATCGGAGCCTCTCCTTCGGTCCCCACACAAAGGCAGTTACCAGCAAAGTAGCGGCCCATTGCCGCATCCTGGCCTCCCTAACATCTCAAACTTGGGGCTGGCGAAAAAACAGTCGCCGCAAAGTTTACTGCTCCCTCCAACTTTCACTTCTCAACTATGCAGCCCCAGCATGGCAACCCTGGCTTTCCGCTTCCCGACTCAACCAACTGGACTGCGCTCAGAACAAGGCCCTTCGAATAATAACTGGGCAATTGCGGTCTACCCCCTTAGATGCCCTTCGCCTAGAGGCTGGCACCCGCAGCTACCACACCACCTCTAAAATCCTAATTGCAACCTCTGCCGAAAAAGCTGTACGTCTACCTCCTGAGCACCCTCGATATCAAACCCTTGCATCCAACTGTCCTCACATACTTCACCAGCCAAGCTGGCGCTCCACATCCCAAGCGATTGCCTTGTCCTTCCCTGAAAACTTCTCCATCCAAGCCCCACTACACAACCCCATACACTGCCCATGGGACTATGGACCTTCTCATTGGCGTATCTCCCCATCTCTCACGAATCCACTTTCCTCTCCTACCCCCGCCTCCCTTTACGAGGAAACTCTCGTGGCCATCCGCCAATCATCATCCAACCTTACCATCTACACGGCCTTCAATGGCCGACTCAACGGGGGTGCCACAATGGTCGTCACAAGCGGAGACCCAGCCCATCCCTCCCTCATTCTCTCCAGATCTGAAAAAGGAGCTCCCTTCACGTCTTCCTTTTGTGAAGAGAAAGCAGCCCTCCAACTCGCTCTGCTATGGCTTCTCTCTGACTGTCCCGCCCACCGACAGCCGCTCTCTAACCCTCTCCCTCCTACACCATTCCACCGACACCCAAGACCTCCAGTCCCTCCTCTCCCAACACTGCTTCCCCACCCACATCATGTGGATCCCCGGCAATGAATGGGCCGATGCCGCTGCCAAGTCTGCTACCTCCAAACCAGACCCTCCCAGACCTACCGACTACCAGTCTGCCAAGGCTGCCCTCCAACACCTCATCCCAGACCCACCACCCGTAAACTGCTTATCCGCTGAAGTCTACTCTGACTACAATTGGATGACTGACAGCAACGCGACGACAAACTGGCGGGATGCAGTGCTACTGAGCCGGCTCCAGTCTGGTCACTGCCCTCGTCTTCAGGCATATCAACATAGAGTCAACCAATCAGCCAACCCCACCTGCCCCATCTGCGGAGAGGAGCCTCAAATGGTGTCCCACTGGCTACAGCGGTGCCCTGGTCTTGTCTCCCTCCGCCACTCAAGGCACTTGTCTCGCAGCCAGCGGAGGTGATAGCGCTAGCCAAGAAGTCCTTTTAAGGATACTCTCGGGCGCTATGTCTCTACAACAACAACAACAACAATACTGTAGACAAGAAACCACCTAAGAATAAACCAGTAAGGGATGGCTCTTTCAAAAATTAAAACCACAGAATTACAACCACCCAAATATAAAAGTCATTCTCACTGACATTCAAAGTGTATTAAGTGTGAACAAAACCAGTAATGGTAAATGCCTAGAGCATCACAATCTGTTACATAGGCATAAAAATAGATAAATAATTTTGCAAGTTTTTTCAGATCTATCAAACACAGAAGATTACATTTCTCAAGGTGAAACATATTATTTAGATTCAGTTTATGTATTAGTTGACCATGTTGACAAGGAGACTGGCAAAAAGAGGTACACTTAAGTAATCTTGAACAGGAAACAAGAAAAAATAGACTGGTGCAGAAATGTTATATCACCTCAATTGTATAAGTTACAATTCATCCATATCTACATGGGGGGAATTTTACACAAGATGTAGAGAAATTAAGAGAGAAACAATGGAAGAATTTTTTGTAACAAATGTGAATAATGGCAAATCATTTTTAGGGGGGAATTATTTGTAACTTAAAAGTAAAGACCACCAAGTGATAACACTGTTAAGGATAAGAACTCCTGAAATTCCAAAAAAAAACTTAGTTTCATCACAAAAGTATACCAAATTAAAATTTGTGGTTCTGTAAAGTTTGTGCAACATTCTGCCAGAGAAGTTCTTGCTTTATTTTTTAAAATAAAAGATGAGCTATAATGAATGATAACAGAGAAATTACTAAAATAGATTTTCCCACCAATTGGGTGAATAACATAGCACCAATAAACGAAAATAACTCAGATATACTGATAAAACAAAGCAATTGTGAGAGCACTATCATTTATTTATCATAGATGGAAATAGTTGGTAGACTCTCAGGTGCTAAATATTTCAGTAAAACAGAAACCAATTGTTAGTATTGGCAAGTACCACTGGACAAAAATCTCTCTTACTTAATGACTTTTAATATGCTTATTGGCTATTTTTGCTTTCTAAAAATCTTTTAAACAAAAATGAACACAAAATGTTTTAAAACCTAATAGGGATTGAGAGAGATATTCATGTGTTAAGTTGGTGGGGGGGATACAATTCCAGAATATGACATAGATCTAAAAGCTTGTTTAGATAAAGAGGAAACATAACTCTAAGAAATGTCAGTTTTGCATTACTAGTACTGAACACATTTGACCATATTTTTACACAAGATGGTGGGAAGCCTAATTCCAAAAAGTTGAATAATAAGAATATTCCTATTAAAGATAAGCAAGGAATTCATTGCATGATAGGAATGGTGAAGTATGTTCCCAAATTTTCTCCTCATATCTCTATAGCAATTGAATCTCTATATGGGAGGATGCTGTATATCAGTGGTCTGATCATCACAGAAAATGTCTGAGCAACATCAGAAAACTTTTGAAATAAAACAACATATTGCTCAAATATTATGATGTCAGCAAACCAGTAACTATTCAAGTTGATGCCTCCAAAGGTACCTATAGTGCAACGATTAATCAAGAGCATGGTCACTTACCAGGCAAACAAAAAAAGATATGCACAAATTCAAAGAGTCCCTGACTATAGTTTTTGGAGTCAGGTTTCATCATTTGTTTAAGGCAAAAAGCTTGCCATCAAAAGCAATCACCAGCCACAAGGCAGTATCCAAGAAACCATTTAACTACTATCCCTGAAAACTTCAAATCATGCTTTTACAGCTCTAAGCATATGGTATCAACCTAGCTCAAAACTGGGACTCCAGAATACACACAAGAACAATTTAAAAGTGACTTCAATCTAGAATACCATTTCCATTCAGTTGTAAAAAATTTGGAAAACTAACAGCTAGAAGAGAAGAAAACGAGAATCATGACTCAATGGTCATTCTACAAGAAATAATCAGTCAGTCAGTGAAACCGTAACCAACTTATATACTCTGATGTGTGGATTGAGTAAACAAAACAAAATAAGGGAGGACATACTTTTTTGGCAAGGCAAGCCAACTTGAAGGCATGATAGCTAAATGCCCAATTTGTCTAGAAAGGAGCAGATGGTCAAACCAAAAGGAACCACTCCACACTCATGAGTTACCAACAGGACTATGGTGGAAAGAAACTTTAGACTTCTCACAATGTGAAGTAAAAGAGCATACAGTAGTGGTAGATTAATTTTAACATTACATTACTCTGAAGTCAGTATTATACGAGGCCCTTCATTTTCGGTTTTTTTGTTTTAAATATTTCCCAGGAATTTATCGGTATTTATCACAACAACAAAATTACTGGGTGACAGGCGGCGCAATGGAATCTAGTGATATAAAAATGTAAAAAAAAAAAAAAAATACATTGCCTGCCTCCAGTGAATTTAAGAAAAAAAAAATATGTCTAATATAATAATACAAAATACATGAACAAGTGTAATTCCAGAATCCTGAGTAGCGTAGACGGGCAGCAGGGTTTTTAGAGTGTCCTTTCCAAGGTTTGTTTTCCTGCAGTCTTGTATGTAACTGGACTGAGACTCCCCAGGACCCCTGAACACTGTAGGCCCCCCCCCCAGTACAGACTGACCAGTCTTGTATGTAACTGGACTGAGACTCCCCAGGCCCCCCCCCCAGTACAGACTGACCAGTCTTGTATGTAACTGGACTGATACTCCCCAGGCCCCCCCCCCCCCCAGTACAGACTGACCAGTCTTGTATGTAACTGGACTGAGACTCCCCAGGCCCCCTGAACACTGTAGGCCCCCCCCCCAGTACAGACTGACCAGTCTTGTATGTAACTGGACTGAGACTCCCCAGGACCCCTGAACTCTGTAGCCCCCCCCCCAGTACAGACTGACCAGTCTTGTATGTAACTGGACTGAGACTCCCCAGGCCCCCTGAACACTGTAGGCCCCCCCCCCAGTACAGACTGACCGGTCTTGTCGGTACAGCGGCCATCGGAATGCTGCATTCAGATACGACGACCTCCTCCCAAACGCCACAGAAGAGGGGAGGGGAGTCTCTTTACTTTACTGAGATCCTTGAGAACTGCCCCAAGATCAGTTACCACCAACTCAGCCATTTTTTTAAGGCAGCCCTGTGGCAAGAGGGAGTTGGGGGGGGGCGAGAGACCAGTGAGCTTTACGCAGCCCCGCCGCTCCCTCCGGGATAGGAGAATACCCACCTACAGTTTGTCGGTCATAAGCGCGGGGCCGGGCGGCCGCGTCACCCTCCTCCAAAACATTTCGTGGTCAGATTGATTGAATCTGGCGAGGATTCTGCAGCTGGACAGGGCCTTCGCACAGACCCCCAGCAAGGCCAAGGGGCCGGCCGCCCTGGAAGCGACAGATTCCTCTACTACACCACCGCGTCGACCCCCTGACCTTTCTGCCGCCTCCATTCTCGTGCCTGCTGGGCCTTCGCCTTCCTTTGTCGTCTGTTCTCCTATCCGGTCGGCACCAACATCAGGGGTCGCCGTGCTACCCCGACTTTCTGTTTTCCTACAACTCTCAAAATCCTCCTCGCGGCTCGGTAACAAACCCGACGCAGACGGGCTCCCATCTTGGAAGGGCGCGAGCGGCACTGCCGCGTGTTGGGTGCGGGGCTACTACAGCTCTATCCACACACACACACACACACGACAGGTATTTTATTAATACAAAAAATAAACTGTTGTTTTTTTGTTTTTTTTTGTACTTGAGCGGAACAGAACCCAGGTGAAAATCGGTAAGGTCCGATCCGCGAGATTTGCATAACCGGAGAATTTTTCGGTAATCGTCGGAAAAACACCCGAGCCGAGCAACAGGTGCAATGAAAAGGCTGAGATCTTACTTCATCTGCCGTGGGTTACCTGAAGAGTTAGCCAGCGATAATTAATAATAATAATAATAATAATAATAATATAATAATAATAATAATAATAATAATAATAATAATAGTAACACTCCACCCACGCCGTATTCCAGAATATGGCTCAGTGAAAATAGAGCACTGCAGACTGTAGCAGCATCACTTGTAGATGCCGAGCAAGATAAACAAGACCCCCTGTCTAGTTATCCTGAACTACCACACCGATGGACAGTATAGCCCAGGGGGGGGGGGTTAAACATGGGCTACAGAACAGCGGACCACAAGGATGTTAGTAGTTATACAACAATATTCCCCTTCCCCCACATCTAGAAGGCTTCATTTTCAAAAAAAAAACAACAACAACAACAGAGGATGGAGTAGAATATAGGAGAAATTGTTGCTGTCTACTGTATCCTTAGGAACCTCTTACCTACAAAACACACACTCCAGAGTCAGAGCAAAGGAAAATGACAGGAGGTGTTTCCCCTGACCGGTACATTGCTGGATTTAATTCTTCCTAAAAGAATAATGAAGGAACGGCCTAAACAATACCCTAACTACAGGGGGATTTGTCAAGAAAGGGCTGACCATCAAAATATTTTAGTGAGACTGTTTTTCCACGAAACATTTATTTATTCAGAGATTGTTTACATAAGTTATTTCACAATACATTTAAGAGTGTAAGCTGTTCAACAACTCATTAAGTTGTGCTATATGCTGTGTGTTTGGTTTCAGTTAGTGGTTCAATATATATTTGGAGTAATGCATACTTTATGATTTGTATTTTAAATCCAATCAGGTGAATTATCGTGACAGTCGTCTCTACTTAATCCCTAATGAATGAACTATTTTTACATAAACACTTTGCATGACATTTAAGATTAAAGATGTCATATAAACACCATGTAAATGCCGTGTTTTGTTTCTTGATATCACCTATTAAAGGTGAAGCAGAGATGAATTAATTACCTTCCATTGTTTACAACAAAGAGAGTTAATCATTTCAAAACAAAAGGTGACCTAATATAACTTGCCCAAAGTGAACAATAAATACATGTTGGGAAGTAAAAACTCACCTGCGAAGTTTCTCAGAAATATTTTCTTTTTATTTATGTGCAGTGTCGTTTGAATTTCCTCCAGAGACTTCACATATTTCAACTTCATCACTACTGTAAGAGATAATTATTAGCATTAAAACAATAATGAGAGCAAGCGTGTAGATAAGCTAGCAGCTAGAACCAGTGCCAGTAAATATGATATTCGATAGAACAAAGCTACAGATGATGATTTAAATGGATTTTATTTGTTTGGTTTGTTTCTTCAGCGAGAGAACTTAGGTGATGGAGTATAGTGGCAAAATGCTGACAAGGAATTGATCAGTTCATGAAGAAAACACTTTGAAATAAAATTTCTGGCTTCCGGCGACTAGCAAAGGTTTTAGGGTTGGTCACCGTAATTCGCTGATGATGATAAACTTCAGCAGTGCAGAAACTCAGGTGTGTTGGTGGTAGATTTTAAGAAATGGCTAAATAAAATTAATGTTTTGAAGGGAAACAGTGGAACTGTAAACTAATGATAAACTTTACTACTAGACAGTATTTAAAATAATATTTTAAAAACAGCCAGAGAAAGAAATACAAACTCGGTATGTTCCTGAGTAAAATGCCCACAATCACAGAATGCTTGCCAGATCGACAAATGGGTAGCACACGTAACAGTTGCTGAAAAGAGTTAAGTGAACATTTTCCATAAATGTTAGTCCTCAAAGACTGAAGCACAGTACACTTACTGATCGTTAATCTGGAGAAAATCGAGTATCTTGCAAGACACTTGCAACGAATACTGAAGCATTGACAGATGGGCTCCGTCGGCCTCGGCTGCAGAGGAACTGGCAGGAGATCTGCCACATCGACTGCATTCACGGATATTCGGTCCTCTCCTAAAATGGAAGGATGGAATGTAGAGTTTTTTGGGAGGAAGAAATCAGTTGCCTTAACAGCAAAGGAAACGAGGTTACATGGAGAGGAAAAGTCGGCGAAAAACTAGTAAAAAAAAACGGTACCAGACTCTTCCGGATTTACTTCTTCCTTTGAGGCGGTCGACGTTTGCCACTGCGGGTAAATAAGATCTCTTTCCGTATCAAGTCGAGCGAACTGCGCGGACCGAACGGTAGAAATGTGCGCCGGGAAAGCTCAAAGGACTAAGAATGTCCGTAGCTCTTAGTTCTTACCTACCTGAGACGACTTCAGCGGCTGAGATGATGGCCCTGGCCCTCATCAACCCGCCGATCAAGATAACTGCTGCAGCCCACGACATCTCGGCCGGTACTGTTACCGTCGCAGTAAGCAGTACCGCGGCTTTTATGCGCAAAAACAAGGGGCTTGGTGGCTCGCGAAGACGGACCCGACACTCCTAGCAGGAGGGGTGCGACCGTCGCCGCCGGCCCTAAAGATAAAGAAAGGGACTGGAAATATTTGCACGTAATAACGGCGAAGAACGATGCTGTAGTTCAGCTACAGAAGCGTTTGTCTTCATCCCCCTCAATTGGGGCATTAAAGGTATCTTCTCGTCGCGTATTATCTAGGACATTATCAACCATCCTTTAATTAACAAAATGGCTATAAATAATTGGTAATGACCCCTTAAAAAGAAAACAGTTTGATAAATGAGTTGAAACTGAGAAAAGGACATTCACAAGTCTGTGAAGTTGTAGAATGCAGAAGAAGGGAATACTGCTTGGGTTAGGGTTTTCAGACGATGGATAGCCAAAGTCCCCCTTCCAAGTACTTGTCTTTGGAGCTTTACTCGTGCTACTCAACTTCTGTTATCAGACCCGGCCACCAGAGAAAATGGTCTGTCGCAATAAGGAAGTGGCCAGCAGGATGTTAGAGGCTTTCCCCTGCAGTGAAAGAGTGAAGTGGCGCCAGACTGCCATCGACGATAAATCTAATGCACGACGCCGTCACTGGTGGGTGGGCGGACCCCGGCTCTCAGCAGCAGCAGCAGACGCTATAAATCACGCTACAGCGAGAAGATGGGAACTGAAGGTACGATGCTTCCAATCACGGAATTACCCAAACATTAGTAAAGATGTTTTACGCTTCAATACTAAAAAAAGGGGGGGATCGTCTTGATTTTTTGACTCCTTTGTAAGATTTTATCTCTTTTTTATTTACTGTTAAAAGCTGTGATGCGGAGGACCGAGCTCGAGCACACTCATCAGCATCGGCTCTGTTGTCATGACAACGGATAGCAAAACGTTTTTGAAATAAGAAACATCATATAAATATATATATATTTTTTTTAAACTACTGCGAAAACATAGTATTGCCCTTTCTATTATACCTCGGGCAAGATAATCTCAAACCTGTCTCTGTTGGTCGGGAAAACATCGGCGGCGGAGATGGAGGACAAAGCTCGTGGTGGGACAGGTGCCCGCTGGGAGAGGTCGGTTAGACCGACTCCATCGCTTTTTTGTTTTTTCTTCAAAAAATGGATGATGTAGATTTTTAAGAGGCAAAAGTCGTCGAGAAAATGCCATCAGATCGCCTTATGCTTGCCTGGTATAGATAGGGGTTTGGCGGCACACCTGGTCGTGACGTCACACCATGGCAGACTGCTCGTTTCCCCCGCCAAAGTCTGACATGTGCGCAGCGCGTGTAGATGGCGGTAATGGTGATCGCAGATGAGGGGGGGTCCATCCGAATCACAACAGTCTTAGATCTGTCTCACCTGTCCTGACCGAGCCAGGCACTGAGCATCCGCCCTCCACTGGGCTCCGATCGACAACCGAGCCCCTTATTTATGAAAAGATGTCGCACTGCCCAGAGTCCGGCTGAATCCTCGCCCAAACACCCACCTTTCGTGTGAGAAATGTTCACTTTTTAAAGGTGAGATGGGGATACGAGTCTTTGTTGTCGCTATTTCGCACTTGCATTAACCGCAAACTGCGCTTAAACCCAGTCCCTCCTGTAAAGTAGACGGCCCGGAAATGTCAGAGAGTGAAACACTTCCTGATAATTAAGTATTCAACATAGGATTCTCCAAACCAAGCTAGACTTCCTAGAAAGCCATTTAAATCTCTAGTTGATAATAAGGACATTAATTTTTTCCTTTTAAACACTATATAAAAATTATCAGGGAAATCTCCTTACCTTGGACGGTTCATCACCAGTCTATTCTGACAGTGCAGGCACCAAATGTCTACAGAAGCTTTTAAAGGGGAATAAGAGAATTCTAATCTCATCGCTGACAAATGTAGACGTAGTAAACAAATACTGCTGGCCTTACTTTGTATGTGGCAACGAATTCATTTTAAAATTCACATTCACATTTATAAAAGACCAGGAAAAGAATTTTTTTTCAGCAGTTAAAATGATTGAGACACGACAAAATAATCGCTTCTTTTTTAGAGATTATGCTAGATGGCAAAAGTGGATTTACGTAAATTTGTTGTCCCCCACCTTTGATTATCTGAAAATTTGGGCTTAAAATTTATTAAGATTTCTAAACAACAAACTTATTAAAATCTTGGGGTCATGTGAATTATACAAATTCTAAGCCTGGTGTTAAAAAGGGGGGGCACCTACAGTGCTGAAATAGCAGCATGGATATTGAGAGTGCGACCTTTTTACAGCCAAAATTGTTTCTGAAATCACTTTGCCCACCCATTACTCCAAACTCCTTTATTCATTTTCTGACTTCAAGATGTTTGGACACGTACTGAGAGCCTTACCGATGTAAGAGCACTTCAGTATAGAGTAAAGTACAGATTTAGAGCTCCTTCTGATGAAATACTTTTGAAGATACGGATGAAGGGCTATAAAGCAACTGATCTTAATTGTAAAATTTTTTTTTAATTTCACAAAAAAACAACGGTACAGCTCCATTTCTCGTCAAATTTAATATAAAAAGACAAAACAAAAATCATTTATTACAATTTTATTATAAAAGAATAATGCAGAATGGTATTGGTTTGCAGAAAAACTTAATTTGAATGAAGAACAGAAAATGCAAAGGTTTCTTTGTGTTTTGGAAAATAAGCAGCGGAAGTTCTAAGAACAGTTTTTAAGAAGCATAAATGATGCAGGCGAAAGTAATGGATAATGTCGTCAGGTGGTTCAGTACTATTTCATACAAAAAACTCTCAATGGCTGGTAGTTTTAGTTAGAAGGTTCCTGATACATTATCTGTCATATGAAATGGTGAGAAAGCTCTTCTATGATAAAATGAAACAGAACTATTTATTTTTCAGGTACTTTTTTGTCAAAAACATCAGTGGCGTAATCAGTTTTTGTAAAAATGAAGTACATTTTTCTCAGTCGGTGGGATGTAAAGATTATTCTGTGACATCTGTCCATCAATCAGGTTGTCTCGCTCAAAATTCTTGTGGAAGCAGGAGACTACATGTTTAGAAATATGACCAATCATTATTTTAAACCTCAGACATCCTTTCATTGTATGGCTGGTGGCCACAATATTCTTAAGAAATACCTCTATCTTCATAGATTTATGAGTTATTGTAACATGATACTGTGTTCCCACTGAAAAAAAAAAGAGAAATAATAAAAATTACAAACACTGAACATTATTTTTTAAAGTACCACAAAGTGAAGATATTTATGGAATATTGTGGTGTGATTTAAGGTGGCAATAAACTTTCAACTATAAAATTATTGACATTTCAATGACACATCACCAACATAGACCTGATACGGACGGACAGCTGGGTTATGCAAAGAGAAATGTTTAACCTCAATTTTGTTGATGGTGATGAGTTTTATGATAATCAGAAATCCTGGTTTTTGAAGCAGGATGGATTCAAACCCACAAAAGTCCTGGTGGCCTAGTGGAGCAGAACATTCAATTAGTAGTTCTTGGGCTTGAATCCATCTTGTACTAAAAATAATGATTTTTAACTGGCATTAGAGCCATCATCAATAAAGTTGAGATTAATGACATAGATTCTTACACAATCCAACAGTTTTTATTGACACATGCCTGAGGATGCCGACAGGTGAGGTTCACCAAAATGTGGCTCATTTATAACAGAGGTGGTGACAAATGCTTGAAAAGTACAAATATCGCAATGTTTAGGTTGTTTTCTGTATCATTATTATTTATATTTGTGTTTGCTCCTGGAGAACCAGGGGACACTAAAAGGCCAGGCAATACACTTTAATACATTGCACCAACTTAAATTCTGCACATCGAAGCTGTTGGCACGAGAGATTTCTTTAGTTGTAACAAAATCATTTGCAGTCAGTCACAGATTGGCTATGGGTGACATCTCCATGTTTTACGATTGTTTCTGTTGTATGGCAGCACTAAATTTACTAAAACTACACTGAAAACGAAAACAAAAACTGTAACTAGATGTTGTCTTGGGTCTCTTTACACTTCAGTCTGTGTGGAAGAAGGTTTATCCGCTCCACAATTTTACTAACCACAGTTGATGTAAGAGAATATGATAGATCATTACAAATTCTGTAGTTTATCAGTAAATTTTAAAAATGTTTTACACGATTCCAAGATCAAACTTCAGCTGAGTGAATAGCTGGGTCTTTTCTTATGATGTTGTGACAGATGGTTAGTCAGCAGTGGCTGGGGCTATTGCATACCACTAATACTGTTTCATATTCATCTTTTTTTAAAATCAAACCTGTCAGTATCTGAAAGATGATGAAACTAATGCTTTTCAATCCCTTCCCATAGTCTAGCAAAATCTTAGAACATTTTTATCTCTTCTTCCTCCTTCTATTCACTTAAGTGTTAATACATAACAAAAAAACTACTGTATTTTATACATTTTTTTAAATATAATTTTAAAAATCCATGCAACTCTTTTTGAGATGACAGATAATCTACCATTTCATCTTCATGCCAGGTCATGAAGGCAAGTGAACATGATGATGAGAGTTGAAGAGGCACATTTAAACTGGCATAAAATAAAGCAGTTTAGTGATTAATAATTATTTATGAATAATGTACATGGCATTTCAAAAAAATGGCTACACAAGATGTTTTTCAGACTAAAGACAAAATCACTTAATTATCAGAATTGCCAAACACACCACATGTTTTGATTTCTTTTCAACACCTGATGGTAATGAATTTTGTCTAATTATCTTAACTATAAATAATGAAATTTAAATATTCTTACCCATTTTCTTCAAATACAGAAACTGTTTATTTAGCATCACGCCCAGGATAAAACCAGAATTTAAAGGTGACAAAACAACACAAGATTTATCTGTAATGGAAACATTATATCAATTAGAATAAACCGTGCATTAAAACACCTATTCAAACGAGTTTGTTAGCAATGTTTTCTAGGTAGAATACTAGTTTAAAAGAACTCTGTGTAGCTTAACATGAGATTCTGAAAACTTTTATCCTCTGTAACTAAGCAGCAAGATAAAATGATTATTTTCTTGAAAATTTTATAATAAAGCAACGATTTCAGACAACAGATTAATAATATTTTAACAAAGCCTACAATTATAACTTATAAACTAAAAATGCTAATCATAACAATTAATATAATTTATTATGTGTTCACTAAAATGTAGGCAACATCAGTGAGCCATAAGAGTACCTAATGATCTCTCAGCAAGACCATTGAATCAATTTGAGGTGCATATGAGACAAGTTTCTGGTATGAGGCCCCTAAGTGAAGAAGTCATATCTGTACGTTCCAAGAGTAAAACCTTCTACAAACTCTCAGGTGCAGTCCAGTAAACAAAACCAAATAATAATGAATGCTAGTTCGCATCACACAGCCTTTTCTAGAGATTGAGAAGAATCTCTAATTTATAGTGCACATTTGAGATGAAGAAAGATGATGTTATCAGTTAACAATTGTCCATGAACCTATGGATAGATGTGTGGGAATCTATATTTACCAGCTTTCTGAAGGTAACATGCTGAAATATCCTACCACATTACATTTATCAGTCTACAGCTAAACAGTACTCACATTTAGGGGTCAGCATAATACAACATGCATATATTTTATTAATCCATTTGCATTGATAAAATAAGTCATCTGCTTCAACATTTTTTGTTGAAATTTCTGGTTCTTCATCAGCATCAATAAAGTGTTTTATAATTGCTGAATCTTTATCCGCCTCAGTATCATCTTCTGGAATTTGCAGATCTTCTTCAGTTAATTCAAACATTGAATCTACACTGTTTCCCCAGTTTTCACTTGATATTTCTGCAATAAAATGGTATTAATCAATAACTATTTACTAAAATGAGAAACAAACAAGTCAGTTAAAACTTTAGGTCTATTATTAGTATTTTTGTCTTCTGCAGCAGAATTCACTGTCTGTTGGGTAAATGAGCTATTTCTTTTTAATCAATAAAAAAGCATGCAGATGTGTAATTCCAAATTCCATTCCCTCTTCTCAACAAACATCGAACATATGTAACAAAGGTTTACCTACTACATGACGTGTACAGTAAGTAGTTATTTTATAAAATCTCTCACTGCTGTAAAGCTATACAGCTGCTCAGTTCATTTATCCATCTATTTCCATAGTCCCACTTGCTCCTACGTATAATAAGTGTACATCACTTTGGGTGCTGCATTGTGGAGGTAGATCTGCTGGTTTGAAACAAGGATTACATGGGAAACAAAACAAGTGCCATTGTTATGTGACTGTAGGAAGTCACGGAAGGTAGCGTCCTGGCAGTCGAAGAGAGAATGAATGATGAGGCTAAGACCTCAAACTCATCCTGGTGTCTGTGTGAAGGTGAAACTCGAATGGAGATCACAGATATTAAATGTCAACACTGATGTAGGATAAAAAAACAAAAAGTTATGTTACGTGAGTAATCACTTCAGTCACAGCTTTGTTTGGTGGTCATGAGAGTTTAGAACCAGAAGGGTTTTCTTTCTCGATATATAAAAAAAGGGGGAGACGGGGTCGGGGTGTGTGTGTAGGTGTGTGTGTGTGAGTGTATGTGTGAGTGCGAGTGAGTGAGTATGTGTGAGTGCGAGTGAGTGTATGTGGGAGTGCGAGTGAGTGTATGTGGGAGTGCGAGTGAGTGAGTATGTGTGTATGTGGGTTATCTCCCTTCGACCTGTTAAGACAAAAAAACCCCGAACATTAGTTACCACTCGTGTCATCGTCTCCATCTTCGAGGACCACAGCACCGCCAGCACTCTCTGTCCCTTCTAAATCTGTCTCCCTGGTGATGCCGTCTTCGCCCGCTATACGGATTCTGAAGCATCCCAGGTTTACTGTAATAGGGATGACATTAACATAGGCCTTAGCACAGCCGCTGATCTGGTGCCTCGATACGTGCAGGTTGTAAAACTTCAGGCACACTTTCACGAAACGAACCCTCGGAAGCTTGATGCAGATGGGCGGCGGGTTTGTGGCTGAATAAAAGGGGTAAAATAAAAACAAACAAAGGTCTTCATTTATTTAAAACCACCTTCCCCCAGATGTTTAATTCAAAAGTTTACAGTAACAGCAATCAGGGGAAGCATGTAAACATTAAAATTACAATGGACATCCCACCTACTCCACCTCACCCCCAGGCCTCCTACATCACCCGGCACACACACACAGAGAGAGAGAGAGAGAGAGAGAGAGAGTCAGGATGATGTTTATATAAAACAGTAAAGAACTCAGGTTTAGAATTTGCTGCTGACACCTCCACCCAGTAATACTCCCTGACAGATATACAAGCGAAATCTCAACAGAGATGGCAAGGATATGATGCAACTGTTATTAATATTAATGCTTTCTGACTAATTTCCACAAATTGTTGGAGAATAATAATAATAATAATAATAATAATAATAATAATAATAATAATAATAAAACAAAAATATTAGAAACATTAACATTTTGTAGTGTCTCTTATTTCTTCTCATTATATTAGTGTATTTTAAAAACACTTCATTTCTTATATTAAATAAAATGAATATTTCTTATTCTGAAATATCAAAACTTAATTTCTTAAAACTAATGGTTAATTTTCATGAGGAACCTTAGAAATATTCAGTTCTTTGTTTCACTTCTAGCACAAAAGGAAAAAAAATGAATTAAATGGTCATAAATTTCATTACATTTGAAACGTAATCACTTTCAGTAAACATAAGAAAATCATTCTGAATGTTCTAATATTTGCCTTTATTTACTTTACTGCAGAAATACAATTTTTTGATATTAAGATATGAATGATAAACTCACATTTATTGTTTTTAATTTTCACAATAAAACTTACCAGATATTTCTTTTGTAAACACTGGTCTGCCATTTATCTTTACAGTTAATTTAACTCCAATGTTATTTTTCAGGTATTGCACAAGTATAAAAACTGAAAACAGAAAAGTGATCAATTAAACAAAAGTTTATGTACATGATAAAAAAAAGAGGAGACCTGCTGCTACATTTTCATTCTTAATTTAAATATGCAATGACTTCATTTGCATACTTCTGTTTCAAAGAAAGAAAATAGTGTCCAAACTGCATAACGTTCATGCAAATAATTTTAATTCCAAAAGAACTTATGAGAAAAAGGTTTAAGCTGGCCCTACGTACAGAGAGCAAAACTCTAAACAGTTTTGCTTTTTCAATGAAACATGCAGGCTAGAAAAGAAAGAAGAATACGCTTTTCTCATAAAGGAACTGAAATGTGCTGAATTTTATTCTTTATGCTCTACAAGAAAATTTGCACCAACAAAAATAATACTGGACTTTCTTTTACTGGAATTATGATGGGTAGAGATGAGTTCTTGAGAAAAGTTTCCATAAAATGTATACAACAAACATAATATAAATCAAGGTAATTGATTAAAGTGAAAATCTATCAATTCAGTGGAATCTTTGTAGTACAATTATTATTATTGTTGTTGTGATGATGATGATGATGATGATATATATACATATATACATGAATCAGGAAAAAAAACTGCAAAAGTGTGAAAAATTCAGATATCGCACTGGACCAAACATGTCTTTATTAATGAGAGTAGATATAAAGTACAGTCCATCTTTGTCAGTAAATGATACTTAAATTATCTTCACACAATTAGTAGATTGCAAGTTTTAGTCCAGTAGCAGTTAATTAAATCATAATTTTTTTTTAATATTTAAAATTAATATTTAGATGTACATGGTTGTGCTTTATAAAGTGAACAAATCAACAATGGGATATTTCGTGCAAGACCCTGTAGGACGGTTTAGCATCGCTCTGAAAGAGTCATCTGATATTCTAACTCTTTTGCCAAGCCCAGGCTTGAGTCATGTATTGCTTTAATTGCTGTATGTGGCAATTTGTCTTTCCTCAAAAGTCACACCATTGTCAAGTGATTCTAAATTAGCATAACAATGGTCCAATTGAATATAAAAACTGTTACAAATGCTCATAAAACAAAACGAACAATGTCCAGATATTTCGCAAAATAAACTCCATATATCAAACTTTATGGCCAGTTATATATATCCCTGTGTTGTTTGATCGGTGTTTCTTATACTTAAAGCTCATTACTTGAGAATAATGTTTGATTATACTAACAGCTATAGAAAAAATCATCATTATAAAAACAGTAATGACAGAGAACACGAGACAAAAAAAAACTTTTAAAGGGAACCAACCATTAGACAAAAATCTCATTCCCCTTTTTATCAGCAAATTCTCTAGTCTCGTGGCAGAATCATTTCCAGAACAAATACAAACTATATATAATCTCAATTTAACTTTGTCTTTATCAAACAATGTAGGCTCTACTAACAGAATCGGGTAGCACTGGGTCTATAGATAAAATTGATTTCTCACCCGACAACAGCTAGATAAGGTTCGCCAGTGAGAACAATTTGCATTTGTAAACAAACTCACATCTGAACTTCTTTCTGAAGACCTTGATGTTAAATGTAGCTGCACACCAAGTGTGTCTGCAACGAAATCCATTGGTTGTCGAGTTGAGGAGCTGGCCATAAATCTTATCAACCAAATTTCCCTGCACAAGGGTAGACAACAAGTCTTCCTTAGAAAAAAGCTCTTCAATGTCAATGGGAGAAAAGGACGAATCAGCGCCCGTTTCTGTAAAAGATTAAAGAAAGATACCGTCTCTGTTACAGTGATTACCAAAACACCTTCAGTCAGCCGTTGTTTTTCGGATACCAGTAAAGACAGAGTGGAAATTTCTATTATCTATTGAAAACATTTTTAAACAAAAAGTGGCACAAACTCGACGGTGCCACCTCATACGGGTTTTAGAATTTTATCAATAAAACATTTATTCTTTTATATATTTTATAAACAAATGAGAATTTACTCAACACGGATTGGAATTCCTTACAAGAAGATCTTAACCATTTCCTCCTCATGTTTAAATGTCTGCATATGTTTAAGTATAGTATACTAAAGTTAAAACTCCTATTACTTATATGCCACAGCTATGAATCCCGAATGCTTATCAAGTTAATTTTTAAAACAGATTGCTTTACCTAGATTCCACAATCGATCCAGGAAAAGGTATTTCATGTGCTATCCACTGTTTTGACTGAAGGAAAGCTCTGCAGTCAGTAGCTGGTGTAAAAGCATGTTTGGAACTCAATATTTTAAAATATTTTGTAAACCTCGACCATATCTCCTTTCATCCTTAGATATATTAAACTCAGCAACTAGAAAATTTTCTAGTCTTTCCGCGCAAGTCAAATTACGAATTTTCCTCAACATTCCTGGAAATCTTCTGCAAGTATGAGACCGTTCTTGCACTGCTCATCCAAGATGTGGCTGAATCAAGGCGTCATATATTAAAAAAAAAAACACAAACTTACAATTTCTCTGCTCTTTTGCCTAATATTCTGTTAGTCATACTAGCAGCTATGCTGTTTCAAATATTTAAAAAATAAGTAACCTTGAATCTATCTCTTCGTATATTTGAATCATATTAACTTCCAGCATGAAATTTGCAATTTAATTTCCAATTCAAAAGTTAGCACATTTTCAGTTAACATTCAACTGTATTCTCCACGTGAAAGCTCAGTTATCATAGTTTTCGAGTGACTGCTAACTTTCTCTCCATTATTTACTTCCCTTAGTATCATCCAAAAATAGGACCAACGACCAAACTCTTTGGTACACATACCTCTTGTAAATTTACAAAATCTGATAACACAGTTTAACGGTCTACTATTGGTGAGACAATTCCACAGTCATGCTAACAATTTGCCATCTATGCCAAACCCACTCATCTCTGCAAGCGACCTTTTACGTGGTACCTTATCAAAAGCTGTACTAATATCTACACAAATAACATATGATTTGTTACAATTATCAACCAGCTCAGTTATAGTTGCATTCTTAACAAATTTGTCAAATCAGGAAGTTCCCGATCATAATCCATGTGGACTTTTACAAAAACGACATCCGATCGGTTAAACTTACTGATTTATAATTTTCTAAATAACTTGTCTCGCTTCTCCAAGAAAGTAAAACATGAGCATCATTCCATCTATTAGGTATTCTACTCGTTCTTATGGGTTTTTTAAAAAAAATATTTTAGCTAAAAAGTAACTAATAGTATTTTAAATTGGACACCCAAACCCAAGAACCTGCTATTTTATTCATGTCTAAATTATATAATTATTTTCTTACTTTCTCCTTAGACAAGCAGGCTTAGCTATGTACACAGTTTCATCGTCCCTTCCTGTTTGTTGTAAATACATTAGAGAAGTATCCAGTAAACGTATTTTCCATTTCCATATTATTTTCGATACACGTTTCTTCTTTATCTTTAAACGGACCCAATCTGTTCCTTTGAGATAAAATTAAAACGTTTATGTTCATAAAACCTATCCATTGCTAAATTCCTTTCAGAAAATGATCTGATCCTTCAATCCTATATGCACAGCTTTTCCTGTAAAATTTTAAGCCTATTCGCGCCATCAGAACCGACAAAATGTACTCTCTTTTCACGGATGAAGCCAGCGAGTCAGTTTCCTTGGGACCCACCTCGGCACTCTTCCTTCTCTGCGGACACCCCGTCCGCGCCAGCATCGCCACTTCTAGTTCGCGCGCTCTCTACTCTTTTCCTGACCAAGACGAGTGCATTTTCGACAGATTCTTGTACGCTTATTGTTGTTTTGTTATTACTATTTTCTTTACCCCGATTTGTCTCATGTTAGCATTCCGTGTCAACAGGACTGTGATCTCCGTCCGCCACCCGATCGGTCAAAGATGCAAAGTCTGAGAGATGGACAAAGGTGATGCGGGTCCAGCCTGACGTACCTAGGCCGTTTGCTTGTACCGTCTGGTCTGGTCGGTGCATCGTTCCACTGCTGGAAAACACCTCCTGATGTCCAATCACGGAGTTATAAACCCTGTACTTATGCCTATCGGCATAAAACCAATTCTAGCTAACTTATCGCTGTCTTTGAGAATCCGTCGTACACCATCTTTCGACGGTGATATGTGTATATGACAACGCCTAGAACCTGTCTGTCGAGGGCTGCGGCAGTCGGTGCGCCGTCCGCCTTAGCAATTTATTTCAGGCACCCCACCCCTTCCCAAGTTCAGATTTATCTGCTACCAGTACGACTACCGCTCTAGTGCAATCCAGATCACAGTCTCCTAACACCTGTGCACTGGTTTACTCTTCTATGCGATTTTCACACCTTCCGCGAAGCTTTTTAGCCCTGACGAAGGTCCGTGGAGTGGTCAGCGAAACATCGTCCAATATACGAACGCCCAGCGAGAATCTTAACAACTTAAACGTCTAGATTACGAAGAAGTGCTCGAAAGCAACAGACAAACATAGCCAACCTTCACCGCCTTCCTGCGTCCGGACGACCCCTCCAGCGGCCAAGCCGAACATGAACAAAGCAGCACAGAGGATGGGTGCACTCTTCATCTTTCTGGCTTGAGCAGATGCGTGCAGAGAAGCTGGCCGTCAGAGCGCCACTCTTCCTAGTTTCATCTGGCCAGCTGTTTTAATACCCTCCTGTCCCCCATCACCCCCTTCCCGGTTTCCGATTGGTCGGCTCACCCTTTTTCCTGCTTCACCTAAAACACTAACATTCTGGCAAACACCTGATTACGGTTTCCAAGGAAATAATTACACGAAAGCGCGGATCATGGTACATGTACAACAACAACAACAACAACAACACCCATCTTCCACAGAGAAGCTAATAATAATTTTGGAAATTACTGCAACAAATAATCCATCGAGCTTCGGAAAGTCAAAAGAAAAAATTAGAGATTTCATCAGTTTTATTAAAAATATCATAAAAGAGTTATAACCAGAACTGGGCGGGATGCAGGCGCAAACTTATGCTAAAGAACCGGGCACGTGACCCTGGTCGTGATGCGCAGTCGTCAGAGATCTCAGCTCCCGTCAGCGCCCCCACCTAACAGAAAGGGGGGGGGTAACCCTCTCCCACGCCACCCATTAAGCTGCAATCTGTGTGGAATGTAGAGACGTAGTCAGGAGATTCGCTACCATTCTGTACCTAATAGCTCAGTGCGTTTGAGTCTCCGTCAATTCAACACCGACACGCGGTGGCGCGAATTCTGATTTTAACCCTTTCGCCGCTGGCCAAACTTTCCCTCAAAAAGAAGCGTTTTGCGGAGAGACGTGTGACGGGTGACGCGTCTCCACTACATCGTATCAATAACAACAACAATCATGCAACAGGGTCAGTATCACGCATATCAGTCATGGATCAGTGTTGCGTCTACTGTCCTTCATTTGCAAAGAGCACTTTTTGTAATCCTTGATGCGCTCCTGCAGGTATCACAACGGCCCGGGTCACCACCACATAACCCACGCAACATTTGCTCGCCATCAAGTAAAAGTGTAAATACGACAAATGGGAGATTCCGAGGAGTTTCAAAGAAAGGAATTAGCAAAATAGAACGAAAAAGAGAGATTTACAAAGACAGGCTAACGTTACATTGCCCGAGACATGTGCGAGTTAATCTCGATTGCATCAATCCTTCCGAATGTACTGCACAAACCGATTTATTAAAACATCTGAATAAATAAAATATTTTGATTTATCATTTGAAGATAATTAATAAACATTAAAAATTAACGTCTAAATAATTCAAGAGGAGGTATACTTATTATTTCGCCTGTCAGCCAGAAGAAAACGGAGAAGATGGCAAGAATTTCATAACACAACGTGTTCACCAGTCTCAAAACCGGGGGGGGGGGAGAGAGATGTCTCAGTTAATTTAGCCCTACAATTTAGCTGAATTAGGGTTTTATGACCACGTTATTTCCACCAACTTTACGCATTCCCTGTGAGTCCATAAGTTAATTTAGAAGCAGTTTCAGTATTCCCGTCATATCACATCCAGTTGATATAACCGATGTATGACAGTGACAATTCTGTGATTGGTCCAATTTTTCTCTACCAGAAAAACTTTGAAATTTGGCGTTCAGGATAAGGCTTTTAGGGAAAATATTAGACAGACAAAAATATAGGCGTAAATGACTTGACTAGGCTCAATGTAGGCACGCAACCGATTTTCTCATATTCGAATTAGCAATTCTATCTTTGCACGCACGCAAAACCACCGAATTGTTCACCCTCTCTCTCTCTCTCTCTCTCTACTGACGTCATCTCTCTCTACAGACGTCATATCTCTCTCTGTACTGACGTCATATCTCTCTCTCTGTACTGACGTCATATCTCTCTTGTGCCATCGTTGATCCGTTTAGTCTCCTGACTCGATATCTCACTCGTAGCGTCTGTTGAGGGCATTACCAGAATCAATTGGAATCCATGCACGTCTAGCAAATACTTATTCTGATTGGAGTCTCTGAATTTGGCAGCAAAAACCTCAAGCTGAGCAGGTATGTCCTTCTCTAAGCATGGTTATTATTAGTGGACCATCGGCGAAGTCCTTTATGTTACATACATGCAAAAGCGAGTAATTTCGATATCGTCTGAAACCTTCCTGATCAAGTCTGAATCGCATTTCTCGGGTGATTAAGCACTCGAAAATGCTCTCGTTTCTATACCGATTTTTATCACATAAAGTTCCGCTGCTGCATTTCCAACTTTAAAAAAAAAAAAAGAATCGACAACTTTCTTTTACGCGGAAGTGTCGGTTTCCCCGTTTTCAAGATAGCGCCATTGATAAGGAGTTCAAGAAGCATCCCCACTCCCTATAACGACGTTCTCAACGAAACGTTAACCTTCAGTCCATGAAAAAGAACCCCAGTTCTCTTAACCACCAGCATCCCGTACATCACCATCCTCACCTGACGTCTTCGGAGGAACCCGACGACCCACCCGCGGTCTGGGATCATACGTAAGAGCAGCAGTAAAGATAACAAGGTCATCATCATCATCATATGCATCGTCTCCAGTGTCATCGTCATCAACGCGAATCATCATTACTGCCACCTCTTCACTTCACAATCCGAATTATTGAAGTTCAGTCCATTTACAGTGTCTTTTTTTTACATATTTTGACCATGTTGTGTATTTGCTAGGATATGTACTGTCAGCTTTTCCTGCATTATGTAGTGTGTGTGTGTGTGTGAGTCTTTATCCACGGTTTTCAGTACAATACTTAGGGCCAAAAAGAGTTTCTTGGATAAGTGTGCGAGGGTCATGGTGCCATCCGCGAAAATTTCCGGAATCAATCTCTCGCGGACGACGAGGGGCAGGTGTAAACAATTCTACCTGGAGATAACCTTCAATTTTGAAAAAATATCGATACCCATTGAAATCTCCATGGATACATTACTACTGTGGAGGGGGTACAGCAAAGTTTCCCTCCCCCAGAAGCATGCGATGAGGTAAATAATTGTCATGAATTAAAGTGCATGAAATTTGTACATAGCATCACGTTAACTAAGAACTAGTACACCCCAGGAATGTATTGATACCCGATGTCAGCCTTCCTACAACGATCGATGACAAAGTAACAACAGATCCAAGGGCGATGATGGCTGCAGACACCGGATCGATTGGAAATGTAGCAGCTTTTCCACTGCCGTTTGGAAGTTTGAAAAAAGTTAATAAACTCTTGAGTTTTCTCGGGGATAGAAAATTGCATGAAAGTCAGAACTTACCCGTATGGTAGCAGTATGGGATTGAGCGCTACAGCTGCTGATTTCGTTATTAATGGCGGGACGAACGGACGACTTATAATAATAACAGAAAGGTCGCTTCCAACATCGAGTTGAATAAAGCAAACGTTCAGAAACCAATCAGCAGGAGCGTAACAAAGGATGGACGACTGTCCCGGCCTAAGCATTTGATAAATCCTTTCGAAATTGTTATAAAAATTTTTAAAAAAATCGTGGTAGTTAATAGAACACTTTAAAATTTAATCGCGTACACGGCGGTGGGAGAAAGGGCAAAAAACCGCCGAAGAGTTTATTACTGGAATCTCTCTGCTGCAAACCTCCCCTCCTCTTACCCAAGCTGGGCTGTGTTCATCACGGGCCCCACCAGTCATTAACAACTGGGCCGGGCTGGAGACAGCACCGAGAAAACGGAAAATCAGATTAAAGCGCTCTGTAAATGTAGCAGTAAGAGAGATGTAGAGATGAATATTCCAGTGATTTGCACAGACCTCGACGAGTCTGCTGGAAATCAGTTGAGCATCACACCTGGACAGGTATTCAAAAGTAAATCGAACGAATCAGTTGAGCATCACACCTGGACAGGTATTCAAAAGTAAATCAAACGAATCAGTTGAGCATCACACCTGGACAGGTATTCAAAAGTAAATTAAACGAATCAGTTGAGCATCACACCTGGACAGGTATTCAAAAGTAAATTAAACGAATCAGTTGAGCATCACACCTGGACAGGTATTCAAAAGTAAATTAAACGAATCAGTTGAGCATCACACCTGGACAGGTATTCAAAAGTAAATTAAACGAATCAGTTGAGCATCACACCTGGACAGGTATTCAAAAGTAAATTAAACGAATCAGTTGAGCATCACACCTGGACAGGTATTCAAAAGTAAATTAAACGAATCAGTTGAGCATCACACCTGGACAGGTATTCAAAAGTAAATTAAACGAATCAGTTGAGCATCACACCTGGACAGGTATTCAAAAGTAAATTAAACGAATCAGTTGAGCATCACACCTGGACAGGTATTCAAAAGTAAATTAAACGAATCAGTTGAGCATCACACCTGGACAGGTATTCAAAAGTAAATTAAACGAATCAGTTGAGCATCACACCTGGACAGGTATTCAAAAGTAAATTAAACGAATCAGTTGAGCATCACACCTGTAAGGTATTCAAAAGTAAATTAAACGAATCAGTTGAGCATCACACCTGGACAGGTATTCAAAAGTAAATCAAACGAAGTGCTGGGTACTCTACTTAGGCACTGAGTTCGCTTTCCGTTTGCTGACACGGATCTTGAAGAACTCACCAGCAGTTTTACTGTAGTTTATATATATATATATTTTTTTTTTCTATGAATGCAGAATGGAGGTGTGCTGGGTTTGAAAGCCTTTTACGGTAGACCCGACATGTGTGTATTAACTTACTGAAGCTTCGTTCACACGAATGCCACAGTTACTGGCGAAGTTAGATGTGTGTTCAATGTTAGGATATGGTTCTGTGAGGCAGACGTCGGGTATACTTTTAAGGAGGGAAGTGCAGTTGAACACTCGCATCAGGTACTCTTGATGAAGCCTAGAATAGCTGTATTTGCTTTGCTAGCGACTCAAAAACATTTTTAAAATGTTGTATAGTCCTTGATACTACTGATGAAAACGTAATAAAGAACTTGTTTATTTAACATTTTAATTAATATAAAATAGTAATGCACTCAGATATCACTTTCGTAAGTCAGACGACAAAATTTTTTGATAGTTTTTTCCTTCAGATGGCCTGGAAAACCCGAAAGTCGCCGTATTTTACATACAAGATTTTTCTCAAAAGTCAAACCGATTTAGACTGTAGGGAATGTATGCTTAAGGGTGGGGGGACCAGCACCTGTCCCGGGCACAGAACTGCCGGAAACCGTTCTGTTTTAGCTAAAAAGGGTCAAGAACTTGTCGACAAATCTTGGTTCTTTCGTGCTCCCAGGTGATTTTAGGTAAGGCTGGACATTTACCCGCAACAATGACGGTCTGCTTTAATGTGAAGGACTCTGGATACTGGCTCAAAGTTGGTCACTTTCCTCCGTCATACTTTCGGAACACAGTTAAAAAATATATATATAATTTAAGCTACAAAACACTTGGCGCCAGAAATCGGAAATTATTTTGGTCAGTTTTATTGAACAGCAGCCCCGCGAGAACCAGCTACGTGTTGTGCGAGACACCATTCCGTACACGCGACCCCTGTTTAGGTGAGACAGGAGAAAAACACGACACCAACGGAATATTGCCATCATGCGCTATTTGAGCGACTCCATCTCTGAGGCTGACCGTACGACAAGCAGTTAGTCCAAAACCGCCATTGCTTACTCTGCAGCAGAAAGTATGCCAGGAATTGGCGAAGAATTAGCCTTCTTTCGCAGGAAGAGATATAGAATATAATGGCTTTGTTGTACTGGAGCATAACCATACATGGTCAGCACGCCTTTGTTTAGATCCTTCTTCATCTAAGAGACAGACAGAGATCCCTCTCCCAACTCTGAACACTACTCAGGAGCTAGGAATCGCCGCCATTTTGATTTGCAACTTCTACTTTTGAAATAATGGCAGGGGTTTCTGACAACGCAATATGATTGCTGTTGTAAATATTTTTGTTTAATGAATTATATGGAGAGGAGGTGCTGGCATTCCTGTTTATTCATAAACAGTATTGGCTATTAGTCATTCATATTTAACATTTTTTTTTGGTAATAATGTGGTTAGCACTTGGATGTCTACCTAAAACTGTTCTAATTAGCTTTATGATAACATTTTACAAGTGATAAAATTCCTTCCTCTTTGAAGATACTATGCTGCCGTTTACATATCTATGTTAAAAAAAAATGGATGCTATAGTAGCTAACACTTAGTTTTTTTTTAAATCTTTGTTTGTATGCAAAACTGTTTTGGTCTTGTAATATGTTGAAAGGAATATAAAATATTGATTTCACATTAATTTAATTTAATTATATTCACAGGTTTATTATTTACCAAAATAAAACTGCACTTGAATGAATCTGTTGTAAGTGTTGTGACTTAAACTGCATAAAAGATGCAGTAACTCTAATTAGTCATTGATTGGCAGGCATACATTTACATTCCTGTCTATAGCATATTGGAGAGTCTCAGTTATATATCAGACATGGTGAAGTGGAAAGGCAAGGAATGCGGGGATAGTAGAGCCTTGAAAATAAAGCACTGCTTATGACTGGATTCCTCTCATTTATGAAATAAAAGTGATATACAACAGAGGCAATGAGAATTATGAGACTGATGCTATTTACTAAAGTTTGATTACTATTCAGCCCATCCACATTGGGCCCAAAGTGGACAAGGTGGTTAACTTCTTTTGATCTCTATGCTGATGGAAAGGACTGACAAACAATGCAACTTCAGACAATTCGACAAAACAAAGGTACTGGGCATTTTTATAACACTTTGCCAGGTCAGATGTGCAAGAAACCTTGTTGTTATTTGAAACAGGAGCAGCGACAAAGTTAAAGGCACTAAACAGAACAGATTTTGTATTTGAGGTAATCGGTGTTTGCTCCACATACTCTCACAAAATAAGGGACTACTCAGCAATTTTATACTCATTTGAGAAAAGCAGCCAGAGATGATAATTTTGGAGCAGATATTGATAATCAAATTGGAGGCTGTATTCAGTAAGCATGATTCGGACTGTGGAAAGTGTAAACTACTTGATGGTCAAAGTTTAACCATTGTACACACCATCAAAATGGCTGACAATTGTGAAAAAAATAATCTCAAATGGCAGCACAAGAGGAAAACAAAAAAAATTTAACAGGTTGTAGAGAAGAGGAAAATTTTTTTTTAAAATTGGCAAAATGAATGGAGAGAGTTAAAAAGCTAAAGACTTGTTACAGATGTGGATTAACTGGTCATTTTGGTGGTGAACCAGAGTGTCCAGCAAAAGGTGAAACATGCAACTGTCAGGGGAAATATCTTTTTACTAAAATTTGTAGAAATAATAAGACAGAGATAAACCAGATAAGAAAAAAATGACAATAAAGTGAGATGCTACACGAGTATGCATTTCTTGTGACAGACATTGGAAAAATCAAATGTTAGCACGGTATTTGTGGGTGGCATGAAACTAAAGATGTTAGTGGATTCTAGAGCTACCAACAATATCACTGAGAAGACTTGAGGGAAATTGAAAGATCAAAAGGATAAAGTGTCAGCCGTGAGCTACCCCAGCTAGCAAAAGACTTTTGGATAAGCCATCGGTTTGAGATGATTTTGGAAGTCATCAACAGAAAGGCTATCTTTGCATTGAGAAGATACTGCTTTGGAGTTGGGAACACTAAAAATTAGCAGCGACTGATATTGTCAAAGATTTGCAACAACAGTACCCTGATGTAGTCTGTGGCATGAGTAAAGCCTAAAATAAAACTGTTCAATCTGGATATTACTGAACCAGCAGATAGGCCCACAGCAGGTGACATCAGATTGTGCAAAGATATGCAGAGAGCTAACAAAAGTATAATTCATGGTCACCATTTCATTCACACAGTCAATGGAAATGAATCCATCAAGGAATATTTTAACCACAATGGCATCATACACCTCAAGTTGACAGCAAAGTGGGCCGAAGTCAAAGGGGTGCTTGAACCCTAAAATGAGTCATCGATGAACAGAATCCTCATTTCCCAAACAGAAATATGAAACTGGAAACCCCAGAAAATATGTGGCCAGACAAGAGTCCTGTTGAGCTGCTGTTTAACCATAAGCCTAAAGAGAGGTAAACTACCTGAATTTTATATTGATAGACTTGTTGGTAGTGAAGTACATTATAAGGATGTAGAACAGAAAGGAAAATCTGAAATATATACTGATGAGCATCAGAATCCACAATATTCTAATGTGGAGGTTGGTACCAAACAGGAGAAAATTAATACATTTTCCACAACATTCAGTCCCATACTCTCCCATCATCATGACTAGAACTGGAAATAGTGTTATTGTTGAGTTCATCAACAATACTCAATATTCCAAGAATACTCTCATGTGAGAGAACATGAGTCTGATGCCAGTAATTCTGAGGAAAAATGTGACGGCAAACCAAGCAATAAAAACAGAAGAGATCTATCCCACCAGTTACTATTGCAAAACCAGCACTAATAACCAAAACTCATGTGCCAAAATTTTAACCCAACAACAGAGATGTTGCCAGTGACATAATTCAGAAGACCTCAAAGGCAAAAGATGCTGGCCAAAAAGTATTCAGGTCATGTGAAGCAGCAATATGCTGAAACTGAATCCAGAGAATCTATTAGATTTTTTTTTTTTTTGTTGCATTGTATTTTTGGTTTAGATAAGGATAGTTATCTACAAGACAACAATGACAGCAAAGACTTTAGAATGTTGTAGACTGAATGTTTTCAGCTGGTTTTGGTTCTCATAATTAGTCTAAAGAGTGTATGGTATTCTCTCTGTTACATTACTTATGATGTAATCAGTCTTAGATCCCTTGCTATTATAAGATACATGTATACATAAAGAATAAAAACTTTTCTCTTAAAATGTGATCTCTCGCATCTTGAAATATGGTAGCAGTGGCTGAGGTGAATGGTAACTAGTCTGACCATTATATTATTTGAGTAATTCTAAATGATAATTTGCTACGACATTTATCACATGCTTGATTGCAATTAACCGAGCAATCTTATATTCTATCTGACCTCTCAAAGTAGTACAGGAAATTGCAGAAGCTGAGAATTCACACGATATTCCTACAGTATTACGAAATGTTCTTTTTCCTGAAAAGCTAAAAATAAGTAGAAACTTAGCTAACAACTGTAAATGCTGCTTTCATGCATGGAAAAGCTATGAAATCACTTCATGTGTTAATGAACAAATAACAATGATCTGTGCAACTGCTCTCACAGCTTGTGTGGGTGAAGTTGCTAAAGAATTTTTGATAGCTTATCGTCTGAGTAAAAATGTACACAAGATGTTAACAAAATTACCACTGATCTACAGAAGTGCTGCCTAAGAGAAACTAATGGAACTAAAAAAATATAAGTTCTTCACACACCGTCATGAACCAGTTAAGAAAATCAATCTTTATGTAAATGCCTTAAGCCCGTCAGGTATAAAACACAATTTTGGTAATTTTGAGAGAAATCTGATAAGAGAGAATTGTCAATGCTGCAGTGAGCACTGAAAATTCCACCCTAAAGAAATGTATTTACATTTGTCACTCAATGGAAATAAGAGAAACAATTACAAGCCATGAAAAGCAGTAAGGAAACTGGTGGAAGCAAAGTATCAGCTAAAAGGCAATTCAAAATTGGAATAAAGACTTTGTCATAATTCTATGACATCAGCAATTCCAGAGAAAGCATTTATTGTAGAAAAAACAAATGTCCATCTTGAATAAAGACCCATGTTTAAAAAATCATTTTATTTCTAAATGCAAGATCAGTAAGAAAAGGGATAAATACTATTGCTGCAGAATGAGAACCAAACCACGAAAAAAACCTATCAGAATACAAGACATGGTTTTTTTTACAGCAAAATTTAAAAATAAAAGGTTAATGCTGTAAATAAAGCTGAGATGTATTCTTAAATGTCAGTTGCTAGTCATCATCCGATAATGAAACTTCAGTAAACCTTATCACAGGTATGTAAAGAATTCTGTCACAAAGCTTTCCTCAACGATACTGCTTCTGAAGATTAAAGCAGAGAGGAAACCTATCAGTGACTACAAATTGATGCTATGTAAACCTAAAACTCAGAAATACAATCTAGTCAACTCCGAAATAACTAGTGAAGACTTGTCACCATCTATGGTTGCCAAAACAATACAAAAAATGCAGTTTATCAAAATTAACTCAACACTGATTTAGAACTGCCAGATGTTGTTCAGCGGTTTATAAAACAGTAACATTACCATTTCATACTGCGACTGTAGCACTCAAACACATCTTTTAAAAAAAAGGGACTGCAAATGAGATTAAGCCACTTGACCAACCTACCAGCTAGATAAACAATACTGGAATTTCAAGAAAAAAGAATTGAGAATCTGCCTTGATCACAGATTCCTCAATAAATCTCTCAAATGGGAAAGATACCAGCTGCCAATCTTGAATGATCTACTACTAGAATTGTCTAACACCAAAGTCATCTTGACATTTAATCTACAAGTAGGATACTAGTGTGAATGTTTTAGATGAGAAGTCTAGTCTCCTAATTACATTTTTAACCCTGTCTGCATGCTACAGATACTTATACTCATGAAAATTATCTTTCAAAAAAAAGAGTAACCGGTGACCCTGAGGGTGCAGATGGCATTCTGCTCTATGGTGTCAGTGTAAACAAACTGGCAAACAGCCAAGCAAAGAAAAGATGAAGTTGTGTCAAAAACAAGCTAGCTTTATTGGTTGCCTACTTACAAAAGATATAAGGGTAGACCCAGAGGACAAAGCTATCCTTAGTGCCAAAGCCGAATGATGCTGAAGTGCAATAATTATAAGGCTTTGTAAATTATCTTTCTGTATTCTTACCCAAAATACCAGATGCAATGGATCTGATACATCAGTTGACCTGAAAAATTATCCAATGGAATTGGTCTAATGCTTAAGATCATGCTATAAGTCTAAAATAATAGGGTTGCCAGGCTGGGCGCGCTCCTCCATAGATGCCGAGCTCGATCGGTTTCTTAGACTCCCTCGAAGCCAAGGAGGGTTAAATCTCATAAATCTAGAGAGCAAAATAGGTGCTCAACAAATACTAAATATAATAGATATCATAAGAACTGTAGATAATAGACCAAGATGGCAAAACCTATTCATCACCCGCTTAGGAAAGGCATACAACATCCCCGATGGTGTGCATACCCTTACTCACAAACCAAAACTATATAGAGCACAAAGAAACTTACTAACAGACTACCACGTAACTTCACTACAAAATTGGATTAGTTGTAACATTAACATAGGAACAGACAACCAAGCAAGCTTAGGATCTAACAAAATTGATCTGGACAAATTATCCCAATGGGACATCTACCTCTTCCTGTCATCATGCATGACCTATTGAGGAACCGGACTACAAGAGGTGGTGGGAAAGTACACTAAATTCAGGAGCCCTTCCATGGGATAGGATTTGGAAAAGTTCAATCAATCACCTCATGGACGGATACTCCTCTGACATTCACTGGAAAATTATTAGAAATGTACTCCCCACAAGGGAAAACAAACACAAATGGAATCTCATAAATTCCCCAAAATGCCTCGCCTGTCACGAGGACGACGAGACAGTAATCCACTGCATATTTTCATGTCCTATGAACATAGAACTGTGGTGTCTAGTCCGCGACCTGATTTTTAAAATTAAAAGTCCCCAGGACAAACTTACTTTGTTCTGGCGCATCTTTGGATTCTCCCCAAGAACTATAAAGGACTGCCTCTCGAACTTCCTGGTTTTCACCACTCAGCGGATAGCTTTGGGTAGCCGGAAGGCTTTAGAGAGCGGTCAGCTCACCAAAAAACTCTTCTAAAATTACATAATGCTTTGGTTACGCGAAAAATACGCAGTCATGAAGTCCAGCATAAATGATAGAGCGATCTATTCATCCATCTGGCTTATCAACAACACACTAGGACACATCACCCCGCAACACCGGTTACAATTACACCCAGACATCACTCCATCCTCAACCAGCACACTAGACCAACCCCCTTGAGTCAACCCCACCCTTTTTTCTTGTCTTTTGTTCTTCCCCTTCTTTTGTTTCAGGAGAGACATACTTAGAAGACTCTTCAGAACAGAAGAAGACATCTTTCTACTTCCTTTTTCTTTTCAGCCTATTTGTCTTTCAAACTCTTCAAGAGGAACTTTGGAGATGGCCAATAACCCTCTCCATCTACTTTCAAGAAGACCTTGGAAACCCTAAAACTTCATCACCCCCTCTTTTTCAAACTCCATAATGATTTCAACTCCCCCTCCTCTACTTCAAAATAAAATACATCCCCAACCACCTTAACCCCACCCCCTCCCCTCTATATATTTATAAATTACCCCCCCCATAAATGGACTAACCATGCTCCTGTCTTCGTTCCTATTTTCCACTCTCACAGTCCAAAAACATCAAAGGACCCAAAAGAAGATGGTGGAGTGGAATGGTGTGCTGGCCGCTGTGATGACAACCACCACAATGGCTAGGCTGCTTTCCAGCAATTCCACCAGCCAGGGAGCCTCTGGTTTCCCTACGTGGGATGATCACCTCTAGATAATGATCATCTCGAACCTTCAAACATCAGGGAATCTCTGATTCCCCAGCGAGGGAGGACTGATCACCACAAACTCGGAAACGGAGGGAGAACGTGACTCCATCCATTTTCCACAAACAAGAATAAAAACAGAACCCACCCCCACCTCCACACTCCTGTTGGATTTAATAAAAATAAACAGTGGCCCAAACTCACCCCCAACAGCTCTTGAGGACGTAGAGAGAGAAAACTCTGTCTCGAGGGTCCAGCCTGGAAAAATCCTAGGCCTCACTTATAAACAGCTGTGGCAGCTGGTCATGGAACCGACTCAGCTCCTAACACACAAACGCAACTTTACACACACACCACCACCCCCCCCAAAAGATCATGCTTTTCAAGACACAAAACATCCTGCAACATCTGTTCAGGTGTAGAAAGGCCTTGCTTCCCTGATACAAGAAAGCCAATAACTTTCACCAGCCACACCTTAACTGGCACTAAAGAAAGGTATGCAAAAAATAAAAACATGTTGATTCTCTTTGCCTTAGAAAAATTCAACCAATATACTTTTGGCCATCAAGCAATGCTACACACAGACCATAAATCTCTTGTCAGAGCACCATATAAGTTAAAATAAATGAGACTACAAGAGTCCGAGATTAATATTGTATTCAAAAGAAAAATCAATGTATTTAGCTGTCCCAACACAACTTCTAAAACTACTCAAAATAAAACACGTGGCACAATTTTTACCAATTACTGACCAGCGGCTGTCATTAATTCAACTAGCAACAAAGATAACACACTTTTGGCACTCAAAAGAATGAATGCAGATTGGGTGGCCAGAACACCCCTATAAAGTCTCAAACACCAGATGAAAAAAATCACCTGAACCACAAGACTCCTGTGAGAAAGAATACACCTTCATATTTGACAAATGAAGCTATACCTACAAGATCTGGAAAACCTGTCAGACTGCCTAATAGATTCATATAGTGATGTGATCTGAACTACAAAAATCTATGAATAGTGTTAATAAAAAGAATTATAAAAAATGAAGTTGAACATTTGAGTTTCACATTTTAGACATCTCATCTAATTAAATTTGTTTTAGTAAAGTCATTCACCGCTTTTATTCAGGACATTACATTATTTAATGAACTGATATAAAGTTATGCTATGTATGAAGAATAAAATCCTTGTTTTCTCTTTCTCTCATATCCTGAAAGTCTCTAAGGAATGAAGAAATATTAAATTAGCAAGTCTGTTGCATATTAGATTGCCTTAAGAGTGAAAATCGAGGAATGCTGGAAAGGCAGTATGCCAGATAGGTCATGTGTAGGTGGAAGCAGTTAATTGAATTAATTTTTTCAACTGTATCCTCTATTTGAATAATGATCTACAGTCTACCTTTGTTTCTTTGAGCTTGTCACCTGGATGAATACTGCAAAAGCTACAGAGTCATTTAAAAAATAAAAATAGCAGTTTGTCATTTCAGTGAGGGTATGCAAATTTTCTTTAATTTTTTTCTCCATATCTTATGGTTCTATAGCATTATAATAACTTCCTTTATTCAGAATTTGTTTTCAGTAAGCTACCATGAGTTTGATACATTTCTAGCAATTCTAGATATTAATTTCTATGTAATCTTGTTATGGTTTAGACTCTAGATTTCTCTCTCTAAATGCTATATAAGGGCCTATTATCTGTTATCAAAATCACGATATTATTTTGTTCATCTGATATTTTTAATTACAATTTGAATAACTGTTCAAGATGGCTATTGCCCCATATGGCAGATAAAAATGGTACCTTATAACAAAATTTCATAGGAAACAATGTCATCTATTATTATCCTTCATAAAGCTGGGTACTCCAAATGGAAAAAGTGGGGTTAAATGGGATTGTGTGTAAACAAGCAGTTTTATAATGAAGTCAACTAATTTAACCACAGAGTTTGAGTCAAAGATAGGTTGGTGGTTTGAAAGCTGAGCAAACTCTTTCTTGACAAATAGCCAGTTAAATGCTGACCACAATTTTTCACAGCAAACAACATCTTAACTATCATCAAAAGGCAGTTGTACTCATTGGCTTAGCAGCAGCTAGAAGACCTTTACTTAGATGAGATGATGATAAAAAAACAAACCAACCACTGCTTGGAGCAATAGTGCAACGTATTGTAGTTGGTTATGAGCAGATCTAAAATACATGGTTCTGACAACAGTACGTTAAAAAAATCTGATTTTTGATGTTTCCTCTTTTGGCTGGAACACGCATTTTCAGTGTGTTGGAAAGTCAGATAAGCGTTTTTGTATGATTGGCAATGCCACTGAATGTTGATAAATTATTCAAGTGTATAGGAAATGTTGCCGTAGCTCAGTTTTTTTTTTAAAAACTAGTTTTTACTATATGCTGAAGAAAAGAGATGCTTCTAAACCATGACAAGATATTTATACTTAATTAAAAGTATTTTTATTTCTCTAGCAGTAATGAAATTCTAAACAAAACCAGCAGCACAAAATAGACTTGTTCCTGGTTGAAAAGGAATCTTGTTTATTTGAACAAATTTCTGAGTGCCATCTAAGCCACTTGATATGCGTGAATTTTGATCAGTGCATTCAAGTGTCTTTATTTTAACTAATTATTTATCAGAAACACTTACTACCCTTGGTAAAGAGAATTGCCCTGATAAATTTCCAAATTCTATTTATTTATCCCATGTCCTCTATAGCATGTACATCTTCCTCCTTGGATTTAACAGGCCTGTCAGCAGACATTAGCAGTCCTATCATGCTTTGCATTCAAAGCTAGTGACCAAGATGAGAAAGTGTCTTGAACCTAGCTACCAGAAAGAACCTCAACCATGCATAGATGTTGATGTACATTGTTCTGATAACACATTTGTTCTAGTTCCAATCTGACTTCAGGGAACTGACAAATTTCTGAATCTCTGCAAATCCTGATGAATAATGTCAATACATTTGATGGCATTCCTTACAAATGAGCCACTGAAACTGATCATTAAATAAATCAAATCACTGAAAAACAATAGAAATGAAAACAAAGAATGAACTATAGGGAATAGATTTTTTTTTGATTTTACAGCAATAGTATTTAATGTCTACAAAGGATAGAAGTTAACTACAGTGTGAAAAAGAAAACAAAAAAGTTGTATGCTAAGAGGTGGGTAGATGGTAGTCAGCAAGTATGTATACTACATGATAATCATTACATTAATGAAGTACAGTCGACCCCGCGTAATCGTGGAATTTTCCTTAGAACCTAACTAATAATTGTTCGTGGAAACCCCCGCATATTCGCAAATATCTTCCACGATTTTATTATGGCTTTTTTCGTGGCAATATATATATTTTTCATGCTAAATTATTAATAACAATATAATTTACTAATTTTGTAATATAAATACTAACGTAAATTCAGCAAAATATCAATATAAAATAAACACTATTGGCTGGAGGTTTGAAAGTAGCCAATCCGAGAGCGTTATTCATTTCTCCTTGCTGCTGATTGGCTGCTGCCCACGAGGCGCTGTCTCAGGCAGATGCAGCCCCACATCATCCCAGTTTAGCGTATGCAACTATCTCGAGTGCTTCTCTGAGTGTTGTATTTTTTATTAAATTATTATTATATATTTAATTATATTTTAACGTTATATTTTGACGTTTATAGGCATTTTTATGGACCACGTCCAATATTCGTGGTTTTTCACTCTTCGCAGGTGCTCTAGGAACCAACCCCCACGAATACTAGGGGGGACAACTGTATACTGGAGAAGCAGTCATTAGTTTGTAAGCAAACCACAAAACATGCTTCAGATCAACATTCTGTAAGATCAAAGAAAATGCGCCAAGTGATTGGAGAGAATCTTTTGTGAAATAAAGTAAATAGAACTGCAATGGCTGCTATTTATTCTATGGAGTTCTGTTTTCTTTTAGAGCTTAACTATTTTGAATGTTCTTTTCACATACTCAGCTTTTTGATCAGCAGCAGATTCTTACCATAATAAATTAAACACTCATTAATAAAAGTTTGTCCATAATTTACATCAAGCCATTGTCAGTTACCACTATAAAGTGGGCCACTGCATTTTCTTAGAAAACTTGGAAGCCTAAGATATTTCCCCATTTATCTAGCCAATTACTGGCAATCCAAGGTTGGTAAAGTTAGTCCATGCACTGTATTGCAATCATTCCTTTACTGTCCATGTGTTGTGCATTGAAATAATTCCTGTCAAGAAGTAAAGAATGTAACCACTGTGTACAGAGAACAGGTTCTTTTCTGCCAAAATTAGAGACTCAATAATCCCTTTCACCTATTGCAGCATCAGTATCACAAAATCAGTGCAATGTGTAACAAGTCCTATATAGACTTTGGTAAACTGGATAGGCTATTTAAAAGAAAACACTGGTGTTAATTATAGTGAAACATATTCATGGTTTGTAGCTTGCATTTATTAAATCATCATCCAAATACCACCAGTAGCCATTTTTTGAAATACTGTGTAACCTGTATTTCATCAAAGGTTTCTCAACCATAACCACCACTCTGCAAAAAGAGCAGCCATTTTCCTATGTCCACAGCCTGAGTGTGCACCTGATTGAACAACTATGGGAGAGCATTTTGAGAGACAATAAGATTAAACCCAAGAGCAGTGGCAATTGTGGAAATACCTGCTTGTTTGTGAGAAAATCTAGGCCGTGTTTCCATTGATAATTTAACAGATTTCATTCTTAGATGTTTAAATGATGCAAGTTGCATTCCAACTAATTGCTAAAAATGACTGTTTGAGATTACCTCATATACATCACAGAATAAATGTACGTGTGTGATGTACAGGATGCACAAATTATAGATGTTTACCATAATTAGTCTCTTTGTACATTTTTCACATCTGAATACTGAATAAAAACCAATATACGTCATGCTTAACAGGTGATTTCATTTTATTTGCATATAACAGTCCTGCTATTATCTGTGATCATAGTACAGCATGAAAACAAATTACCATTGTACATTCAAAGACAACCAAGGAAAGCTCAGAAGCAATATTTATCCAAATAATCAATAAGAAATAGAAAAAAAAAAAAAAAGAAGAAAATTTGTTTGGTTGAAAAATAACATCACAACTGCACTGTGGAGTAAATTTCTAATTCAAAATTATTTAGCTGGACCTTTTAACCAGTCTATCCTCACCTTGCCTTTCATGGTATTAAAAGAATCTGGGTAAAGTTTCATTTCTACTAGTTTAAAAAAAAATAAAACAACCCAAACTTCTGACCTCAGTTCAATGTTTGCTTTCCATTCTGACTTTAATCACGAAATTTCTCAAATACTAGCTTACTCGCATAATTTCTGGAAAGTTCTGACATCTGACTGCAACATCAAATAGAAGTTACCAGTTCCCTATCTTTATTCAGTGAATTTCATTAAACACCAGTGGCAAGCAAAACAGACCATTATTTGTAAGGGAGTCTTAGATAAACTCTGACACTAAATAACTCTTTTACATATTATTTTCTGTGCAAGCACAAAGCTAAAAAAAATTTCAACAAAACAACAATAGTACACAGTTACTTGCCTAAATCAATCAGATTTTAAAATGTTAAAAATTTTGTAATAGTCATACTTGCTTATTTGCAACTCATTTATTAATAATTTCAATTTTAACATATTTATCTCTATAGTCCCATTTTTTTCCTTTTATACTTTCTAGTGTTAAAATTATTTTACTGCAATTCTCACTTATATGCAAGTTTGATGACACTAAAATCCCACTTTAATAAGACTCTTAGGCTTTTCATTTGAACCTGAAACCTTTCACAATCTAATTGGGTTTGGTGTTCATTGTGCTGCATGACACGACATTACTGGTTACCTTGTTCTCTTATGTTTTGAAAAGTGAGCAGGAAGCGGATTCAAAATCTGGTTGCACAGAAGCATAAAGTTTCTGAACCTCAGGTTTCCATAATTTGGAACAAGAAAAACAGACACTTTAAGAGCTTGGAAAGGAAACAGAAACATGAGTGCAAGTTGGTTGATATTGTTTCAATGACAGAAGAAAGCAGAGCAAGGTGTTGCTTTTCATGGATAATGCCATTTGCCATGATCAACTCTTGATATTTCACACGAGATTTGAATTTTTACTATCTAACACTACTTCCATTGTATAAGCAAAGCAGTAGTTTCCAGCTGAGAAACTGCAGTTTGGTTTTAAGATAGACAACAATGACCCAGACAAAGCTGATGAAGGTATTACCTGCAGTTTGAGTAAGGCAGAGTTTGTTCTTTTTGTTTCAATGGATAATCTTGACATCTGCAGAAAGATGGCTAATGCAGAAATTGTTTCTTCTCTTCTGTAACAGTAACTGAGACTGAGAATGTAATGATGTACCAGAACTGAAAATTCCCAAAATCAGAAAAGCAAATTCTGGTCTGTGCATTTTGTATAGATTGTTTAATAAAACATTTAATGAGCTTTACGTACTGAAAAGGAAAGTGCAGAGGTTAATGTCCTCCTGGAGTTCATTAAAAAAAGACGGACTTCTTCAGTGCATAAACAAACTCACATAGCTTAATTTTCTTTTCATTTTATAAGATGCTGTACTTATTCATGCTTTTATGATATTGCAAAAAAATCTGAGCAATACTGTAATAAAGATTGTTGTGCACCATCCTTACTTACCACTAAAGAAAGTTTTATTCTATTGCAATCTGTGAGGTGTTTCCAGACAGCTGCATTTAAACAGGTTTGTCTCTATTAAAAAACTAAAGGTGATGGATTAAATGATTGAGAGCAGTCTTTCTACTGGCGATACTATGGCCATATAAATGTCTTTCTAGACCTTTTAGTTCTCAGAATATTCTTCCGGTTGGCAATCTTTGGAAATTTCCATAATTTTGTCTCAAATCTCTTCACCTTCTTATTTCCAGACTCTTTCCAATAGCTGCCGTGACTGTACAGCAGCCGTGTGTCACTGGGTGGTATCTTAAAGCAACCCAACTTTAGTTTTTCTTTGACAGGGTATAAGACCACAAGGAGCTCTGCACAGCCTGAAAACACTGAGCCAGACCAGGAGAAACTCAGGTTGTAGAACTTGATGCAGATGTCTACATGAGGAATGTGAGTCCCAAAGCAAAGTGGTGGTGGGTTTTTAGCTGAAACCAAGAAATAGTCATAAAAAGACGAGAACAAAAACTCTACAAATGCACACAAACCAACACGACCACATCTAGCGTACAATCTGTGCAGTTTTCTGTAACAATAAGTCAGCAATGCTTTTACTAAAATCACAAGCTATTATTATTGACAATACAATTTTCATGACACTGACTGGCTCATACTGATCTAGTTTTGGAAACTTTTTGAAAGCAGGACTGAAATCCTGAAACCATAATTATACACCTTTTTTATTTGGCTAAATAAAGTTTATATAGTGTCCCCTTCTTCAACTCTTAATTCACTGAGGACATGAATATACATTGTTTCTTTAAAAAAATAAAAGTTCTGGTACAGCATAAAACCCCATTTTCCTGGTGCCCTACATCAGATCAGTTACCAGCTAAATACAAAGTACTTCATTCAAATCCTAAACAGTACAGAAGATCAAACATTACTCTCTCAAGGACTGACTTTGGACCCATTATTATGAAAGTGTCAAGTATGCCTCACTATCATTTTTAGCACTTGATACATTCACGCTATACTGTACCCTTATCACACCATAGCTAAACCGAGCAGTAAAAGTTCATCAAGAGACTCAGTTGAATATCTGCCCCTGATCAAATGCTCACAGCTTGTTTATACTTCTATTATGAAGGCATGATCTTTGTTTTGAACCATTTTGCTATTTTATTTCACGATTAGTTTAATTGTTTTGTAAAAATACAAATCAGTTAAAACAAAATGTTTCTGCTTAAAAAATACTACATTACAACAGTTGTGTGCCCCTGTTTTGGCCTTCAAACATCTGAGACTTCTAATAGCTTTCTTTGTATGCTCTTGCACAGGTGCACCTTTCTCAGATGTGCATCATTATCAAATTAAAAAATTTATTTTTGCCAAGTAATATTAACAATGTATTATAATACAACCTAGTAATTTAAAGTAGATATTATATCATATTTTAAGTAAAGATAATTGCTAGTTTAATGTGTTAAAGTAGATAGATAGATAAATAATAAGGTACTTAGTGCTTATATTTTAATATTTGTGCAAAGTGAGGAACAAAGACATGTATTTCAGTAAAAAGATCATCTAATCAAAATAAATGTCATTTTAATTATTTTAAGTGTTAACCTACTGCAAGTTAAACCATGAATATGAACCTGATACTGTTTCTTCAAAGACAACTTTTCCATCTAGAGAAAACTGTAGAGCCAAACCTATCTCCTTTGGCAGGTATGTCAGGTTAAGACAGCCTGAAAGAAACAAAACAACAATTTGTTTACTTACATCTGAGATTACTATAAGAGAACCAGTGTGTATACTGTTATAGAAACAACATGCAGGTATTTATTATAGCAGTTGCTTAAAAAAGCAGTCCAAGTCCAATGGTAAGTTTTCTTTAAAGAATAAAGTATTGTTGTTGACTTTGTACTAATAAAATTTGAGACTGCTATTATTTTCTTTTGTTAAGTGTAATATATAAAGATCATTGTCAATTTTTTCTTTGTTACCCTCATTAATGCAGTGATTCAGAAATGTGTATACACATTTTTAATTTATATTTGATACTTATAACACTGAATAAACAAAACTTTATGTACACAAGTGAACATGTGAAAACAACATACAATGGTCATCTTAAGAAGAATGTTTGAAATGTCCATTTACATGCAAACATGCCCCACAATGTTCTGAGACAGATCTGCATATAATAGTGTGTGTGAACTGAGATGCTGCATACTTCCTGCTCAATCTTTTCCTCCAAGGTTCAGCACTGTACACGTTGTTACTCAGGACCTGAAGTCCAGAGATATAAGGTCACATGACTGCTGAGGATATTGCAAGCAGTTTCATGATGATCAGGAAGTAACTGTTACAGAAGTATGCAACATCACAGTTTCAAACATTTGACATCACATGTTGTTTTCATGTTCACTTATCTACATAAAAAGTTTTGTTTATTCACTGCAATAAGTATTAAAAATAGATCTGTTCAAATGTTCAAAGTGTGTATACATATTTCTGAATCACCTTGTTTATGAGGTAGCAGTGAACTAAAGAGGAAACAGCGAAGCTATTTACCCAGCATCAGATGTTAAATGGCAGTATCTATTTATTTTGAAATACTTTACATTACATGGAGACTTCTACATCCTAATGAATATTACTTATTCACTGATGACATTAGCATAATAATACAAATAGAAATACAACAGTAACACACCTGTATCGTTAATTTTTAATTTTGGGAAGTCAACATGTTCACAGCAGCCACAGGTGTAGTTCACACAATCACATCCTCCTTTCTCAACCTGAGCATCTATCCTCAGGTTTTGAAATGTCTGGTGAATTCCTGAAAAAATACAAACTTCTCATACAGTAAAATATTGCAGTGACACCTGCCAAGTAGAATAATACAAAGAAAGCAGAAAAAGAAATTGTTTAGTTTAAAAAGACAAAAAGAAATGATGATTTCAGTTTTTATTTTTAGACAACAAGACCTTATATAATCCTTTATACATTCAGGACAGATCGATGAAGTGGGGAAAGGTGTTGAGATTATTAATTACTGTCTCCAAGCAAAACTACTATTACTAGGTTGTTACAAACATTTTGTTGGTTTTTTTTTTTTTTTTATTGTAACAGGGGACCTCATGCTGTTGCTGAACAAGAAGTTTATTAATCAAAGTTCCATTACAATCAATAAACTTCTGCCAACGAGTTACAAGTGCATTTATACCATTTTGAAAAATCTGGATTACTGGAGTCAATAAACTGTTGGAAGGCAGTTTCAATTGCTGCTTGGTTGGAGAAAGGTCTGGTAAATAGGCTGGGTGAAGGAAAACTTTGTATACCAATGTGTTCAGTTTCTGTGCAACGAGGACGAACATTGTCGTGGAACAGGACTGAGCCTCTTCAATTCACCAATGCCGACTGTTGTTGGGAGAGTTTCTGATGAACAACCTTTAATTCATGACATTACATTTCAACTGTGATGGTTTCGCCAGGTTGCAAGAATTTATAGTGGATGACACCGCAATGTGGTTATGCATCTTTTCTTTGTCAAGCCACTGTGTTGATCATTTGTGATTGTTGTAAAGGATCATCAAACATGATTCGGTCAAGAAATGTGTCGTTTTTGTTTCTTATGATAAGCGAAGAGCAGATCTCCCATTGACAATTTTGTGTCAAGCTTTTTTCACCTTTCCGATTGTGTCAAGATGCCGGGAAGCAGTTGCAGTGCTTGCGTCAAGCTCTCCAGTAATTTCTCACAGTTTTCCTTGGATGGGCTTTAACTGGGGCTTTCAGGCAGTCGTCATCACAGCTGGAAGGACGTCTGCTACGTTCCTTATCTTCGAGACTCACATTTCCCGATTGAAACTTTGCAAACCATCGTTGTACTGTGCACTCATTTGCTGTGTCCCTGCCCTATGCTCGCTTAATGTTATGAGTTTCCTTGCTCGCTCTGTGGCCTAGTTTAAGCAAAATGGCACGAAAAACCTTTCTATCCATGCTTCACTCAGAACCATGAAACAAATATCCATTTTATGATTTTTAAAAAGGTAGGTTTTGCATAATGTAAGCCAAAGCACAGGCTACATACACCTTCACAAGCATGCAAAAAATGAACCTCAAATTAACATAATATAAAAACCGACAAAACTTTTGTAACAACCTAATAAAATGTATTAACTGTTTGGGAACAAAATTATTAACTTTTAAAGTATAAAAAAAGGTTAAGAGGCAAAACACTGACTTATAAATTCTTTCTACAGTTTCTTTGATCACTGCAGAAAGTAAGATCAGTGTTCGATTATTGGCCAATATATCAGATTTGGTGTTGTCACAATATTTATGACCAAACAGAAAATGTTGTAACAAAATATATGGTAGTTTAAATGAATACAAATATAACAACTACCTTGATATAGAATGTTCATAATTCACATATATATATATATTAGTACAGAAAATTATGATATTGAAATTTATACTACAGTTTATATAAATTATTATATAAACTGTTGTCAAATCACAGATCTAAAATCTGACATAAAAAATGTGTGAAAAAAGAGAGAGATAATACATTTTTGTATGGCATCACTTCATCCCATTTGAACTTAAAAAATCAAATTACATAATGAGTAAAAAAACATACATTTGATGATGAATTATCATTATGGTAAAACAATGTTGGTACTATGCAACTAACAAAATAATTCCTAATATTAGTTTTCAAATATGTAATGTAACCCTGACTTCTTGCAGCAAGTCCTTTGCAAATTTCAATGTTTCAAAGTTAGTCATCAGCTAAATATGTACATGCACAACTCCAGACTAGTGAGTTCAATGGAATATCTAGCAGGTAATCCCTATTGCATAGATGCTCATGACAAATGAAGGATCAAAGAAACAAGCCTGCATAGTAGTACTTACTTCCTAGATCCAACAATACTTGTTGTCAGTCAAAATATTTAAGAGACATCATGCAGGACTATGCACTAAATGCCCATTTGTGGATCTTCCTTTCAAAGACCATCAATGACTGATTCATCTCACCTGGTCAAAATGTGTTTATTAGTAGTTAGGGGTCCAATGGCAGGTTGTGTAGAGTTGCATAAAAGGATCAGTATGCTGTGCCACCATTGATCTCAAGGAAGAAATATTATGACTAAGAGTCCAAAACCAAACTATTCACAGTTATCAGGCCACACATGACCAGGGCTGCCACTGCATTCCTTTGGGTGGACTGGCTCCCAGATCTATCAGCCACTGAGCATCTCCAGAATAGCTCTGACCCAGGAGAGACAGGCAATATTCAAAATTTTCATCTCAAGCATGCACAGACAATGTACTGGCTGCATAGTCAGGTGACCCCCACCCAATAATGACTATGACAATCAACATGATTTTAGACTTTAGAAGATACCTACACAGTTTGACCATCCTTTCTCCATTAGTATCGAGCAATAAAATCCATTAGCTAGTTTGGCTAAGGAATAAACTGTTTCCCTTGATTCCAACTAATCTGTTTCTTTTCAAGTGAAATTAAATGTGTCAAATTCAGTTTTTTGTTGGAGGTGTAGATATTAAAGATGCTTAACTCAAACATTTTTGTATTGTTATATGTACCAAGGCATACTGCAATTATATTATAGAAGAATTTCCAGTGTATATTAATAGCAGCATAAACTGTCAACAAAAAAACTGTAACTAATGCCAACACCTGGGCAAAATATCTATCAGGGAGGGCCAGCAAACATAAAACAAATGCCTAGACCCAACTTGATAAATTTTATTTAATCAGCTGTTAAATAAGAGTCACTGGCAGAGAGTTGACAATGGGTTTTTGTTTTGTCTGTGGAAAATTGCAGTGAGTGGTGTCTACAAAGATGTAATGACAAATTAGAAGTTCTGCCCCAAGCAAATTTATCTGTAACTAACTGCAATGTTCTCCTCAATGATGACATCAACCCCCCCCCCTTAATCCAAAGTGCTTCCAAATTTTGGATATAAGATTTTCCATAACCTCCAATTAACATGCCATCTTTGCATACAGACATGTAAAAACCATAGGGTTAGAGGGTAATAAATGCATGTATTACTTTGTAATATTTCAACTAATTCTGTGGCAAATAGATTTTGTAAAATTTATATATACATATATTTCGAACAAGAACACTCAGGTCCAAGGTGCTGTGGTACACAACACTGAAACAAAATACTATGCCATACCTACCAGTAATATCATGCACCTCTAATAGATGCATAACTAAAGTACTCAAAATATTCATTAAGTCAGTGTGCCTACAATGTTTTAAAAAATAATAAAGAGTAAAACAAGTTTGTATAAATTTTCAAAATATATTTTATTTTAGAAAGTTCTCATTTGTAACTTTTCAAAAACATCCTTTTATTTATTTGGTTCAAAGTCTGTACCTGAACCTGTTTACTGCCATCCTAACAAGGAAGTTTTCAACAAGTGCCTAAAGAATGCTGTTTACTGATATAAAATAGTTTCAATGATTTACACGCACTAATTACAGTTGAAACATCCTGGTAATAACAAAAATTGTTTCTTATCTCCTCTCCCCAAATTTATGAAAAATCTGGGGATCAAAATACAGGAAAAGAAGACAATCCCTAAGGCCAGACCTGCAGCTTCGTCAAGACGACCATAAACTGTGCATCGTAGTTGTACAAAGTGCTGCATGACATTCATAAGATTTCTATGAGAATAAATGCCTAAGTTTAATGTGCATTAATCCAGTAATTAGTCATTTCAGTACAGAAAACAAACTAGAAATAACAGTAATACATTTATAAAGTACTTGAGAGATTTTAATGCTTAACAACTGATTAACTACACACAACACAGAAGGAAAAAAAAGCAAAAAAAAAGCAAAAAAAATTTTTTTACAAAGCCATGAGTTTAAAGGTTCTGACTGATACAGCAATTAATTCTGTTTGCCACTGCCATAAAAAGTATTCACCAGCTGCTGGGGTATGATATAACTGACAACTGCAATGGTTTGTTCTTTTCAATGATATGGCTTGCTGAAACGTTAATGTTCAAATCATATGAAGCATGGTAAAGCACCTTGTGCAGTCTTCTTAAAAATGCTTCTTCAACAGGTACAATGGTCTCTACTGGTACCCGGTGTAATAGAGCATTTAATCATTAACTAAATATGGTTCTTTAAACTTCTTCATTCAATTTCCAATGAAGCTGACAGCTGGTCTTCTGTATTGAGTTCTAAACTTTCATTTTACCGAAGTAACCATCTTCAATTCAGCAAGCCATAAGATACAGTTAATCTTCTCAATTGTTGCCATTTTGGTTTCAAAATAGTCTGAACAACAAAACAAAATTTTAAGTATCTAACTTAGTAATACAATTTACTTGTTTGTTCTGTATTATTAAACAATACAACCCCCTCAATGATTTTATAAGTATCTTCTCTCTCTCTCTCTGTGTGTGTGTGAGCGCATCTTTTGTCAGTAGAGCAAAAAATAAATAGAAAATTAACTTCCTATCTGAATTATATTTAATTAAGACAAAACCAAGTTTGTAACGAACAGCAGCACACTTGCAACCTTGCTTTGATAATTCTATAGCTTTACACAAGTTATCTACTCTGAAGAGCCATCAATTCTATTTCCAATTCAGTTAGTGCTCAAGCATAAGCATTGATATTCAAATTCCTACAATTGGGGAGAGAGAGATATTGTATCTTTTGTTAGATATAATAGACACAAAAATACATTTTAGACTGGGAAAAGACTAACTACACTTCATAGATTGTATGCTAACAAGTGTCTAAGACAAATCCAGGAAATGTAATTTGAAAAATTGGGGGCTCTACTGCCAACATTGAAAAAATAAATGTAGTCTAGCCAAGAAATATCTTCCTCCAGTTTTTTTTGTTCATGACAATAGCTAGATTATATATTAACACCATTGATGATAGATTTTAAACAAGTTATTTAAGTTAAGTTTTATGGAATCTTCAAAAATTCAAGTGCTGCTTTCTTTGTAGTGTGACATGAATTAATGAAGTCATCATAAAAAAAAAAAAAAATTTCCAGTGTTTTGTGGTTTGTTTGTTCGTTACTCTTTCATGGCTGAACCACAGCAACTAGAGGCCTCAGATTTTGGGTGCAGGTACTTCAGAAGGTCTTAAGCTGCTGCATGTTGGCTGATCTGCCCCCTTTTGGCATGGCACAGTTTTATGTTCTCACTGCTTCCACTCCAATGACTCTTCAGTATGCGCCATGTCAATAAATTCCCGTATGAAAGTGGATGAATGGCATTTCTACCTTGCAGGTTGATGCAAATTGCGAAGGTTACAGTGCTAGACAATGAATCAATGTATGAACAAAAGATATTGTACATTGGTCTAAAGCCATTTTTCTGGTGCAGTGCCAGGTAAGTTTGTTTTTTTTTGTTACTCTTTCATGGCTGAACTGTAGCACCTATAGGCCCCAAATTTTGGGTGTAGGTCCTTCCATAATGTCTAATTTGAATTGCTCTAAAAATAAAGCTTAAGTAATGAAAGAAAATATCAACAGGAAACAGAAAGGCAGAAAATTGGCACGATGAGCAATGTATCAGAATGGCTGCAGCAAGGAAACAAGGAAGTTCAGAACAAAGAGGAAGGTGATTGGCACAACAACAGAAAAGAACAGCTGAAAAATGTAAGGGAAAAGTTTAGAGCGAGACCTTTGTCAAACTAGACAACAGACCCGAATGGCTGCAGTGAGGGAGAGAGAAGCACATCTAGAGAAAGTCCTAAATAGAACTACTAGAGCAATGGTTTGATTGGCATAAGGATTCTTTTTTATATAGCCCTGTTTGGAGTTAAATGATAAGTCCATTCTCTCCATTGGCACCATGTCAAATATTTGTAATTTTTATCAGCAAAGAAATTTACAGGTGAGAAACCCAGTTTAGGTTGATCAAATAGCAAAAGCAAAATGGACTCTGCAAGAATCTCCAGACACACCAAAATCGTTCTTAAATGTAAATGACCCCAAATCAAAGCATTTCAAAGAATGAGTTTGAAAGTACAACTCCTGTTTACAGATGACTTCATCTGGAGCTTCAAAAGATGCAACTCAACTTTTTTGAAATTTTGGCAAGGTTGTTATCCTACCCTCAAGCTTCACAGGAGGTTGACGAGGCATGCACAAACAGATACAAGATGCATTGAGCTAAATTAGGTATTATGGAAGACCTGACCTCTCCATTTAATTTACTTGCAATCCTAAATGGGATGAAATCAAGAGAGAACTTTTCGCAGGTCAACAGTCTCATACTGTAAGGTACGTTTTATTCGCTGGAATTATTTTTCACATATTTGTTCAATAAAGCGAAAGAAAATTAACTAATATGAAAGTGCCACATTCACAGTGCAGATTTAATCCTCTCAGTCTTAGTGGGTGGGTGCTGTTAATCTTTAGTAATTTGTTTGATCTGCAAGGATTAAAGGCCAAAAGTTTTTACACACTGAGTAGTCTTCAAGTGGCAAAAGGATGTCAAGTTTTGCGAACTTACAGCTATCAGAAATGCCAGTTTAATGGAATGAAAGTGGTTGGTAAAATTTGAATTTGGTAGTCTGAAGTTTCACAATAATTTCTGTACACTCTACTGTGCTGACCCATCTCCTCAGCCATGCGAAATCACTTGAACAAACGCTCAGCACATATTGGCACCACTCAACTTTCAGTGTTTAATAATCACATAACTTTATTACCCATGACCTCCAAAAAGCCACCTCTTGATCCTGCTTTCTCATCATCATCATTACCTAATACAAAAAAGAAGTTTCACTTACAATGTGCAAGAAAGTGGAAATACTATTGCATCTGGATGCGGGTGAAGCAGCAAACAAACTCATCAAAGAATATGGCATCATTTCTACCACCCTGTATGACTTAAAGGCAGAGTAGGAACAGGTAATGAGATACTATGGTGAAAATGAGACCAATAAAGGTGGTTTGAAACAAAAAATACTTATGACAAGCAATGAATCCAGGATTAGACAATGTAGTGTTTGAGTGGTCTAGACAAGAATGTAGTAAAGTCAAGCCAAGCCACTCTCTGGACCTTTTGAAACTGAAGAAGGCTAAACAGTTTTCTGAACAGATGGGAATCAAGTAGCCTTGTGAAATTTTTGATGGATGGCTAAATAAATTCAAGGATAAACACAGTATTCGTAAACTTGCAGTAAGCGGTGAAAAGTGATATCGGCTAATGAAGAAAGTGCTAAAACGTGTGCTGAAATATTTCAAAAATTTGTTCAGTAACACAACTCAACTGCTGAACAAATATTTAATGCAGATGAGACTGGCCTCTTCTGGTGGCACCTGCCTCATACTATGTTGGCTGCAGGAGATGAAAAATAGGCAGCAGAATTTAAGTTAGCAAAGACCATGCCACATCTTGCGTGGAAATGCTACAGGATTTAAGCTCAAACTGCTAGTCATCGATAAATGTGCTCATCCTCGTGCATTTAACCATGTTAAGCATTTACCAGTGACTTATAAACACAGTAATGATACATGGATGACTTTAAAAACTTGTCAAGACCATTATGTGGTTTGCCAAACAAAAGAAAAACGCTTCCATGAGACTGGCTTACCTGAAAATAGAAAAGCCAGAGTGGTTCTAGACAATTGTAGAGCACATCCCAATGCATAAGTGCTAGTTAATAGAAATATATTTGCTGTGTTTCTCCCACCAAATGTTACCAGCTTGATTCAACCGATGGATCAATACAATAAATAGCTTTATAAAATGGTTAATTAATGGACGTAAGACTGGTGACATTGATGCCATTTGTGAATCCCATACCATCAAAGAATGGATTAGTGTTGATAATGCCCATCATGCACGTAAAGACAGATGAACAAATAGTTGAATCTTCTCTTAACTCCACAAAAGTGACGGAAGATAGTGTGTGAAAATGATGAACTGCCTCGGAAATCATTTGGTGATGCACCAGATGCTGTGATAACTCTAATTCAGTTTTGTGATCATGACCCAAATATTCCCATTAGGAAAATATATCATTATACTAGTTCAAAAGTTGAGAGGGTAAACATGATTCATTAAAGTAACTAACTCTTCAAGAATTGTTCCTGAGAGTTTCAAAATAGTCTGAGGGATCTTATCAGTTGCGATGCAGAACCTACACCCCAGATGCTAATGCCTTGTTCCATACCCAAACCTACACCTTCAATCACAAGTGATAAGGAAGAACAACTGATAGATATAATGGATTTTGATACATGTGATACCAATCAGTAAAGGTACAGTAATTTTATTATTGCTACATATGTTGGAGCATTTATAAAAGTAAAGTTTCAGAAAAGTATAAAAATAAAATTTCATAAACTAGCATTAAAAATAAAATTTCAGTACAGTACTTATAAAAGTAAACTTTCACAACCTAACCTAACCTTACCTATCATTATAATTAAACAATCATATCATACATTAACTTCACCTTAAGTATATTACTCAAGAACCAAAGATTTTTGCAATGATGTACAGTAATTCTAAGAGCAAACTACCCAATACCTGTTTTAAGGAAATCTTTTTTTAAGAAATTAGTTTGGTCCCAAGGCAATCCGTAAAAGTGGGATTTTACTGTATATAAGTTCCCAAAACAGCAGTCAGAGTTCATTTGAAAACAGTTAAGTTTGTTCCCCACAAAACAAGAAGTCCTTGTGGAAATGGATAACAACTATGAAGCTGCTGATCTCACCTGGTCTACCTAACTAACAACTCTGGAATACAATGGAGGCTGAAACTACATAAGTGGCAAATGATGCTGCCAAGTTATTAATTGTTTCTTGAAAGAGAAAGCATGGGGAATACAACTCCTACAATGATCAGAGAACAGCAATATAAACTGGCATGGATGTGGCTTGAAAATTCTTCACACAACTAGAGTAACGAATCAATAAGAGTATAGTCTGCAGAATCAAGGCTGTCAACATGCAAAATGTGAAATCCAACCCACAGAAATCAGTTTTATCTTTCCTCAAACAACCACATCACCTTCCCCTTCTTGTAGGTAGAATGTATGACCAAACCTCATGATGAAAAGTTGGATAGATAAAATCTGGTCTGGTGGCAGCATTATAAATTATAGAACAAACAGTGATGGCTGTCATAGGAATATGTTTAAAAAAAGCACAAACAAAACTTTCTGAGTACAGTGGGAATCTGAGCATCATTTATATGATCTTTGCTGCACTGTGTGGGGTACATAAAAAGGATATCAAAGATGTGAAGCAACTACTGGAAGACTTTGACATCACTAAGAGGGCTTTTGTCCACCAAGTCAAGACTGCTATCAAAGACAACCACATACTTGATCAACTTGTTCTCAGCTGGGACCAAACTGGTGTCAGCATGGTCTCTGGTGAGGAGTGGACAATGGAGAAACAAAGAGCCTGTCATTTCACCATCACTGGGATCAATGATAGCAGACAGACTACTTTACTGTTGGCTGTCAGCATGGTGGGTGATTTTCTCTCCTCTCAGCTCATCTACAGTGGAAAATCCAACTGCAGACATCCTCAGCAGAGAGCTGGGATATTACCCATACTCAATCTTACTGGAGTACAGATGACTCCATGCTGAGGTATGTTGGTGAGGTGCTACTGCCCTACACACAAAGACAGAACAGCGCTGAAGCTTGGTCCATACCAGAAGTTGTTAGCCATCTTCAATGTGTTCAAGGCCAACCAGGGGAGTAATCTCTTGACCAACCTAAAGAGAAACATCATGCTGCTGTACTGGCAAACTTTAGCCCTTATTGGTTAATAAAGAATTCAAGGAGAAACTAAAAAAGTGTCTTCATACATGGTATGCAAAAGTTTTAGCCCAGCTTGAAAATGACAGAGAGAACCGGGCAGTGCATGTGGATGACAGAGCCTCACTTTTAAAGCCCTTCATCCAAAGTGGCTTGTGAAGTTGCATGAAGAAATTGGTAAGTAACAGACCTAATCTAATAAAATCTAAATTTAATAAATCTGGACTGTGACATTACATTGTAAAAAAAAAAGAAAAGACTAGATAAAATCTGTTTTTCTGAGGATAATAAAAGCCTTTGAACAAATATGTGGTATTGCTTTTTTTTTTTTTTTTTTGTTGAGAACTGATGTGTTGCAAATACTAGTACTTCCTAAATTGGTATCTAGATCCATACATATACACGTATTTTTTGTGGGATTTAATTTTCTTGTGTAAAGATGTTTACCATGAAATACACAAAAATTAGATCTGCGTGAAATAGATGTACTTTACAGTAATCATCATGATGTCACTGCTGGGGTTTTCAAGCAAAAAGGGAAATAAATTGATGAACCTCTTGGCAAAGAGTGAGGTTTTTGGAGTTCTATGGTGTTGTTTGTGCACGGTAAAAATGACAAAAGAGGCCTGCTTCATGTTCATATCTGTATAAGGTTTAAAGAAAAAATTCATGCCAATGAAAATGACGACATCATAGGTGCTGAATGCCTGATCCTCATTCTGACTCAGCATTATTTGACAATGTCAAAAATCAAATGGTTCACAGGCCCTGCAATAATTTAAATCATAATTATCCTTACATGAAAGAGGGCCTTTGTACTAAAAAGTACCCAAGTTTCCTCCAGGAGACACAAACAGAACATGATTGATATCCTCTGTACAGAAGAAGAAAGCCTAGAGGTGGAGGATTCAGTTATCATGAAAGTATGGGATGCAGAATATGAAATAAACAACAGATAAGTTGTCCTATCCACTCCTCTCAAAGATCTTTCAGGCTCATAAATGTTGAGTTTTGCAATTTGGTACAGTCGATCAAGTACATTTGCAAATGTGTATAGAAAAGATCTGATATGGCTGTCTCTGGCACAGAAGTCAACCCACATGATGAAATTACAATCTATCTATTGGCAAGATACATTAACACAAATTAAATAGCTTGGTAGATTTTCAAAATTTCTATGGGTGAGAGGCATCCATTGGTTGTCCAGTTTGCAGGACACTTAAAGAATGATTAAAGAGTCTACTTCACTAAACAAACAGTAAATCAACAAGCTCTTGCTCCAAGAGAGACCACTCTAACAGTGTTCTTCAAATTAAATCAAGATGATTCATTTGCAAGGTTTATGTTGTGTCATGAAATGCTACACTATTATGCTTGGCAGTCCACCAAGAAGAGTTGGATGAGAAGAGCTCCAGAAGCTAGAGCTGTTACGGCATCCAGATGTATGGTCTTCAGATGCACTTGGAAGAATATACGAAGTGCATCCAAACAATTTTGAGTGCTTTTGTTCAAATGCTTCTTCACCATGTAAAAAGGACCAACCTGTTTGTTAATTTAAAGATTGTGGATGGTCAAGTTTGTGACACATTCAGGTAGGCATATCATTTGAAAGAACTCCTTGACATGGTAGTCACTAGAATGAAGCTCTCACTGAGGCAGGGGTGTGTCAGTTGCCTTCCCAATTGAGAAATCTTTTTTAAATTGTTGTGCAGTTCTGGCATAGTTGATTTTACTTTCTTTAGATGAACCACATAAAAAACCTAAGAAAATTTCTTTTATCAGACTTAAAGATAACATACAGAGGTTGAATTTTCAGATGCCATTTTTAATAAAGCTCTGATTAAAATTGAGGTCAAAATTTGGTCTTGAGAAAAAGACCTGAAAGATTATGGACTGTCAGCACCTCAGAGAAGAAAACCATTGTCTTGCAAGAGAAATTAATTGCTAATCAAAAATTAGCATATGATAAAAATTCTCCAATCCATCAATTCCCATTCTGAAGGTCTATTCTTCCTTGATGCTCCAGGAGGCACAGGGAAGACCTTTGTAACCAATTTGGTCCTTGCAGTGGCTTCTTTAAGGATTACAGCAATTTTAACTGAATGAAGGGAGAACTGCTCATGCAACTTTTAAGCTTCCTCTGAACCTTACCACCAATAAACAGCCAATCTGATATATTTCAAGAGGTAGTGCTTCATTCAGGCTCATCCAAGATTTTCCAACAAAGATGAATTTGAAGCTCTTGATCATACGTAGTAAGATCTTCGGAAGAACGACAGTCCGATGGGAGGGGTCACATTGCTCATGGTAGGGGATTTTTGTCAGACTTTGCCAGTTGTCCCAATAGAAACTAAGGCAAATGAATTAAATACCTGCATCAAAGCTTCATTGCTGTGGCAACATTAGCTCCGTAAAGTTAACTAATGCAGGAGTTCACCTCCATGGGGATGAAGCAGCAGAACAATTTGCCTCTGTTCTGCTGGATATTGGTAATGGTATTTTACCTGAATCTGGAGAGGATAGGTGGATTACTCTGCCATGTGGGACAAACTTCAAGACATTGGAGGAACTTAAAAGGTTTTTCCAAACCTAAGATATCATTTTATGAATGCAGACTGGCTGAGTGAAAGAGCAATTCTGGCTCCTAAAAATGATTCAGTTGACAAATTGGATAAGCTGCTGTTGCAGTTAATTTTAGGAGATACCAAATCATACAAATCTGTGGATACTACTTCTGATGTAGAACAATTTATTCATTATCCTGAAGAATTTCTGAACACCCTTCAACCATTTGGTGTTCTACCTCACAATCTACCTCTAAAAAGTTGGTGCTCCAATCATGTTGCTAAGAAATTTAGATCCACCCAAGCTTTGAAATGGCACAAGATTGACAATTAAGACCCTCATGGCTCATGTTTTCGAGGTAACCATCATGATAAAGTCATAGAGGTGAAGATGTTTTCATTCCATCAATTCCAATTATGCCATCTGATCTTCCCTTTGAATTCAAGAGAGTCCAGTTCCGTATAAAAGCTAGTGTTTGCTATGACCATCACTAAAGTACAGGGCCACATGCGTTTGCCATGGACAACTGTATGGTGGATGCTCAAGAGTTGGCCAAAACAAAAATCTGTTTTGCTTTTCACCCAGAGAAAAAACTAAAAACATTGTTTATAGAGGCTCTTACGGAACAAAGTTAAATTTAAGTGTATAGTTATAGAATGTTAAGAAATGAATCATCGGCATCAGTCATTCAATGAGTGTGTGTTTAAGCAAATAAAATGATTTTTTTTCTTCAAATTGATGTAAAACTTTTTTTTTTTTTTCATGAAAGCCATTTTTTCCCATGCGGTGTCAGGTACCCCAACTAGCAAAGAATACTTTAACATCAGTCATCTTTTTAGACCAGCCAAAAGAATATATTTCTTGAATAATAAAAAAAAAAAACTATTTAAATTAATCTGTAATAATAAAATACAAATGCCATCATTAATTGAAGTGATACTGCTGACAGTAATAAATTCAGAAAGAATATATATATATAAAAAAAGTACCTGCTTTCACTAAAGCAGCAAAACTCTATCAAAAAGCATTGATTGTTCTATGCTTGTCATTCCTGTTCTCCGAGTGTTGTCTGCTTTTAGTTTGCATTGTTTTTCCAAATAATTAAACTGAAAAATCATCTTTGTGTTACACAAAAAGGCAGGCAAATCTTTAATGACATTGGTATTCTATAGCCATGAGCTGGCAGTGAGGAAAGGCAGACATATCTAATAAAGCAGTGGTTACTTTCATCATCATTTTATGGAAAGCTACGTTTTGAATCTGTCCATCTTTTAGAACACTGGCTTTAAGTTTTTACTTGACCACTCCTCAGAACACCATTTAACGAAAACTAAATTAATAAAGTTCCTCTGCAGAAAATCTGGGAAAAAATTAGTGGAAAATTCCCACTCAATTTGAAGGACCTGGAAAATTTTTGTCAAGAGGCATCAACAATCTGTATCCTGTTTGTTTTTTTTTTTCAACTTTGCTGGCTGTACTTTGCATGCTAAGCTGTTTTATCCTACTCATTCTCCCAATTAACTTTGCTTTGATGCCAGATAACAGCCAGCCTTGATCAAAGAAACATTCCCTGTGAATCTTTATTTAAAAACCTGAATTTTTCATTATTCCACACCCAGCTAACTTTTCTACTACTCAGAAGTGAGAAAAATTACAGGAGATAATATTAATGAACTCTGGTTTTCAGACACCATATCAACAATTATTATCCAAACAAATTTTTATAAAGCAATGACATTACAATGCTTATTTACAGTAGCCAGACTGAATGACTGACTTAACTATTGCCAACCAATGACTTTTATAAAAAGTATTCTTCTGATTGAAAGAAATAATTATTTATCTTGTATCATCCTCAAACTCAACCTTAATGCATGAGTGAACAATTGCTTGTAAAATGTGATGTTTAACATTCCGATCTAATGTTTCTACTAGATAATTTATACAACAAATAGGCTAATTGCATGCATAAAATTACAACACTAATGTGAAATTCCCAAATTCCATTTAGATCGGTTAGAATGCACATTAAAAAATGTGAATTTACTAATTTTGTCATCTCCATGTCGGAAATGATTTACTTAAACTTCAAAGACAACTTTGGATAGCAAAGCATCTTTTATTATTATTTTTTAAAAAAATTATTAGCCAGAATTAACAAGACAGCATACAGCAATATTGATGCTGGACACAAGAGTCTTTGACTTCACTGACAATAGTAGATGTTTTCATATGCCAGCTTCAAAATGGAGATATCAAGGTTGCCCCCCCTATTGCTGATTGAGCAATGTGCTGCAGGTATCCACCAGAAAGCGTTACTTATCCTGCACCACAAGATAGCAGGGAAAAGCACTACCTACTAGAACACTTCATTTCAAAGATGGGAGGAACCAGAAAGTCTACTTGACCAGCTGGTGAAGGAGAGAGAAAAGAAACCATGCCGAGAAGGTATGCCAAATCTGGCAGATCCCTACCTGAAATTGAACTAGAGACCTTGGCCAGGCAGTGTAACCATGAAGCTTCCACTTAATAGTACATAACAAATTATTAAAAAATTATTAAAAAATTTTGTGTAAATCTTTGTGAAAACCATATGGACCAGCCACTAATATTCTAGATTTTATATTTTAATGATGAATTGACAATAGTTTAAAACACTAAAATTTTATTCATAGGTTTATTCTCTCAAATTTTTAAAATTAAAAAAAAAAATAATTTTAGTATTTTAATGAAGCAAATATGTAAAATCATGTAGATCTACTTTCATTTTTTTGTTTTTATCTATTAAGATGTAGAGTAGCGCATAGAGTGAACAAATATTTTTACTATGCAATAAATAAATCGAATTATTCTTTTGAAAACGAGAATTTTAAAAATTGGAATTGATAAAAAAAATCCGTAATTAACAGCATCTAAGTGTATGTTCAACGAACACAGAATATAAGGATCTTTTGGATCATAAGAAGATTTAAAATGATCAATTTTTGAATTTTATACAAAGTCAGGCACTGTCAGAAGTGCTGGCTGGTAATAGCAAATCTTTAATTCCACCCGAAATTCAGACGTTTGCTGATGGCGATATCACCGGAATACACAGGAGATGGATGGGACAGTGAGCTTGAATGTAAGTCAGATGTTATGGGTCGGTTACCATCATGAAAGGGCGCATTAGCAAATTCTCTGTCCTGGGAAGAAGAATGGGGCCGTTTATGGTGTGTGTGTGTGTGTGTGTGTGGGGGGGGGGGTTACCTAAAATGGAAAGCAACAGGAAGTTGAACTATCTGCTCGAGTGAGTGGCCAGATATCCAGCGGCGAGTCCGAGTAAACAGTAAATAACAGGGGCAGGGGGTGAAGGGCGAGGAAGGAAGTGGAGGGGTCGGTCGGTCGGCTGACTAGCAGCAATTCCCTCTTATCCATGCCCATCTGGCTGGCCCGGGGAAGGGAAGGGAAGGGGGAACACCGATGTCGGCGGAAATCAGGGACTTACCAGCAGTCGGCGAACTCACAAAAAGGATAACGGAAATGCAGGGGGCGAGGCGGCGAATGGCGTCCATCTTTGTCGAGCTCGGGTACCAGATCCGGGCGAGCGCCGGACAGGGGTCTCGTTCGGCTGGAACGAACCAGAATAATAATTATTAATATTTGTTAAAGTCTTCGCTTCGAACTCGCTTTTTTTTTGTTTTTTTTTTAAAGTCAACTCGCAAAAAAAAAGCAAAACAAATCAAATACGAACAGATAAATAAATAAATAAATAAGATAAAAGACATGAACCGAAACGAAGCGAGATTCCATTTTCCGATCCGGTTATGATGACAGTTCACAAACAACGTTACACATAATAATAAAATTAAAGTTAAAATGTGTAATAACATAATATTTTTTAAATAAAAAGAAAAAATCAATAATCCGACCGATTTTGTATAAACCGGGTGCTATTAGCACAGATTTCAGAAATAAGATTGACACGGTATAAGTACATAAATTCTTTAAAATAGAGTAGTCTGCAAGGGAGATAATCTGGATAATCGCCCTTGATGTATTTCTGCCCGAATCAGTGTATAAGGAAACTGTCGTTGTATAAGAACTTGGTCAGGCCATCCATCCCAAGCACGAAAAACCTATACCGTGTTTGGCACCGAATCAAAGAGATTCTTCATAGCGGTCTAGTCCGCATTCTTCCGTAACCATGCGAGAGCTTTAGTTTTTTTAATCAAATTGGCGAGATGTGAGCGGGCTGCCCGCTGCTCAGCCGACGATCCAGTCTAAATGTTATCCAAGGCTGGAATCAGAACTTTGGATTGTTCAAAGGCGAAGAGTTAAATCCTCTGATTCCTCTCCAAGACTGTGTTGTCGCACAAAAGGCGTAGTTATGTACCGCCATCTTCCTGAATAATATAAGCACTGATTCTCTGTTTACCTTGTTGGTATAATGGTAAAATATATGCCTTTAAAATAGCGAAACTAGCCTGCAGAATGGCCGTGGGCTGAAGACACTAGAGTTGAAGGTCTTCGTGTGTAAGCTGCTGAAGCAGAGAAATGCTCGAGGGTCTTGCCAGACACGTTCTTCGACCAGGCCTTTCGAAGTGTTTTAATTCTGTTGGACGAAAGAGGTTTCTTACTAGCTACACATCCTTTGCAGCCAAGTCGGTGCTGATTACATCGGACGTTTTTTTGGCTCGTTTCTGTGTATTCGTGATAAGAGAATGGCATTTATACTGGCTACAAATGCATGAGAAATGCTCAAATATTGGACAACTTGGCGTTGATTCTGAGCAACCTAGAATACACTTTGAGGTGACTGCAGGTGACCTCCTGAAGGCGATAGTACTAAAGAGCTATATGTCTACATAGACGTCTAATATTTACACATTTACACGGAAACATGTAATTTGTGGTCATATATTAAATATCCATTAAACAATTTCCAGTGCATCTATCAGATTCTGCGCATTGTTGGGGCAGATAAGAGAACTGATAAAAGCAGAATTTTAATCGCACATAAAATTTCTTTAGAATTAAAAAAAAAATAGCTACCTTTTTGATTCAGGGAAACTTGGGGTGCATCACTAAGTCTACATTTCTTTATTTTTGCTTACTGTTTTAAGTGCCATCAACAATGTTCTCGTACATCTTCCGTTACCAAAGGTGACTGTTTTCAAGAGATTTAAAATACATAAGCAGAATGAAAATTATACTGAAAAGTCTTTTATAAATTTTAGTAATTTTATTTTAGTATCTAAGAAAATGCTAATTTTAGACCATATATTATTTATATTATTTACTGGAGAAGATTAGGATTAATAAAAAAATTTTTTTAGTTAGTGAAAAATCTAACCATTTATTAAAATGCAAGGGAAACAACTCTTAGTTATTAGTGCCGGAACTTAGAAATCATCAATGTTGTTATAAAGCTACCATATCTATTCAAAGTTCAGGAATTAATTTTTTTTTTTTTTAAAGTACGAAAATGAATATTTTGTTAACAGATGATATTTAAACTGGATCTTATTTATTTTTAGGGGTTATTCGCAGTTAGGACTTCTACCTTTTAATTTAATGAAATATAAAAGATCACACAAACACAAGTATAGTGCTGGGTTGTGTTACAAAGTCGTGTTTCCTGGCGACAGCGATGTGGAAATGGCTATTTAAAGAGTCGAAATAGTGCCGAGGAAAGAACATTTTAAACATTAGATTACAATAATAAGCACTTACCTACTACCTACCAGTTGTTGATATTTTAAGATCTTGATTCGAATGTTGCCACGCTGCTAGATATTTAAAAGCTATTAGCATGTCCTTCCCACTTGACGGAATGAAGCGGCCCGGGACTTGTCCGGTTACTCAAAGATGCGTTCCCGTAGCGAATTGGAAAGCTGCTCTAATGATGGCAATGTCCCAATATCAACAATATCACTTTTCCCCGATTTCTCTCGTCTGGCCAAACGGTTTTCACGATCAACTACTCTTTCGACGGAAGCAGCGTGGGCCATCAGTGTCTTAAAGAATCCAACCCCGAAGACAGCGGGTAAACGATGTGAGTTGGAAAAGGCAAATTGCTGCCTGCCTGCATCTATCCCGTGCTGCCATTTACCCGTTGACACCCGCAGTCGTCAGCTAGGTACGTTAGCCGAGACACCGAATTCCCTCCATCTACACAGAAAGGAGCGATTTGATTTGCCGTTAGTCTTAATAATTCAAGAAATTCAAATATAGACCAAAAAAGGAGGGGATCAATATTAAGAACAGTTTGCTGCTGTGCATACTAACTATGTACGGGTGAAAATTCTAAAATTGCAGTGGATACAAATAAACCCTTTCTTATTTGTATGCCTCAATCCTACTGGTTGACAAAAGACCCCTAAAATGTTTTGTTTTGTTTTTTTTTTTTAAATGTCTAACAGCACGCGCAAAATTTAGCTAATGGTTAGTATCCAGTAACCATCCAACATTAAAGAGAATTTAAAAAAACTTCACTAATACGAGCGCCGTCGCTACGTATTCACTCTCAGCTGATTGAAGAAGAAGGAAAAAAAACACTACGTGCGCCCTCTGGCGGTCATTTATAGCCGCCAAGGGCAGCCACCAACCTGTTAAATGTAGAAATACATTGACAAGAGGGGCTCGGGCTGGACTGTTCTGACGGGGTCATCTCCTCCACAAAACACGTTTCGTCTTTATCGAACTTCGATTTAATCCAATAAAACTATGGTGCTACTGCAGCTCAACTCCTCCCTGCCGCCATTCGGTTGAGCCGAAGGGACATTTGCCGGGCGAAAAAGGGGGTGATGGTGGAAAGAAAGTGCCGTGACACCGGAAGCTACGGCCACTGGAAGAAGAAGTGGCCCGCTTCGGCCCAACCCCACGAACCTTATCGAGACCCCGGCCGTGACACCGGAGTACCACGTGATCAGCAGAGAGGAAAGGAGACTCAAGTTCAGATCGTGATGATTCATTTCGAGAAAATTAACGCTCTGTGTTTTTGTTTTTTTGTTGCTGGTCGTCTCGGGGAAGCTCTGCATTGGTGACCCCCCCCGGCAGCCCTTCCATGCACCGCCACCTGGTTTTCTACGTAACCGAGCGGTTATGACATCGAGGCTGCTTCTGTGAGTAGTGCGCACAAACCTATCGATGACGTATCAGCTTCAGAGCGCACCTGCCCCGGCACTAACGATTTGGAAGATGCATCGTCACCGAACTGAAGCCAGCACACGGAGCAAAGCTAACACAGCTGAATTATCTATGGCTCCAGTGTAACTATGAGGAAGGACGAGACAGACGCTCAGAATTTCCTTATTTATTTTGTTCTAATCAAATCCCGTCACACGAAAGTGAAATTGTTTTCATTATTTACCCCCCGAATCCTAAAAAACAGAGCATAGTATTTCAGCAGGGTGATTGCAGCGCCCAAGGAACCTTTCCTCACACCCGGTTTTGTGTCCGAGTCTTGTGATGTAGATAATTTCTAAATGCAACAAGTAAAGATGTGGCCGGAATAGGTTCGTGATAATTTCTCTTCATTTCTAGTCCGCGGGCATGCCTCTGTGGCGTAAAATAAGTGGGAAAGGGGGTTAGTAGCATGGTGCACCTGAAGATCACGTGAGGCAAAGCGGAATACCACATTAGGCCTAAGACTGCATCAAGGGAAGCTCTATATTCTAGGCTAAATCAACGAAGGCAGGGGTCTTCTTAGGTTTCAGACCGCATCAAGTGAGGGCTGGTTAGGGTTAATGTCCGGGCTTCACCATAGGCCTCGATACAGTTGTCTCAGAGGCTGCAGCAAAGGATGACAGGGCGCCAGAAAATTCAACAGAACCCAGGGGGGGGGGAGGTCACATCACGAAAGGTCGATTTAGGGTTCATTAACGGGGACCGAACCCTAAACTCAGCTCTTGAAAGATTAAAACACCAGTTTGAGAAGAAAATTTTAAAATCTGGAATATTTTAAAATTAAACAAAAGTCATTAAAGGTAAATTATATTTACTAATCAAATTTGTGTTCGTCCTGCTTGTTCCTTACGTTTATACTTTCAAAGGGTCACTGACGGCTGGTTCGGGGACCAGTGGCGCAGGCTTCTTAAGGTGTCTTCTCGCCCTTCATGATGGACCAAGGCTCTCCACCTGGACCAGTTCACCTCCTTAGACAAGCCCGCTCCTTCTATGCCGGTCTAACGGAGAAAACGCCTTAAACCCCGGTTGCCAGGGTAACCAATCCAAAGCTAAGCTGATTTTGTGTGACAGGTCTCCCTTTGTCGCGAGGCGGATCAATATGCCGGCCTGTCTCGCTCTGCAGCACTCAGAGCCACGGATGTGCGCGTTCGTCTAGCAGTCGTCTCGCGGGCCAGGGGTGTCCGACACGGCTGACCATGCATCCATGACACCTCGCCGCCAGTTAGCGTGCAGCCCAAACCCAGCAGGTAAGTCTCAGTGGGATAACAGATCGTGGCCACTCTTATCTGCCACAAACAGTCAGCCGCCAGCTCGACTTTCCCCACGTGCTGCATGTTGTCTAACTACTACCTGCCTGCCCGTTCACCTGGCTCACACCGAGTAAACTTAGGCATTCTGTCTTTAATTACCGGTAAGAATTGAGGTATACCTGACAAATATGTTTAGACGTGTGTACGTGCGTGTAGTGAGTGTGTGTGTGTGTGTGTACATGTGCATGTGTGTACGTGTGTGTGTAGTGAGTGTGTATATGCGTGTGCATGTGTACGTGTGTGTGTGTGTCTCTGTGTGCATGTGCACGTGTGTGTGTACATTTGTGTGCATGTGTGCGCGTGTGTGTATGAGTGTGTGTGTGTGTATGAGTGTACTGCGTGAATGTGTGTGTGTAGTGAATGTGTATGTGTACGTGTGTTTCACTTAGATTGATTCTATTTAAGTAAACACCTAAAGAAAACATCAGACTAACATACAGGTGGTCCTTCTAGTTTGCTGTTAGTTGTCTTGTCTTTCAAATGTCAGCGTTTTCAGCAACAACGATTTTGTCTTTTTGTTAAAATATTTTTATACTTTGTATTTTTTCTATTTATAAAACCAAAACTATTTTAACAATTAGCTTAGGCGTGTTACCTGTCGAACAGCATCCACTTTGTATTCGACTCATTATTATTATTATTATTATTATTATTATTATTATTATTATTATTATTATTATTATTAAAGGGACTGTAGACAGAAATCGTCACGCTGTAAATAGTGTGTAGTCACAGGGCAGTAGGCTGACAGTCAGTTATCTGCTGTTCACCTCGGACTTGCGTTTTCCTGTGAATCCGAGAGAGACAGACCATTAAACAGTCAGGGCAGCAGGAGAGGGGCGAGACTTCTCCCTGAACTGTCTATTACATGGAAGTCATCGACAAAGAACGAGAAGAAATAAGCCAACGTTTCCACTCCAAGTAGCTACATTTCCGGTGACTGTAGAAAAGAACATAAAATTTTTATTGAGACATAAAATGTCAGAGATATATTTGGTTTAGAATTAAAAAAAAAAAAGTATCTAACTTTAGGATAATAAATTCAGAACAAAAGTCGTAGACTCTCGCCCATAAATACATCGCGATTGATTAATGTGCACCTTAAAAACGAGTCACCACGAGCCAAGCAGTCAGTGGTCGTCTATACAAGTTACACATTGCACATCTCTCTCTCTCTCTCTCTCTCTCTCTCTCTCTCTCTCTCTCTCCATCTCTCTGTACTGACGTCATCTCTCTCTGTGTACTGACGTCATCTCTCTCTCTGTACTGACGTCATCTCTCTCTCTCTCCATCTCCACCTCTCCATCTCTCTGTACTGATGTCATCTCTCTCCATCTCTCTGTACTGACGTCATCTCTCTCTCTCTCCATCTCTCTGTACTGACGTCATCTCTCTCTGTGTACTGACGTCATCTCTCTCTCTCTCTCTCTCTTGCATTCTCGCCACCAGAACGCTGTGACAGTCTTCATTGCTGATAAAGACCAAAACTTACCACTACATATACTACTACTAATAAGTAAAAACAGGGTTTTACTATTTGATATTGGTAGACTATGTGAACAGCGCTTTAAGGTAAATTAAAATAATCTTTACTTCTAGTTTGTTCAATGGCTGGCATATAGACAAAACTCCATCATCTTTATTTGATCTTCACATTAAATGTGAAGAACGGCAGCAACTTGTCATCTGGTTGTAGTTTTTGTTTATAAGACAAAATTTTGAGATTCGTGTGAAGACGGATTTGATGCCCTGAGGAGACGCCTGAAGACAATGGTAGATTTTGACGATGGCGTGTGTGTGTGTGTGTGTGTGTGTGTGAGAGAGAGAGAGAGAGAGAGAGAGAGAGAGAGAGAGAGAAGAAATACAACAAAGCAGACTTCATGTTCTATATTTTATTTGGATTCGGAACAATTTTAAATCCACTTTTTTTTTGCAGGTAGCATAAAAATTAAGAAAGTTGAGATATGCTTTAATGTAGACCACTACACCACAAGATGCTCGTTCTACTTTCTTAAAAAGACTTTCTCTGTATTACTTGGTGTAAATTGTGGTTAATTTTTGTAGAATATTACCTTTCATTTTATCATTTACTCCTACCTTTTATCTTCAGATATTCATTATTTACGCTTTTAAATTTTAGTTAAAAGAATTTTCACTTTATAAATACTGATAAAATATAATTTTCTTTTGGCCAATTTTCTGTCGTGATGCTCTGTTGTCAAATGTACTGCACTGAAAGAAGTAATTTCCGGTGAGTAATAATCTGCTCCGATTTAACGGATCACAAATTGAATTGCCTGTCGCCCATCTGCCGAAAATTGATCTTTATACCGAAAACGATATTGTAGGAAACCTAATGAAAAGACAAAGCCAGTAGGTAAAGATGCGGAAAGCTTTGTTGGTTGCCTTCTTTGTTCAGACATTACCTCATTTTATGGGAATTTAGCTTAAAATCAGCACGAAGCTCAGTCTATTCTTGCAATCTAATTGGCTGTGTTATAAGATCTCTTCTGTGTTGTCAGGATTTCCTGGTGCTGCAACTGATTTCCACTGCTGATTCTTAAAGAAGTTTGTTTGCTATCTTCTCGTCTGTGAATAAAATGTAAGTTAATTATCTTACCTTACCTAATGCACATTTTGTGAAAATTGGCAATTTTCAGAGAGCTACATCTGTTTTCAGGAACAGTGTAATCATGAACTTCTTTCGAGTGACGGAAATTTGTAAACACCTCTTAATTCTTAATCTCGTATCATATTTTTAACATTTTTTTGTCTTTGATGGATTATAAGTTTCAGAAATGTAATGTATTTCATCTTGGTTTTAGAAAAGATATATTCAAGTATGTTGCAGTGAAATTAACGGACAACAGATCTTTCTTATTTAGGGTGAATTTAATGCTGGAAATGGTTTTCTCTTGAAAATCGTGGCTGGACACTTCCGGTGCTCACTTACATGGCCAGGCCTAGCAAATTTTGCACCTTGGCCATACACCCTTGTGCCAAAAAAAGATAGAAATTACCAAGTTAGACCATTCGTTTTTGGGGACACTGTCGACCTCAGATAAATTTTACTTATTTTTAATTTCGAAAAAAAACTTCTCTTTGCTGACGTCCCTGTTATTGGCAGCAAGCATGGCGTTGATGCCGGATTTGTGGATGTACTCCTGAGGTATCTTAAACAGAATGTTTACGACCATTATAAATAACTTTTGACTTCCTCAAAAGGTTTGATTGCATTTATATCTTTTCTGGCTTTATGCTGACAGCGCTCGAGGAACTCTTCATCATCAGTCCACAGCTCAGTTTTGGAGAGAAACCTAAATACCGATTTATGCTTCTTTAGTTGTAGAAAAATTGCACTGGCTTTTGGAACTTATTGTTGCAGAGTTTTACTGCGCCACCATTAAAAAATCTCTAAGTCAATCTTTTCCTGTCCTGAACCCAACTGACTTAAAAGATACACTTTCTGTATATTTACAGGGAGCGAGAGAGAGAAAAACGTAAAAACAAAATTACTACTAAAAACTACTTTGACACGTAATAAGTTAAGTCATTTTTCTTAAATTGACTTTAAAATTAGAGTTCGTGTATTATCTTGTACATCTAATCATATATTCTTTCATTTTATCTTTTACTTAAGTAATCATTATGCTCCTTATTTATCACTTTGAATTTAATTAAACTATTGCAAATTTCGAAGTTACCAGTCATAAATAAGATTTAAATGGTAAATTGCAGCAGTTATGTTCCATTGTCATTTATAAATTCAGATCAGGAACCAAGTTTGGTTAGATTTGAAAACACAAATTTATTGAAATTCAAATAGGCGTATATTTATAATCATAATAAATCTAATATGAATTGAATATCATTATTAGTGAATGGGGAAAAAGTAATTTTAAAAAAAAAATTTTAATGAAAGATTTTACAGTTAATAAATTGTTGAAGTTTTCTAATCCTTGTTTTGACACCTTCCTTCCGTCATCACTCTGGGAAGTCCAATCGCTACATCTTTTCTAATTAGCAGGCGTTTTAAATGGCTTTGTTATTCACCTGAGATCACCTGAGTACGCCACATGCTTCAACGAGAGACTGGGGGGGGGAGATTATAGACGAGATGTATTCTTGCGGACTACGTAGATAATCTAAACAGAGGATAAATTAAGGAAGTGACAGACAAGTAATATAAAATTTTATTTACATCACTCGAGTGATACTAGGTATAATTTGTGGCTAACTTCTGTAGAATGTTCCTTTCGGTTTATCAGCTACTAGCTCTTTTTACCTTTAGATATCCATTCTTCACGTCTTAAAGATTTTTAGTTAAAAGGAAATTTCGCTTTTTAAACAAAGACATTAGATAATTTTTTTTTTCCGGCCAGTTTTCTGTCATGATGCGCTGCCGTCGAACGTTCCCGACTTCTGCTGGTTCGAAGATGGCTACCAGAAGAGCGAGCCACAATCTAAACTTCAGAATACAGCGACAAGAAGAGATAGCAGGACAAACTCGCTTGGTTTGGTTCTTCCCCTTCTAAGTAGAGCTACAAAACACTGCATATTCAGTCGCTTAACTTAACCGTTCTAGTATTTATGTAGCAGTATCCGCTCAATTCCAAAGCATTCAGTAGATGATCTCCAATGCTTCCACGGCTTTTTAGGTATTGTCCTCGTTCGACACCAATCTTCCTGAAACAAAAACAAAAAAAATAAAAATAAAATAAAAGCGATTTAAAGGATCAGGGTTATCTTGGTAAAGTTAAAAGAAATGTAACTGTTTTAAATAATATAAGAAACCCGAGAAAGCACCACTGATCCGTGATTCGGCATAAAGGGAGTAATAATCTACTTATTTATTTAGCATGCAAAATCACCGAGAGGATGACGCGGTAATGTTAATTATAAGCTTTTCATAATTAATAGAAGAGCTCCTACAAGCCGCCACATTCTCTGATAGAAGCGATTTTATTCTGAGTAAAACCAGAGCTTTATCACTTATCTGTTTTCTCCTTACTTTTTAAAAGTGCTAAAACTACAAGTCTAAACCAAAGCTCCTTTAACAAAGATAATCCAACAGCAAGCGGAATATCTCGACTGTAATTAAAATCGTAGGTGTGGCCTGATGACGTAGAAAGGCCAACACTATAATATCATGGCAGCAGAATTCCGACGAGTAATGAACTATTTCGACTGGCAGAATCGGCGGAGTGTCATATTCTATGATGGAGGGATACCATTATCTAAATGTCGCCATACAATGGATTAAAGTTGCTGATTAACTCTCTGCCCCCTATCTTAACCAATACTTTTTTTTCTCTTTAAAAGGGATATTTTAAACAGCGATCTCTCCTCGTCATGTGTTATTCTGAGTGAAGTTTGAAATGTTAACTATTCTGTAATTTATTTTAATATTATAAGTATTTTTTTTAAAAAAAAAATTGCTTGATTACAATTTTCCCATTGTCTTCCCTCCATTGCATATATTTATTGTCTGCCTTGGACTCAGAACGATTTAACAATTTCTCCAAAACCTTCATAAATGGGATAAGACCATTTTGTTGCTCATATTTTGGATCTAGTCCGTCTTTTAAATTTAATTTACAACGCGTTTTGCATACGTGACGTCACGAAAATCGAGTAACAGTTACCCGGTTGGAATACAAGAGTAATCTAATAAATTACCTCCCTTTCATGTTGATGGTTTTCTAATTCAAAGCGAGAAAACAAACATAATTCTTCGTAGTAATGTAATTATCCCCTCTCTCTCCGTCTTCCACATTTATTTGGGAAAATCTCTGACGTAAACTATCGATTAAATGGTGAAAACCACTTTCCATTTCTGTATCGTTAATTAAAAAAAAAATAGAACCGTTGATTATTTTAACTGTGTGTAAGCGAGCTCTCCTTTCAAGGAGACTATAAACAACTTCACGTACGTCATAGCTGTGCGCAGCGTTGAATGGTAGTAGTTAGTTATCTTGTCTCACCAAACTACTAGTGGTAATGTGTCACTGTAATAATTTTACCGAACCAAAAATAGTAGCGATTAAATAAGAAACTTTGTAGACTTAAGCGTTCCTTTAGTACAGGGGTGGGCAAACTACGGCCCGCGGGGTCTATTTGCGCGGTCCCAGACATTCTCGTACAGAATAACGCGCTTAACGAGACTACAATGAGATTTTGCGGCCATGTTTAAACAGAAACGGACGATAGCGATGGACATAGTATTATTTTAAAGTCTTTTAATATATATTAACATATATTTCAAATTTTGTTATCCTAACAGTGCTACAAAAACTACAAAAAAAAAACAACAGAAAATTGAAGATGAATGCCGTACGTTTAACAAGGAATGGACGTACAAATATTAGAAGTGAAGCAGTGTGCCTAATATGCCATAATAGTGTTGCTGTTTTTAAGGAATATAATTTGAAGAGACATTTTCAGATTAAGCACAGAAACATTGGAAGTAATTTATCAGAAAGTGAACTACAGCGAAAAGCCAATGACGTGTTGGGAAGTTTAAAACAACAACAAACTTCTTTTGTAAAACAAACAGCCATACAAGAAACTGCCACAAAGGCCAGTTTTGTGCTTGCTTATAAAATTGCCAAACATAACAAAGCGTTTTCTGAAGCAGAATTTTTAAACTGTTTGCTTGATGCTGTCGATGCTGCACGGCCAGAAGTCAGAACAAAAATAGAAGCTATATCTTTGTCAAGGAGAACTGTAGTTCGTCGTATTGATGCCATTTCGCAGAATCTGTTAGAACAGCTACTTGAGGCTGGCAAGTCATTCGAGTGGTACTCATTGGCACTAGATGAGAGCGCTGACATACAAGACACAGCACAACTGCTTGTGTTTATTAGAGGAATCGACGATAATTTTGCGCTGTCAGTTGAACCATTGAAGGACACCACAACTGGCCAAGATTTGTATGAATGTGTTAAAAACTGCTTGGATGGATCTGGTTTACCTTGGAACAAGTTGGCAAACATTACAACAGATGGTGCACCTGCATTAACAGAAAACATGTTGGCCTCATGAAGCTGCTTAATAACAAAGTGAAAGGTGAGCATCCACATTCCATTGCATTATTCACCAGGAAAATCTGTGTAAATCTGTCCTGGATTTCAAACATGTGATTGATCCTGTGTTACGTGTCATTAACTTAATCCGAGCCAGGTGGCTGAATCACAGACAGTTCAGAAATCTGCTGGATGATATGGAGTGCGAATATTCAGATGTACTGTATCATAGCAATGTACATTGGTTAAGCTGGAATCTGAGAGAATAAATTTTGCTCTTTCTTGAAATGAAGAACATTAGTTGTGAATTTTTAGGTAACATGAAAAAGACAGAATGGGTGTGACAGTTGACATTTTCGACAAACTGAATGAACTGAACATTAAGTTACAAGGCAAGGGTGTTTTTGCACATGAATTGTTTGTGGAAATTATATCATTTCAGGTGAAACTAGCACTCTTTTCCAAACAAATGAGTGAGCACAACTTTATGCATTTTCCCTTGTTACAGACATGGACTGTCCCACAAGTCTGTTCAGTGAAATACAGTCAGCTGGTATCTGCTTTAAAAGATGAGTTTTCAAGGCGGTTGGCTGATTTTAAATCTATGGAAGATCAATTCAAATTGCTGAGGTGCCCCTTTTCATTTAATATTGAAGCAGTGTCAAATGATCTCCAGTTGGAATTAGTTGATCTCCAAGCAGACAATACTCTGAAGGAGAGTTTTAAGAATATGAAACTGACTGAATTCTATGCATCACTCAGTACAGAGAAGTTTGGTAATTTGAAAAAGTTTGCCAGAAAAATGTGTGCATTCTTTGCTTCACCCTATATTTGTGAACAGGTCTGTTCTAACAGACTCAATTTTGCATTCTGTCTTGTGTATAACTACAAGCATGCTGAATCCTGACTACAACAAACCTGTGCAGGATTGTGTGCAAATGCATAAATCTCATTAAGAGTTTAACTGTTCAGTAACATTTATGAAGCAACATAACATTAAATTCCGTTTTATCTGTTACTTTCTTTGTGTACCAAATAATACAGTTGTATGAATAATAATTGGATTTTTGTGTGAAAATAACTTTTATTAAATCTATTATTTAGTAAATTTAGTTTTTTGTTGAATGCGGCCCCCTAGAGACCTCACGGATGTTCCATGTGGCCCTCGGGGAGAATGGTTTGCCCACCCCTGCTTTAGCATTTTAGTCAAGCCAAACTAATAGCTTCCTGATACAAACTTTTTGAGAAAGTCTTTTCATCGAGATATGTTTTGCTTTTTTTGATTAATTTAGTGTCACAAGACGACGACCCCCCCTGGAGATATCCGAGTAATGATTTATGCAGGTGCGATTACGTAATTATTCTAATTAGTAATAAATCACCGATTCTATGGCGGTTTTTCTTTCTTTCAATACTCATTTAATTAAACTCCCGCATGGAATAGTTATACTACTAGGATCTTGGCCGATTTACCTTGTTATTAGGCACCTTAGTTTCCAGTGGTTCTTCTAACACGAGAGGGAATATGTGTCTACCATCCGGCATTAACCAAGTCACTACGGCGGCTGTAGCCAGCGATAGGGCGACGTACGTATTTCTCATTACCTTACTAGCAGTAAGCGATAACTGATTGACGCACGTTTCTTTTCCTGTCTCTATCATCAGGTTTTAGTTCTGCGGTTTGCTTCGTATCACAGAAATTAGCTTCCATGCTAATTTGAGCTCCGAGCAACTGACTCACCGATGTAAAGCTGCTAGGTGGAAAAGCAAGTTTGCTCGTTACATCGTAGAGTTCAACATTCTTTCGTGTAATTTAGTTTCTTTAATATATTCATGTTTCATCATCGGAACACCCTCCACTCCTCACAACAACAACAACAGCTTCTATGCCCTCGGGCAGCACACGCTTGTAAGAATGCAACGGTGCTCTGTTTACATGGGCTATATAAAAATAAAAAAAACTGTTGGTCGGGGAGCGAGGTAGGTGTATGCCCAGCTCGTGGAACCAATAATCGGTTTGCTCCTCTTGAGATCCTCAAGAGCAAACCTTCACGAAGGAGAGGCACCATAGCACTTCACTATGGTGTGAAGAGCTTTCAGGTTTCGTCCTGAATTGCAAAGCCTCTCCACTACAGCTTTCTACCCATCAAAGCCGCCGTTTACGGAATGAGGATAACAACGTTGCTTTTGAGCATGTGCAACCGCCATTCTATTGCGTGCGGCGGGTGAAGCTTAGCTACATGCTTCTTGGTAGCTAAGGATAAGGCTCCGGAAGGAGCTTATTCTGAGTGTATTGCCATGGCGTGAGTCCTGATACTTAAATCAGCTTAACAGGTATTATTTATTGCCTGTTTGGCGGCGTTTTACGAATTTTAATATAATCTCAAGCAAATAAATATTTGGTAGGTAGAGATCCGTACATACGCACACAGATGTCATGAATAAGAAACGGTTTCAGTGCAGACAGTAAATACGCACACAGATGTCATGAATAAGAAACGGTTTCAGTACAGACAGTAAATACGCACACAGATGTCATGAATAAGAAACGGTTTCAGTACAGACAGTAAATACGCACACAGATGTCATGAATAAGAAACGGTTTCAGTACAGACAGTAAATACGCACACAGATGTCATGAATAAGAAACGGTTTCAGTGCAGACAGTAATACGCACACAGATGTCATGAATAAGAAACGGTTTCAGTGCAGACAGTAAATACGCACACAGATGTCATGAATAAGAAACGGTTTCAGTACAGACAGTGAATACGCACACAGATGTCATGAATAAGAAACGGTTTCAGTACAGACAGTGAATACGCACACAGATGTCATGAATAAGAAACGGTTTCAGTACAGACAGTGAATACGCACACAGATGTCATGAATAAGAAACGGTTTCAGTACAGACAGTGAATACGCACACAGATGTCATGAATAAGAAACGGTTTCAGTACAGACAGTGAATACGCACACAGATGTCATGAATAAGAAACGGTTTCAGTACAGACAGTGAATACGCACACAGATGTCATGAATAAGAAACGGTTTCAGTACAGACAGTGAATACGCACACAGATGTCATGAATAAGAAACGGTTTCAGTACAGACAGTAAATACGCACACAGATGTCATGAATAAGAAACGGTTTCAGTACAGACAGTGAATACGCACACAGATGTCATGAATAAGAAACGGTTTCAGTACAGACAGTAAATACGCACACAGATGTCATGAATAAGAAACGGTTTCAGTACAGACAGTAAATACGCACACAGATGTCATGAATAAGAAACGGTTTCAGTACAGACAGTAAATACGCACACAGATGTCATGAATAAGAAACGGTTTCAGTACAGACAGTAAATACGCACACAGATGTCATGAATAAGAAACGGTTTCAGTGCAGACAGTAAATACGCACACAGATGTCATGAATAAGAAACGGTTTCAGTACAGACAGTGAATACGCACACAGATGTCATGAATAAGAAACGGTTTCAGTACAGACAGTAAATACGCACACAGATGTCATGAATAAGAAACGGTTTCAGTACAGACAGTGAATACGCACACAGATGTCATGAATAAGAAACGGTTTCAGTACAGACAGTGAATACGCACACAGATGTCATGAATAAGAAACGGTTTCAGTACAGACAGTGAATACGCACACAGATGTCATGAATAAGAAACGGTTTCAGTACAGACAGTGAATACGCACACAGATGTCATGAATAAGAAACGGTTTCAGTACAGACAGTGAATACGCACACAGATGTCATGAATAAGAAACGGTTTCAGTACAGACAGTAAATACGCACACAGATGTCATGAATAAGAAACGGTTTCAGTGCAGACAGTAAATACGCACACAGATGTCATGAATAAGAAACGGTTTCAGTACAGACAGTAAATACGCACACAGATGTCATGAATAAGAAACGGTTTCAGTACAGACAGTGAATACGCACACAGATGTCATGAATAAGAAACGGTTTCAGTACAGACAGTGAATACGCACACAGATGTCATGAATAAGAAACGGTTTCAGTACAGACAGTAAATACGCACACAGATGTCATGAATAAGAAACGGTTTCAGTACAGACAGTGAATACGCACACAGATGTCATGAATAAGAAACGGTTTCAGTACAGACAGTAAATACGCACACAGATGTCATGAATAAGAAACGGTTTCAGTACAGACAGTAAATACGCACACAGATGTCATGAATAAGAAACGGTTTCAGTACAGACAGTGAATACGCACACAGATGTCATGAATAAGAAACGGTTTCAGTACAGACAGTGAATACGCACACAGATGTCATGAATAAGAAACGGTTTCAGTACAGACAGAAACACCAAAATTATTTTTAAAAAAAATTGTTTTAGTAAATAAAAATTGATGCCAAATTGATTATAACCGTTTTAATATTATGAAACATTAACGTTTATTTAAAAAAAGATTACTCTACTACATTAATTAATAATAATGCACATTATTTCGCCTTAAGAGAGAACGTGTATTAAATAAAAATACTGTTAAAGTGATGATTACAAATTTTTTGAATAGCTTTTCGCTTGGTGGATAAGCACTGACGTTATCACCCCATCTCTGTTCACGTGCTTCACCATCAGTATGATGGCCGACACAGCTCATAAATGAAACGTTCACACACCATCGCCAGAGGTGCCTCAATACACGATGAGCAGGTCGCGGTCAGCCGTTTGCAGCTTACTTAACTGTTTTAAGTAACAAGAAACCGGCAACGTCCGTGCGTCCAAAAGCAGTCTTCCTAAGATGTCCCCCCTCCCACGTTATGACCTAATCGGCTGGTCGTTCGGTCATTAGCGGTCTGCCGTACATTCCGTGTCGCTATCTCATCTGGGGATTAATGCGCCCGTGCATAACTACGCTAAGTAGGCTGGGTTTTTCTGTTGTAATAGCGGAATCAAACAATCGCCATAATGTGTGTCGGTCTGCGTACTTAGTGGTGAGTAAACAGAAGTCAGTACTAACTGCAATGGATCTTATACTCATCTCTTAATGGCAAGATGTGATCAGTCAAGAACTACTGACCTCACCATCTTGATAAAATTTTCATCTTGCTCTTCCAACAAGTTACTATCTCGCTCTTTACACACACGCGCGCGCACATCTCTCTCTCTCTCTCTCTCTCTCTCTCCCCCCCCCTCTCTCTCTCTCCCCCCTCCTCTCTCTCTCTCTCTCTCTTAAACACAAAAATTAACACTGACAGTTAATCAGAAGTATTTTATGGTCGAATGTTCATTTGCGTTTGGTATTGTATTAAAACAAATGTAAATCTATGGATCATGGAATCATCTCCTGGCAAACCTGATAGTTTGTGATCAATGTATATAAAACGTTCTATCTATAAATTAATATATGTATAGAGCATAAAATCACCTGAAACGCTTGCGATAGTTTGTGACCAGTGGAAATTAGATAATTAAACTAGAATTCTTGTGATTGCTGTTAACCAAAGAAGCGCCAAATATTCTTATTTAAAAATAAGCTAAAGTACTACAAGCCTGAAATTAATATTTCTGTGAAACAGCGATATGGAAAAGACCTAAGAAGAAGAAAAATCAACTGGAAAGTGAAGAGACACTGCTACACTGAGCGGTAAAGAAGTACTTTTGCCAGAAATTGCAAGAAAGCTAGAGATGGGATTGAATGGAGTTGCCTATACGATATTACGCTACAAAAAAAAAAAAAAAAAGAAAAAACGAAGCCTGGTATCAATCTTGGCCATATAAAAATAGGAGAAATGAACACCATTACATTAAGGTCACAAGATGTACTGGATTTGTCACCTATTGGGTTTCTGTGGGATGAACTTGACAGAAAAGTGAAACAGATGACGTCACAAAATGCAACACATTTATGATAATACCTCATTACATCTTGGAATTCAGTGATGTCAAACTATTTTGACAAATTAATTATCAGAATGATCTGCAAACCTGTTATAAAGGCGCATACACCTTTAATATTTAACTAATAAATTTAATGCAACAATAATATTTTCAATTTTCTTAGTTTTATGTTTTTACTGCAAAACGTTTGGCCTACAGTGCGTGCGTGCGTGTGCGTGTGTGTGTGTGTGTGTATAATTACATATAAAGGGAGGTTAGCTGTTACGAGGGAAAAGAATGGCTGTAGATGTTATTTAGGCGAAAAAACTCTCCAGCAATTTGTTTACTCTCATAATTGTTATCCCCAGTTGTCTGCTCCTGATGGCTAAGAGGTAAATGTCATTTTCGATGCCTGGCGAGTTCAGCCTCCATAATTTATTGTCCGTAATAAGCAGTCGGTCGCTGCTTGTCGAGATGAAATAAATCGGTCTGGCGGTCGAGCTGCGAGCAGAGTTAATTAAATAACGACGCATCAAGAAGACACCCGTCCCTCCCGTTTCACTGATTAATTATGGAAGAGGCCCTTCAACCCAGAGAAAAAGCAAACAAAGCAAAAATTAGCACCAAACTGGTGCGCACCTGTTGACAGCTATCGTTAGACAGATCGCGAAGCCTTCAATCAGAGTTAACAAGGGTGTCTTACTCACGCCTGATTGCTATCTTTTGCACGAGTTGGCTGTTTAAGAACAGGCAGTACAAAGATCTGATAAAATCGCTGAGTATAAATATTTTAGTGCTTTTAAACTACTAACCCGACCGTGGGCAGTTTTTCTCATTACACGAATCGAATCCTAATTTCGCTATGTCTACGTGTTGTGCTGCAGTCTCCTTATAAGCCAGGCTTTCCTGATCTTATACAGATATCTTTGGTGTGCTACGTTGGCCACGTTTTGATTCTAGAATATTCTGTACATCGTTTTTATTTAAATGAAATTTGTCGATTTGATAGTCAAAGATATTGTGTGTGTGTTTATTTCTCACAAGTAGACTTGAAATGTCTGTCTATAAAATTATTCAGTCATTCGTACTTGTTTAGCTACTGAGAGAAAGATGACGTCGAGTTTCTCGTTGTTTCTTAACCCGATAAATAACGCACCGTATGCGTTAGCTAACTAATTACAGCCGTTCGTCTTGCCCGGGGGGGGGGGGGTATAAACTGTCGTTAAAAGTTGCTGGCCAATCACGGCTCACAGCCGGTATCACGTGACATCTTCGCGATAATGGCGCTCGTTTCCCACGCGGCACAAATTCAGCAGGCTTCCGTTTCGTTCTCATTTTGCTCTTGTTAAGGAACAGGGAAGAAAATTGGATGGAACCACACGAGGAAATCGGTCCGCTTCGTCGGTGACATTCAGATTAAAACATGAAGCTTCCAAGCGGGTGCGGTGGCGTAAGTAATAGCGGTGGATTTATTCTCTCTCCATCTCTCCATCTCTCTCCATCTCCCCATCTCTCTCTCTCGCTCTCTCTCTCTCTCTCTCCTCTCTCTCCATCTCCATCTCTCTCCATCTCCCCATCTCTCTCTCTCTCTCCATCCCCATCTCTCTCTCTCTCCATCTCTCCCTCTCTCCATCTCCATCTCTCTCTCTCTCTCCATCTCCATCTCTCTCTCTCCCCATCTCCCCATCTCTCTCTCCTCTCTCCATCTCTCTCTCTTCTCTCCATCTCTCTCTCTCCATCTCCCATCTCTCTCTCTCCATCTCTCTCCCTCTCTCTCTCTCTCATCTCCATCTCTCTCTCTCCTCTCCATCTCTCTCCATCTCCCCATCTCTCTCTCTCCATCTCCCCATCTCTCTCCATCTTCCCATCTCTCTCTCTCTCTCTCCATCTTCCATCTCTCTCTCTCTCCATCTCTCCATCTCTCTCCTCTCTCTCCATCTCCATCTCTCTCTCCATCCTCTCTCTCTCTCTCTCCATCTCATCTCTCTCTCTCTCTCCATCTCATCTCTCTCTCTCTCCATCTCTCTCTCTCTCCCTCTCTCCATCTCCATCTCTCTCTCTCTCCATCTCTCCACCTCTCTCTTGATGGCAGCATCGTGGGTGTTGGGAATTTCTCGACGTGCTGGCTTAGGTCTCGTTTTATTTCATGAAATTTTCCAATTAAAGCAAATCGATTTTCCAACGTTGAGATACGCTGTCGATGTCGTCAGTTATCCAATCGCCTTCACGTCATCTGCTGTATCTAGAGAACTAATAAGCGAAATGAAAGTAAAAATACTCAAGCAAACACCCTGATCACCAGAACCATGTGCCGTCAAACTGGATCTATTTGATGGAATGGCTTTTATGATCAAAAACCTTTGGAAATGTCTTCCTGTCTTGCGTTGTCACGGTGATTTGAAAGCGAGGCCGCTAAAACGTAAACGAGGCTTTGATATTTTATCTATGAGGGATAATCAATTGCTAGGAAGGTTGAGAATGCGCTGTATCTGGTTCTTCCTTAACTCTATTTTACTTCAGGTTGTTTTCGTGACACAATGGCGTCAGAAAAACAATTATGTAAATTAGCTGTAAAGTGATTGTTGCTGCAGACGTTTTTCTAGTAAAATAAAACTGTAGGAAACGGGGCGATTCCCTTGTTGTGTGACTGCAGTCTGACTGAAACACGAGGGTTGATGGAGAAACCTCTGCAATACCATGCAATCACCGTCCTCTTTTTTCCGGTGGCTAGTTCTAGATTCCTGTTTTTTCAGGCCTCCCAAGTGCACGAAAGTTTGCCGTGAATCTACATGAGACGGTCATCGCCAGAGCGTCAACAGGTTCATCTACAATTAACTGTCACTCGGTGTCATTATATCGACATAGTACCTCTCTCGGACCCCGTCTACCTAGCATCGTACTCATACTCTGGTTTGGCTTCTGCTTCGCACATCTCCCACCTGGCTCCTCCTCTCTTGTGTGCCAGGTAAGTTACCTCTGAAATTTACAGGATGTAAAGTCAGATAGACGAATACGTTTTTAGAAGTTTGACGTGTGTGTTGGTAGGTAATCTTCATCTGACCATCACACCCGTGTTTGGTCTTTAAAATCCTCTCATCATTTAAGGGGGCAATGCAGTCATTGATTCTTCACTTCTACTTTCTCTCTTTTTGTGTGTGTGTACAAGAGAACCGAGCAGTTCTGCTCACACAAATCATAGATTTTGTTCGGAGGTCTTGTAAACTGGTCAGCAGCATTAACAAACTGTACGTATGAAATCGCACGTTCAATGCCTAAATATGACCGACAAGCAGATAAAATGTGGTCTAAACATAGCACCAGAGACAAGTGAACGTAGACTCAATATTACAATTTGCTTATTTCCTGTTGGCCCTTGTCCTTTTCTTCCTAGGTAAGTGTAGACTAGATGACATGGTCAACAACTAAAAGTCCAACTTCACATGACCATGAGCATTACGAGCAGTAACACAAAGTTAAAACCAGTTGTTGCTTACGATTTAAAGTTTCTGTTATGGTAGACTGAAGAAGGTATTTCAGAAAAGCGATGAAATAAAGATGAAATATTATTATGATCCAAGTAGTAATAGCTGACCTTTGATCACTTTTGGGAGAGATTCTTCACCTTCACTATAAATAAGGTGTGCTGACAGGAAAAGTTTTATAAGTCTCCGTATAGGTCATTATTAAGGTAATGCATGGGAAACTACTTACTGTTAATACAAAGAAAATTTTCATAACCAGACTGATTAAGTTAAAGTAGTCATAAATATCTTATCAGTATTTTCTACGCTCAACTAAAACTATGACACTTAAGCTGTAACATTTGTAGAAAGAAATGAAATATTTTCTGATTAAAATTTAGTTTAAAACTATTATTTTTTAACTTAGGGTTTTCCATTGGTTTACATCTAGAATATTTATGGGCATTCATCCTCTGTATCCCTTTCTATAATCTATAGTGTGGTTGAATATCCAGTGTTTTTCGTAAGGCTGTGAAAAAGGAATCGTAACTATTTTTAGTTCTTTTACTGATTCTATTACTTATTATAACTACATATATTTATGCTGTAAGAAAAAAGCAAGAAGAGGGGGAAAATGAAGATTGTTTGAAATAATGTTTATTTAAGTCTAAGTTCGGTTTGGTAAAAGTTTAAATTCCGCTATAGTTTATTTCTCTATCCAAACCAAGTAGCCTGCAGACTTCTTATGGGAGGAAAATGAGGATATTTCCTGTGTGGTATGTAAGAACAGAGCAATACTTGAGCAAATATTATACATTTCCAAGGTAGCACCAACAGAGGTAAGGTACAGATGGTACCAGATAGAGTTTTGGTGGCATTGCAGAGGAAAATCGGAGAGAAGGTGAAATCATGCATGTCGGTGAAGATGTCAGTCGCATTCATAGAATTTGTAAAAGAGTTGGAAGTGCCCAAGAAAGCTGAAAATAGTTCAGGAAAGGAGTATCTTAACATAAGCCAATGATTAGTAGACATTACTGGCGGATATCGGACGGGAATTAGTGTTTCCTCAAGATGCAGGTAGGTATAACAAACATCATCTTCTGTTTAAAGTACACGCGGACGGAAGAGTTTGTCAGTCTTATTGGAAGGCGGAATAGAAGAGGCAAACGAACGAAAAAGGGCAAACTAAAGTGAAAGGATAGAGAGAGAGTTTTTTCCTCGGGTGCCAGAGGACTACTTAGAAGATTGGTTTAGAAAGCAGCGAAAACCACTGGTTTCTCATCTCGACAGTAAAAAAAAAAAACAGCATCATAATGGCCGACTAAGAGAGTACCGAGAGGGTATCATCAGGGTGGCTCTGGCTTAGACGTTCTTACGTGGAGTGGGGGAGGCCAAGATACAAGCTGATGGACTGGCTGCTGGGCCCACTATCCCAAAGTCCCGTGAACAATGGGCAGAAATCCGTTGAAAGATATCACACAGCCGAGGAATCCATTAATGCGTTTGAAAGTCATCTGAAAGGACAATCAGTCTACATTACATTTATGTCTGTCGTCAAACGCATTCCTACAAAAGTCGATTTTGATTAATGCCACCGCACGGTTTTCCGAGCAGCGCGATTACTGCTGAATCCGTGAGATGCTGTAACTCGGAGGCTTTTCGTCACAGGTGAGTAGCTTCAACGATGTGTTGGTGATGGAGTGAGTAGGAAGCGACTGAGACAATTATTACTAACATTACACAGAAATAGATTTTTCGTATAGAGGTGTTTTTCACTGCCAATCGCGCAGATGCCGGTCTGTCAGCTGAACAGCAGCGAATTGGGTTAGAGCTGATCAGGCTGAAAACCATCAATGAACGCTATCGTGACAAGAGTAACGCATTGTTGTCACCTGGTTCCGTATTAAAACCGATAAATAATCATCATCTACCTGCCTCTGCAACCCGTGTCTCGGCAGCCACGGTAGAAGGAAAAGCCCCCCACCCCACTCAGTGAGATAGATGTCACGTATCTCGGGAGGTAAGCGGAAAACAAAAGATGTAGGAACACAGAACAGCTTCCTAATCAATATGACCACCGCGAAACCTTCTGAAACAACAGCATAGTTAAAACCACGCGTTTGTTCGCAAATTTAGCCATTTGAACGCGACTGGGTGGGTATCTTGGACGTGCTGCAGAAAGGGCAAGAATGGTACATTTTTTCCTAAAAGGTAATGGGCGCGTGTTCTGCAAGCGGTGCCTCAATACCAACAGTGACTAGTTTCGCTTCACACGGTCTGCCTAGGTCTGCGAAGTTCTGCTAACGTACGGTGGGGGCACTCTACATCCCCGCTGTCGGTTCCACACACTTCCTGTTGTTTGGCTTCTGCTTACGTTTTAAAAAATAGTTGTAAAGATGATTTTTTTTTTTTTTGATATACAAAATATTTGCAAACTAAAGTTAATTTATTTCGTTACCTACGTAAATAAACGTGATCAGTAACGCACATTTATGCCGTCATTTATGATTATATTACGTTGCAAATTTGTTTCCTTTGCTATGAGAATTCATTCTTGCCGTCAGTAAAGGGTGAATGCGGCCCGTCGTCCTGGATACGTGTGCACTGGAATTTTCCATTTGCTTTTATAATTGTGCGCTAAATTCCAATCTTATTAGGACAGTTATCTTACTTATTTTCATAGATTTTACAATAATACCAAATACGTTAAGGGCTATTATACATTCTCATTTCCAGTATTTGCTTATAATTAGGTTTAATACTACACTTTTCTAAGGTTTCTTGAGCAAACCTGACGTGTTTTCTATGTAAGTTGCAATTATATTTTGAGTTCACAAGTGAAAATTGCAGCTCAATTTTCTAGATGATTAATATCAACAAAAAACACAGAATAGTTTTAAGGTTAGTATACCTTTAAAATCGTATATTTCTAATATTTGTAGAATAATTTTACTGGTGACCATGGTGATAGGGTACTGCTGTTCTTCACTGTTTTCAGGGCTTCAGAAGCTTTTTCTTTTGCTCGTCAGTCATCAACCGATATGACTGTATGGTTACGAAGTTGTGACGTCATTAGAAGAAGAACGCCCGTTAATTTTAGAGTGAGAACAACATCGAGGTTTTAGAATCACCCGGATGGAAACAAACTTCACTTTCAGTTTATTGGTTAAAGGAAAGATCACGATTCATCTAAAGGCAATCGATCTTGAATTTCTCGCAATTCTTTGCTCATATCTTCGAAGTCCTCAAAGACGTGTAAGCGATTTACTGTAATGCATTTACTGCGGATAGCATCACCATCATCACCAAGTCTCATCGGTTCCAATTAAACCAGTTTTAAAAAAGACAATTAAAGAAAGACACTGGGCTGATAGTGATATTTAAACTCATATGAATTTCTTTATTACTTTAAAAGATCAAACAAAGGAGAACGAGATCTTCTAAGTAAATTATAGTCTGTCTTAGCTGAGCAACGCCCCCCTAAATCAATGTTGTATATATATATATATAATTTTAGCGCATATGAAAGTAAAAAATAACCTTCAGGAAAAAATTAATATATACGGTTATGCATTTTCTTCCTTGAACAACAGTATTTATTTTATAAAAGTAAAATAGATATGAAGACTCGTGTTAAACTCATAAAACGGACATATTTCACTGCAAACTCTGGTGCAGTATCCAATATATGGTTTCCTTAACGGAATCCAAAGCGCACATCTACAGGAAATTGAACTGTCCACATGACCTTTGCTATCACAGCACTACAATAAATGCACGTTTTATTATATGAACATTATTATATTTAATAAGTATTTTTTCCTTGAACAAAAATCTCATTTCGTATCTCTGGCAGGTTCTGTGTGTGTGTGTGTGTGGTGTGTGTGTGTGTGTGTGTGTTTAATTTAAAAATCTGTGTTAGAAATGTACAGCACCGACCGCGCCGCCATTTGCTGTCACGTGTTTAATTTTGTCGTTGATGGATTCTTGCTGTGCGAGATTTTAACGCTTAAAAAAATGCTAATTTACGTTCGCGGTGGCGAGTGTTTGTTAAATGTTTCATAGGACGAGACTTAGCAGCATCTGTGTGTTTGGGAGGGATGTACTTGCAGCGAAGAGATGTTCAGCTAAAACGATTTTTTCTCCCACTAAATGCTGAGATGCGCAGAAATTAATCTTTCCCTGATTTTTTTGTTGTTGTTGCTTTAAACGCATTCAGCGATGGTTGGAAAGAAGAGCTCAGAAATGTTTTAAAGCAAAAGAAATAAGGACTTGAAAAACGTCGAAGTTACTAGAAGGTAGAACGACTAGGGCGAGAAACAGTCTGTGCGGAGAGAGAGAGAGAGAGAACGTCAGTACAGAGAGATATTACGTCAGTACAGAGAGAGATGACGTCAATACAGAGAGAGTGAGAGAGAGATTACGTCAGTACAGAGAGATTACGTCAGTACAGAGAGAACGTCAGTACTGAGAGAGATTACGTCAGTACAGAGAGAGATGACGTCAGTATACCGAGAGATGACGTCAGTACACAGAGAGATGACGTCAATACAGAGAGAGTGAGAGAGAGATTACGTCAGTACAGAGAGATTACGTCAGTACACAGAGAGATGACGTCAATACAGAGAGAGAGTGAGAGAGAGAGATTACGTCAGTACAGAGAGATAACGTCAGTACACAGAGATTACGTCAGTACACAGAGAGATGACGTCAATACAGAGAGAGAGTGAGAGAGAGAGATTACGTCAGTACAGAGAGATAACGTCAGTACACAGAGAGATGAAGTCACTACAGAGAGAGAGAGATTTGTTTTTGTTTAATAATTTAATGGAGTCGTAAACGCCTGCTCTGTGCGGATTTTAGACATCCTAGAAACCCCTCACACGATTTATGTAAAAGATAAAAGTAAATTTAAATGGGTGTCGAACTCAACTCGTGTAGGGTCACCATGACAACGACGCTGAGCTTTTATGTTAACATTTCGCAGGACCGAAAGAAGCATTTAGCCGGTCTTTTCTCTTCCTTTGTCCGTCCTCTCCGGGATCCATTATTTCAGTCACTTTGTTCCAGGACGGATGTAACTAGTTAACTTCGGACGCACAACACGCTCAGCTGGGTGTGAGTATGTCTGCACATACATAAGACGAAATCTTTTGTCTCGGGACAGCCCAGCCGCAAGGTAGCGCTGCTGTCGCCATTATTTACAACTAACTCATCTCAGTTTCATGATATCTTTGGCTATCGTAGGTGTTAAGGTTTTTTTTTTTGTTCGAGGATCCTATGGAACCCGCACACTCATGTTGGGTGCATTGGAAAGAGTTTCCGGCGGGTAACTTTCGACTGGCTCGCGCTTTGACCACTCGCTCCAGAGCCCCAGATTATAGCCAGATAACTTGCTCGGTCACCACTGTAGGACGTCCTTAGACCTCGAAAGTCAGCGCCAAAGAGAGAGAGGTATGACGTCATTACAGAGAGAGAGGTATGACGTCATTACAGAGAGAGATGACGTAATTACAGAGAGAGAGGTATGACGTCATTACAGAGAGAGAGAGAAAATGCAATATCTCGTCTATAATCGTATATTTTGTGAAAAAATGAAACTCAGAAGACTGTTTCCCCCCCCCCCACCCACCTAAGAACATTTCGGTATCTAGCTGTAACAAGAAGTAAAAGATTCAACAACTAGTGTTCCATCAATAAAAAGTAATTATGTGTTCTTTAGTATAGCAACATTAAAGCGTCGAAAAACGTAAAGTACAACTAAGGAATTCTTCACCTTGGCAACTGACTTTTGACCGTATACTGATCGATGGAAGTTCTCTTTGAAGCTTAGTACTATAAAAGAGATGAAAAAAAAGAAAAGAAAGAGATTGCGCATAATTTGTCAGGCACTGACGTAAACTGGTCTTTGAAGTCACCACCTACTGGTCTTTGTCGATAGATTACAGGTGAAACAGCATAAATGGAAGTTTGTGTCCTTGGATACGAGCTCATAAAACGAAGATACAGGTTTTATGAAAGAGCCGGGTTATGGGCGCGTTTACAACAGCAGCAATTATCTTTTTAGATGAGAGATTTGGAAAAAAATCTTTCAGAAATGTCAAGATCTCTGGTAACGAGCAAAAGCAAAGGGCGATAACTGGGTATTGCTTAGTACCTCACACTTAGTACAAATTAATCTTCTTGTCTGCCTTATTACAACTGATTGACCTTTTGCGATAGTAACGAGACGTAATTATGTACACCCTTATAACATTTATAGATGACAGTGACCGATAATGTTTTTTTGGATGACAGCGGTTGACATGAAACGAATACCTGATTGATAACAACTGCACGAAATGACTGATATTCAATCGAATCTTGGTGAGAGGAAAATTGATGGAATCTAATAAAAACATCGTCAGTATTTAAAACTCGATAAAAAGAAAATATACAAAAACAGAGTTATTTACATCTAATGAAAGAAAAATTTTACGATGGGGGTGAAAATTTTTTTAAGTTTATTCACTTACATTTACTTAAAATCACAGTTAGATCTTTTAGTTATCAATCTAGGTTACTTTATTCAGTTTATAGTTAATAATATTTCACTTTCCAATCTTCTAACCCGGCTGCACTAACTTTTACTTTCGGTGTCGGTATATTTTAGAATGTAGCATAGAAACTGTAGATCCATTTTGTTTAATTATACTGAATTGCTGCTGTTTCCTCGAGGTCCCCTCTTTTTCTCCAATCACTAAGGGACACTGTGATTCATCTACAGACGGGATGGGGCTGTTCGCTCTCCGGTGTTTTCACAATTTGCTTCACCCTTTCTTGGAAACCATAGTTTTCGTTACTCTTTCCTTCCCCATCTTTTTTTCTTTTTTTCTTCTGCAGTTGGTGACTGGTCGCTGTCGAGGCCGATGTCTAAATCTATCCATCATTTGCAACACAGCGAGATCACTCGTATTACCACGGCCGCTATCTTATTTCCTCGGTGCTTCTGCTGCTGGGAGGGTGTGTGTGTGTGTGTGTGTGTGTGTGTAAATTTATGCACACGAACTTCGACATTGGAACTGTTTTTACGATCGTGTCACGTGTCTCACGGGCGTAACTAACACTGATCACGTGAGCTAGGACTCGTTTTCGCCACCAACCCATAGCCTCAGTCTAGAGACAACCAACGCAGGAATCTCCATATTTTCGCCAGTCGACCCTTCTTAACGTATTCTCCTCCTTCACCCCTTTTAAGACGCATTGCTGGATTGGTGCAGCGTTACTTTTTTAATCTTTTCCGTTTAAACTTCCCATTTTAGAGTCTGACGGCAGTTAACGATTTCAGATTTTCTGTCAGTTGTGACTGGTAAACTGTAGGCTTTAAGTGACCGTTTTCGTTATATATAAAAATATTCACATCCATTCAGGTGTCCCTACCCTTTTTTAATTTTACTTTTATCAACACAACTCGCAGTCTTCTCGTTTTAACACCCAAATATAGATCTCCATCTTTCATCTGCAGGAACAAAAAAAACCAACTAGAAACAGGGTCTTGATTTCAAGAACTTATTCCATATTTGCTCGAAACTGGCTCGTACAATATCGTCAGCTATGCAGAATAGCTCACCTGTCCACCCGGCGCCTTCTCCAGGTTTTCCAGAGAGGTCTTCAGGTATAGCACCGAAACTAAACGAAAGATCTATCCTTCTCACCGCTCGTTAAACATATATATAATCTGATGTAATCGGCCCTAACGTTCACTCAGCTACAAATCGAATTTTTTTAATGCACGAAGTTAAAAAGAAAAGAAGAAAAGTTGACGATAGAACTTCATTTCAACCGAATGGCGGCAGGGAGGAGTTGAGCTGCAGTAGCACCATAGTTTTATTGGATTAAATCGAAGTTCGATAAAGACGAAACGTGTTTTGTGGAGGAGATGACCCTGTCAGAACAGTCCAGCCCGAGCCCCTCTTGTCAATGTATTTCTACATTTAACAGGTTGGTGGCTGCCCTTGGCGGCTATAAATGACCGCCAGAGGGCGCACGTAGTGTTTTTTCTCTTCTTCAATCAGCTGAGAGTGAATACGTAGCGACGGCGCTCGTATTAGTGAAGTTTTTTAAATTCTCTTTAATGTTGGATGGTTACCGGATACTAACCATTAGCTAAATTTTGCGCGTGCTGTTAGAAATTTAAAAAAAAAAACAAAACAAAACATTTTAGGGAGAAAACAGGAAGTCTTTTGTCAACCAGTAGGATTGAGGTAGGTAAGTTTTAAGACATAAATAAAATACATTTGATGATTTATTTCTGAATGAAGATGGATCGATGTTACCTGACAAATCCTGTTGCCCTAGTTTCGTTCCACAGTGACGCTATTGAGACTATAATTTTATACAGCAACAAGATAAACAAAAATAACAGTAATAAGATGCTTAGCTACACAGAACATTCTAATCACCTGTATTCGGTTGCTTCACAACTGTCGTGTTTTTCGGTTACGAGTAGAAGAGAAGATTAAAAATTGGACAGAAAGTAGACCTTTCTGTTTCTATATTTCTCATCCCGCTATTTTAAAGCTACCCGTAGAAATGTCTTCTGTTTCGTGTATCGTCTTGCAACCGTTAAGAGCCGAATTTTCGGCGATAATGTTGCTGAATAGGTCGGGTTTCCTGGCTGACCGTTTTCGAACCAGAGACCGAGTGTTTTTGCGCAAATACAATATATAGCTTAGAAAATCCAGCGATCTCGTCCTGAGGTAGATCTCTCTCCACACCTTGTTCGAAATTTAATTGCAACCAGGGGCCATTGCCTTTGGAGCACTGCCATTTATTTTTATGCCCCTCACAATACATGAGACGGACTTTACGAGCTGCCTTCTTTCGGGGCCAGCTGATGGTTTGCAGCAGGAAAGACAGTCTGCTGCCACGCGACTTTACCGCTACCGCCATGGCGCAGTGGCTCCTTCCAACCTTTCATACCCGATTTGTTTCTCTTGTTTCCCAACCCCCATCCCCTCCGGTTTTAAGCAAAGCGCCATTTTGGAGAAGTCGTAAAAGTAACGCCGAGGTACTTCCGCCTAAAGGAGATTTCCTTCCTTTCAGACTTCTACCCCTTTAGTTTATCCGGCCCCTGCTGATGATATTCGCAGGTGGGCTCGGTTTTTAAGTTGTAAAAGGTGGGGGTTTCTTTTTACGTCTCTCTTCTGTCCCTCGCGAGTTGCGGTGACGACGCCCCTGGGCCACGTCTCCAACTCATTTCCGGGCTCCAGCTGAAGGTTCCCGCACCAAAACCAAACCGACGTCGCTTCTAGAATCGCCATTTCTGGCCCAACCCATGACGTGGCCTAAACCTCAAACAAGAAGTCGCTGGCTTAGAATCCTTGCCCGCCCCCCCCAGATACATCAATGTCAGTTATCGATTTCTTCACTAAATGTTTGGTTTCCAAATAGATGTGATGCATGTTTATAACTGCTTTAAATCGATAAGCTTTGATGTTTCGCTTTTAATAACCATTTACATTTCGCTCCAATAGCAGAGCAGATCTAAAATAAACATTCGGGGAGAAAAAAATGCAAAAGAAAACAACAGAAAAACGATCCTAAGAGAAAAGCATTCATACATCCTAAAACGTTCGACTAAAGCTGCTGTCCATAAACGTAAATTAACCTCGTACATCTATCTATCTCATGTCACCACAGCGCGCACTGATCTCAGCCATTGATGTAGCTAAGCCAATCATTTCTCACAATTCGAACCCAACAGTTCCTCTATTATTATTTTTTTCTTTTTCCTTCAGAAAAATGGCAGCTTGAGTAATGATTTACAGGCAGCGATATATCGTTGCTTGTCACTTAATGGTTTCCTGATGTTAGATAGAGTCAGGCAAAACAACGAAACTCTCTCCCTCCCTCCAGGTGGCAGTCACGCTGCGCATGGCTGAAGGCGACTCGGCAAGTCAATTAAAGTCAGAATACACGCTTTGTTGCCCGGCCTGGTCTCGCTTTGGCGATCAGTGAAGCCCAATAGAGAGCAGGGCAGCGGATCGCGCAACTTGCGGACTAACGGATACAAGCAGCTCAGAAGGACGAAGTGTAATGGCCGTCACTATGAGCAGGAAAGACCGAGGAGGGTGATATTTAAACGAGTGCCTGTACTCGCGCGCCATCTAGCGTGTTCGCAGGTATACAGCGGGAGGCAGAGTAACGAAACATCTTAGAGGAGGACGCGAAAGGACAGATGTGTGCACCAGGTATGCAAAATGTAACCGTCAGACAAAATCGAACATTTAAAACAACTAGCTATTTACGTATGCCATCGATAGAAATGGTTATTAAAAGTTATTCCCGAAGACTGGCGAGTTTCCAGAAACTAACATGTGGTTCTTTTCCTACTCGCTATTCCATCTCTCTGTAGAGCGACACTGAACGAAAAGTCAACTTTACTCCATCTTTAATGATCGGTGTGAGAACCATAAACACCATCTTTACGTGGTATTAAATATGAAAGACAGTAAACGCGACGTATATACAGTCTTTTGGTTCTTCGTGTCCGTCATCGACAATGAATAAGGATGATTTAACGGAAAATTCACAAGAAAAATTTCAGGGTTTTTTTTTTTTTTGTTTCATAATTTATAAGTAAAATAATTTATTAGGTTGTCGATTGCATTTCTGTCTGTGTTCTGGGTGAAAAAGATGTAGTCCCCTTATCTGGTCTAGAGAATATTCTAACGGATTAGCGCGGGCAGGTGCGTGTGTGTGTGTGTGTGTTGGTTTGCCTTCGCCCATATCCATAAGAGAACTCTATCTAATCCCATCATACTGGCCGGATGTGGACTGGTTGCTCTCAGCTATCGGATACCTAGGGAAAATGTCGAATGCATTGGTTCCTTTCCCAGAGACTGTGATCCTGTCATGCAGCGCCATCTTTCAGGAAAAAGTATGGGCACGAAATCTCAGTAATTATCCGTTAGGGCAACAGCGGGAATGTGACTTTAAAACGGCAGTGTATCCGGAAAGAATCGAGATGTCTTTCTAACGAACAACGATTCCGTTCCCACGAGGCCAGCTCGAAGTCTACACTATGGCCGTTTTGCCCTACGCCTGACCGTACCGCTGAACACTTTAAGGTTTGTGGTTTTCGCCGCAATCTTTAAGCGTAAACTGCTGAAACTTGGACTCATCCGAGAAGAGCACACACCGCCGATACCCGAACGTCACATCTCTCGAAGTCGTGTCCTGCACACCTTCTGCAACCACGCCCCCCCCCGGGTGGATTACTCGGAATGTTCTTCGACTCACGCTGTATCCCTGTCGCATACGCCGACACACGGCGAGTGATGAGTCGTTCTTGCTGCGATGTCACTCTCGAAGGTCCGCCGCACCAGTGACATTCTTCTCCCGGTAAACTTTGCGATCATACCGACACTGTAACCTGACTACCGTCCGTCAGTCCGTCCAGACAGCTGTCAGTTTAATGTAGATTTCCACCTGTTTCTTCTACTACGAAGTCCGTCTGATTTAGGGGCTTCGCTCGACAGGTTTAGCGCGGACTGCTTATGGTTCTTGTTCTGAACGGTGGCAGGGAGAGAAAGGAGGAAAACCCTAACCCGCCTCCAAGCCAGCTCCGTCCAGTCACGAGGGCTTGATGTTTTTATAGACAATACAAAGAAATCATTAGCTTCTTGCCTGCTTCCTCGGAGATCACTTCCGGTCTAATGTCGTCATTTCCTTTAGGGTACCCTCGTCGTTTTATTCTTGATGGCAGAACGGAGGGGCAGCGAGCTTAACGCTGATCCGATAATAACTATCGAGAGATGATCCGGCATTACCCACCCTCGGTTACTACTACAAAGACGAACGACTGGCAGTTTTCTTTCCGTTTATTTCCGCTTATCCCCGTTCTGAAGGAAAAAAAAAAAAAAAAAACCCATCGAGATCGAGGCTGGTTGGTAGGTGAGCTCGCTACAGTTAATTGACAGCAGCACAGCGTCGCCATGATGGTCCTGAACAGGTAATATGGCCACCGGGCGTACGTATACACCAGATGGCCTTTATTGCACGACGGCAAACTACTGAACTCTTTGGCTTTTTTCATTATCATGGAGGCCATACAGAGAGTAAGTAGACTTCCCCCCCCCCCTAGCACTTGCATAAATCGCACCTGTCCTCCGTCCCCGCAGGAAGGAGTCGGGTGGCCGGCACTTGTTTTTGCGGGGACAGGTAACTCGGAAGTACTGCGACCGCCGGACATGGATCCGATCTGGCTACACACACACACACACACACACGGGCTACTATGGGCGCCGTAATTAGACCCCTTTCTAGTACGTAAAACGTTTAGCCGCCCCAAATCGGACATCGATTAACCCTACCCCGACAAAAAAGAAGAAGAAAGGCTTCACACACGAGCCAAACAACCCCACCACCACCACCCACCGATTGGCGGCAAATTAATAGTCAGGAGAGATAGTTAGTATTTCTTGTCAGTCTTTCTAAAGAGTGATCATC